>CM050175.1:67367361-67754861 GCA_027410445.1 Discoglossus pictus | reverse complement strand
TACACACACACATACATGAGAAGATAGATAGATAGACACACATCACATTATTTAGCTCATGGTGGTCAGACGAGTGGTAGAAGCCCTCCACCATACAGAGTACACAAGTACAGTACACATTTGAATGTCTAAAATAAAGTAAAGTTAGTTCCTGCTCAGAATTCCCAGAAATACAGTTATTGCACTGCTCTCTGGGAAACTGGACGGGACCTGCACAATGAGCCCACAGTGCAGTTTCCCTCTTTGATCCAATACCATTTTATAAATGACTCCTTTTAGGCATTTGCTCTCTGTATTGCACAGCTTTAATGCATGGCATAGGATTATGTACGAGTTAGGGGATTTATCCACAAGCATCTGTTTTGATCTAATGGATCTCATCAGTGTGGGCTTGGTACCTAAATTCCACAAACTTTAATAACCATATTTAACTCAATGATAGATCATATTAACACACATTGTCAGGCTTCATGCTATTAAGAAAATGATCAACCAGACAAGATGGAATATTCTATACATATAGTCTTAAAAATGAAGAAGTAAATAATGACCAGTGGCTAGTTAAAGGTATGGGCTTCTATCGCTCTTTTGCCCACCATATATTAAATGATTGTTGTGGTGAACTACCTACTCATAACAACACAAGCTGGCATCCTGCCCCACCCTGATGAGAGGCAGTAACCTTGAAACTGTATGTGGGTGGAATTCCTAGCTTTGCTCAAAGCTGTTTTATACAGGGGGCATATGCTTAAGGAAAGCCATGTTTGAAATGGTTATGGATTGCAAGAGCGAAGCCTTTGTGGGCACATTTGCATGTCCCTGTCAAGGTTCCCAGAATTTAGTGTAATAACTGCATTTCTCAGAATTCTGAGCATGAAACAGGTTTTTTAACTTGTTTTAGACATTCAAATGTGAACACAAATGTACTATTTATTTACTATATAAATATATATATATATATATATATATATATATATACAGAGAGAGAGTCTACATATCCCAGGCTGCTTTGCAACACAGGGACCCCATAGTTTAATACAAATGTTTCAGCTAACCCCTGCTTTCTGATTGGCCACAACAAATTATGAATTTTATGCTAATCTTAGCAGGGATTTTCAGGGGTGTCAATTAACAAAAGCTGCAGTTTGCAAACTGAACTGATTTAGCAAACATCAGGGTGAGTTTGGAAATGTTTATATTGCTCTTTTTTCATGGTACTGATTCTCCTCTTTCAGATGCATTCATAATCCAGGACACCAAGATATGCCTTTAAGCTTTTAGCTCCTGATATGTAGGCCACTACAGGGGTCCTTCAACTGCAGTAAAATGCAATACTTCCCATGAGTCCTTGATTTGAAATGAGTATTTTCCCACGTTCTGTAAACTTTATCATTATTTTAATGAGACTTTGTGACAATTTCTCAGTAACAATGTTACTTCTTGGCGACACATTTCATAACCAACAAAACACTCTCTTTCTTCTTGTTACCTGATCCCATCATGGCATACAAGATAATCACTTACTTCAGGAGCACAAAACACAGTAATCGTTTACTTGTACAAAACTTAATTGTATTTAATGTACGAGAGAGAAATAAAACAAGGACTTTTACTAAATTCGAAATATATGAACTGCAGCCGGTGATAAGATTAGCATTGACTCTCTGTATCATTTGTAACATTGTTAATGTGCTTCCAAATTCTGACTAAAGAAATAAATTAAATGGAAATCATAACAGACTAACCAGATGTATGTTTTATAACTGGAAAAACGTGGAGGAAACCCGGTTTGCATTGAATTCTAGTAAGAGCAAAATGAATCTGCTTTTTCTGTACTGTTTCCAGTACATATTAAATATAATATATGAATTTCCTTAGGAAACAGATAAACCCTGTATAGAACTAATCATATGATAGGGAAAAAAATCAATGGGTATTTTAATAAGGTATGGAGCGAAGATATCCTGTTGTATAGTAATAGCATGTAGAACCGATTTGAGGCTGCTTTATATGGTCTATAGAGAAGTTTTAGCCCCGTCTCTCAGTGAGGGACATCATCCGAATTCAGGCACATTATTTCCTACTTTGCAAGTTTAATCTGTCAGAAAAATTCTTCCATTTCTGACAATCCATGGCAGCGGGTAATACAAACCCATCAAGAAATGGCCGCTGTTATTGTATGTAAGACAGAAACTGTTTTACATAGAAATTGAATGTGGTTTGCAATTTCAGGCATTTTTTTCCCCTCCACCATATAAAATGATGTAGGTTTTGTACAAGGTGCAGTAACCTCTTGGCGTCTGAAAGGTGCAGAATTAATCTAGTAAAGGGAAGATATAACTAGAAAACCAATAACGCCATATAAGAAAAGTGTTAATTCTTGGCACAATTTTGGGCACTGATTCATAAAATGGACATTTTTGAGCTGGAAAAGGTACAGAGAAGGGCAACAAAACTAATAAGGGGAATAAAGGGGCAAAGTTATGAAGAAAGACTAACCAAATTACATGTATTTTCACGAGAAAAAGGTGTCTAAAGATATGATTACCCTATATAAATATATCTAGGGTTAGTTTAAAGCTTGTGCCAAAAGATTTGCAACTAATAAGAGGGCATCCCTTGAGGTTAAAGGAAAAACAAATCCACCTTAAAGAAACAAAGGCGTTCTTCACAGTGAGGGTGGTTAAACTGTGGTATTGTCTGCCAAAGGAGGTTTATGACAGTGGATTCCACTTTAAAAAGGGGTTGGATATATTTTTGAATAAAAATGGCATATCCACGATTACTATACAAGGAGGAGTATTGACCCCAGGAGGAATCCGATTGCCAGTATCTGGGATTAGGAAGCAATTGTTTTCCCCTATGAGACAATTGGCAATGTTCAATGTTTTTTTTCTGTTTGCGTTCATCTGGATCAATTCACAATTAATCTACATATTACAGTGGATAGATTGGGTCTGAAATGGTTGAACTTAATGGACTAAAAGTGTTTTTTCAACCTTAAATACTAAAGCCCCTATGCTGATAGAGCGGTGTAATTTGTAGTATATGGCTGCGGGAGCTTTTTCCCTACAATACACATTTATGTTAATCTTTTCACTTGCAATATTATGTAACTCAGCTCATATCCATAAATCCTGCTTTGTCTGCAAGAGATTTTGGTGTAGGAAAAGTGTGCTCACTCATAATATTACACCAAAGCAAGCTTTATGTAAGAGAAACGGCTCTAGGAACACATAGAAAATTAGAATGTCATGATTATAATAATGAGTGGGAACAAGAGCAGTAACCATATATATTTATCTATATAAATATATATATTTTTCATGTATTTATAATAGTACAATAGTACATATAATAGTTTTAACATATATAATTGTGTTTAATTTGAGTATATATATATATATATATATATATATATATATATATATATATTGTGAGAATGTAAGAAGCCGGGGACAGATTATTGAGGGCCGTTATGTAAGCTATAGGATGAACTGCTCCTTGTATCCAGCTCTCAGGGAGTTAAAACACTTAAATTCACCTGGTCCAGTGCTTCACTATAAAAACCCCAGGAAGCCCCAATGAAGGGGAGGGGTGTGCTGCTGATTAGGCTCTGTCCTGAGTAGTTTGGAAGCTGAAGCCAGAAGCTGGGGCCTTACCTAGGAGACAAGCTGGAAGGAGCCTGTAAAGTACAGCTAGTTGAGAGGACTGACAGCTGCCTGAATTGCTGCGGGGATGACCAAGGTGAATCGTTTGGAGAAGCAATGTGGTGAGTGAGATCCTGCGGTTTCTTGGAGCTGAAAGGTACCAGACTGATTATGCCTCAGGGAAGTTGCTGAGTGCGGAACTGACAGAGGCCCTGTTTGAAGGTACCAGACTGATTATGCCCCAGGGAAGTTGCTGAGTGTGGAACTGAAAGAGGCCCTGTTTGAAGGTACCAGACCGATTATGCCTCAGGGAAGTTGCTGAGTGTGGAACTGACAGAGGCCCTGTTTGAAGGTACCAGACTGATTATGCCCCAGGGAAGTGGCTGAGTGTTTGACCGGTACATATGCAATAATTTAATACTGCTGTATCAAAGGGTCCCTGGGGTGAAGCATACGGGAGAGATGGGCGGGCCCTATGCTTCATCCGCGGCTAATGATGTAGAAACGTGGAAAAGACTACCGATGTACAAGAGACTGTTTGTATCCTGGCCACAAGGTGGCAATCTTTCAATAACCAGAGACTATTTGTAACCTGGCCACAAGGTGACAAATTATAAGGATTAAAAGACTGTCTTTGTCCTTGCCACTAGGTGGCGCTATTCCTACGAAATTACTCCTTCCCGAGTACAACGGAGTGGGAGCTCCGTCCTGAAGACACCGGGGTGTAGTCTTTTTTGTCCCTGTTGCAGGTAAGCTGCACAGGTAAAGTCAGGGCGTTCCTGTGTCACAGTCAGTCCGTATAAGTAGATGTTTAATTTCGTTATTTAAGCAGAGTTACCGCTCCTGTTTGTTTTTGTTATTTTATAATAAACATGTTTGCTGCCTCACCAGAAGGTACCGTTTCTAACTCAAGAAAGCACAGCTCTACACAGCCATCCTGGTCACAATATATATATATATATATATATATATATATATATATATATATATATATATTGTGACAAAGCTAGACAGAGATATGGGAAAGTCCTGGAGGGCAGATATGTGAGCCTGAGGCTGGATAGAGGCATTTGTCCAATCCAGTCCTGCAGGTGTTAAAAAGGCTCTATTACATCACAATGTGGCTGCAGCGGTGAACAGGCTGGGGCAGTCTGTGAAAAAGCAGTTGTAGCCCAGAGCCCAGAGGAGGAGTGCTGCAGTAGAGACAGAGAGAGTTACCAAGAGGGGCTGCTGGAATTGGACTGGAGCGGCAGAAACTGAAACTGGAGACAAAGATCCAGAGAGTCCAAAGTGGCTTTCGTTGTGGTGCGTTTTTTGGCAGCCATTTGTTTTCTCTCTTAGGCAATTTTCGTTCGTGGAAAAATGTCAAATATGCCTCAAAGTAACCTGCAACCTCACTCACAGACTCCCTATCTCTCCCACTGTGCTGTGTGTGAGTGTGTAAGTTAATTTGAGGCATATTTGTTTGTTTTTTAGGTGTTTACCGTCCATGGTTCAGCTGTTAAAGTCGTAATTTTGTGATGCGCACAGTGCAGGTACGGGTTTCGAGCCTAAGTCGTATGGGTCATAAGTCCCGCGAGGCTTGCAGTTTCGGTTAAGTCCCACAGGCCTTGCGATGAGCGACTGCAGTGCTCATCACAAGCCCTGCAATGAGCACCTCATTGCAGCCTAAGTCCCGCGTGTCTGAACTGCTTGCCTCACTTTGCGAGGCTCGCAGTTTTGGCCAAGTCACAGCTCGCCTCGGTTTGTGAGGCTTGTGGTCGACGGCTCGCCTTGCTTCTCGAGGCTTGCAAAGCATGACAAAACAGCAAATGTGACCAACATTCTTGGTCCACAACTACTAGAGTGATAAACAATGCATTAGTCCACATGGTTTCTTGATATGTATTAACCCTGGGTTATTGGGTTGTGTGATACCCTTGATGTTGTATAAAGAAACTGATATAATAATAAAATATCATATGTTTTAATTTCACATATTTTTAAATTGGAGTGTTAAGTGTCAAATAATGATTGACTTTCATCATTTTCTATTGTTTTTTGGTTCTATACGGTCTCTACGGAGCTCAGCAATAGCTTTAAAACCATTTGCGAGTGATCTTTGGTACCTGTAATATTTTCTTCATGTTTTTGTAGTTATGGCGCTGCCCTATTTTTCTAGTGATACGTAAATTCTTAATACCATAGGGTTTTGGTCGAACTCCGTGCAAAATTCAATAGAAAAGCTCGCCGTAATTTCAGCTCTGGCAGCAGTCACTCGTAGCAGTTCTCTCGCAATGTTCACAGATTAACATAACTAGGAAGATTTACTTTGCACTTAAATATAGGGGATTAGAATAGGGGTCTATGTAACTATGTAACAATATGAAAGCCTAATGACTCAGTACATGATCTTACAATGTCACACCAGTGCTTCTACTATTTGTACTTATTTATAGTAAAATTAAATTTGTGCTGACACTTTAGGCGAGCTCAGAAAAGGTCAGAGTAGAAGAGCAACATGATCTTCATATGCTGACAAGACAGAATTGATCCCACTATTATTACACCCACAATACCAGATTGCTTTTTATGCTCTTGGCGTGCACAGCTGCTAATGTTGTTGGTTACATACTTCACCAATATTCAGAGGAGCAGTTAAAGAACCACTGCACAATGAAAAAACAAATGTGCTTGAAAACTTGTATATCTAAGAGCATAGTTAATATGGAAAAACGTCATACAGATAGTTTTTAATAAAAGAAAATACATTTTGATGTCTCTGCCTGACTATGAGGGATCCATGATACATTGGTGTAAGTTCTGTGTGTGTGTGAGAGCGGCAATTGTATCTCTGGAGATCTATGGTTGCATCCTTTGATGCAAGGAGTCTGCTTCTAGTGATTCTAGCTTCTAATAGTGATTATACAGAGCAAACATCTCCTGGTATGATTGGCTGAGAAGTCAACAGGTAAGTCTCACAGTTAGGATCGGCAGGGGAGGAGCAAACATTTAGAAATTACTTATTTTAGACATATTATACTCTCCCTGTGCCACAAAAAATCCTGCATAAATAAAATAATTCAAAAGAAATTGACTTCTTACCTCTGCATACACTGCAACACTGGTTTTCTGGCAGAATACGATCTTCCTCTGAGCAGTTTAATGGCGGACACGGTTCCAATACCTTCTGTAGAAATCCATCCTGTAAGTAAATAATATTATGTTACAAAAAATATGTAGTCAAGGAAATATATGCTGCAAGTAGTGGCAACAAGTAAAGGTCACCTAGATTCCAATCTACAGCACAGTTATTTCTTTAATAAAAAAGAAACTAATATCTCACAGCCAGATAGTGTATTACGGCAGGTCTCGAAAACATCAGACGAGTGGGAATGTATTGGCTTATTATTTTCTCAGCCGTATCTGTATATTTATGCAGATACTATCTGTGTATTATGTGTAGTCATGGCAAGGAAAAATTTGCCGTTCATACAAGTATTGCTATTTTCTGAAATATAGTCATTTCAATAACTGCTTCTATACTGCCAAATATAAACTTATAATTTAATATAAACGTGAGAGTTGTTAGATGGAAAGACACCAGTCAAAATACTTTGTTGATTTACCAAATGAATTGTCTAACATACACTTTAAAGAGCAGGATTTAAACATATTTTTTTACTGCAAAATTGTCCATTATCCACATTCATTTGAATAAGTTTTAGTTAATTTATGATTAGGACTTGGGTTATGGTTAAATATATATGCAAGTGAGGTGGGTTATGAATGCATCCTGTAAAATGCAAACAAATGTGCTGGGGGTGATGTAGACACCCCCAGCAATGGCACTGCGCATATCGGGTACTTCATTAAAAAAATGTATCCGATATAAAAGATTCTGATTGGCTAAAGGAAAGGAAAGTGTCTGAAATCATGTGACTTCCCACAGTAGGGCAGACTTCAGGTGCTAACTGAGCATGTCTGCACAATCCCCAGGCAAAAACGATACAATGTATTACTTATGCTAATATTCCCTTGGAATTTTAGGGTGGTGTCAACACTGAGAGAAAACAGTTTGCAAATGCAATAAAATCAGCAAACTTCAGGCTAACAGTTTAGCCGTTTACTTTGGAATTTTTTTATGCAAACAATTTTTTTCAGACACTATAAATTCTCCTCTATCAGATGCATTAATAGCCCAGCAGACTTGTATATACCTTTAAGTGTTGAATATATTACATGTTATGATTAATACAACGGTTTCTGCTTAAACTGCAATTATGGTTAAGGATGGGGTAACTGTTGGGGTTGTGCTAGGATAACTGTTGTCTTTAGTAGACACTCTAGCTGAGGAAAGAAATACTCATATGTTTGTAAAGTATGTAACACACTGATAGCTTTACAAGTTATGTAAACCATGAGCAACATTGTTTTAGATAAAGATAAGTGACCAACAACATACATGACAAGGAAGAATAAGGAAACACGACAGACTCTAGACACTAATCAACCGATCCTTTGCCTTACACACAACATGGAACACCTTAAAAGGACCATCTAAAATCCTGGCCTGTTTGAATACTTTAAAGATATTGTGCATTGTATTTACTGTACAATGTGTTCTAGACCTTTGATCACTAAAACAATTTTTCAGTAAGAGGTGATAATTTAGTGGTTTCCAACCCTTATGAAACCCTTTTCTTAGCTATAAATAGAACTAATCATGTATTAGATGTAATCCAAACTAGGGAACCTCCCTCCTCAGTGACCCTCTAATCATGGATTGCCAGTTCATAGTAGCACCTTATAATATACCAGGTATTATAGAGGATTATGCCTGCATTTGGTGGATTCCATGTTTGTATCTTGCTCAATTCCTGGGTGTGCCCTACTACATTACATTATCTATTCTGGAATGAGAGGAGGGAGAGTGTGGAGTGGCTTCTAGACTTAGTGGTCAATTAGCATTTGATGTCTTCCGTCTCCCATGCTCAGTAGAAGGCAGCCTGCCTTCTCTGCCTTGACTATAACCAACTCCTAATGCATTGAAAAGGAAATATTCATGTAGTATTAACAAAATATTTCTATAATTATTCTGCTTTGCTAGCTGAATACAGAGCTAGATTCCTAAGGCAAAAGTTTATTTTTTTGTTAAACAGGACATGTTAGGTTTAGTTGACTGCCAAATTGGTCAACAGCACAATATAGTAAAGTCCAGATCCTCTTCACAATGAGGGGCTAGGTCATCTTATGGTCATTTCCTGGATAGCCTCCACATGGGTAGTGGTAATAGTCCACTTTGGTTGGATGGAAAATTCCATTACTGCTCTCAATTTTCATATAAGTATATGGTGGTTGAAAGGGAGGGCGGGCTGAGGAGCAACCAAGGAATTTGAAAGAAGAAAGCGTATACAGTATCTTGCTGCTTAACAAAAAGTCTAAGATGACGCCAAACCACCATATTAAACCTTGGCAAATATATGTTGTAACGGATCTACTGGCACCCCGACCGGGTACCTCCGTTGATGGACACGTCCTAGTTTGCGTCGAGGACTACAAGCACCGCACCGGACACCACAACCACCACAGACTTCACAACCGCCGTAGCTTAACTGGAGCCGGGCCGTCTTCCTTCCACCCTGTATGAATCTCCAGCATCCAGGATCGTGTGGGGAAGACCTCTCCTCCAAGGAGAGTACATCAGGAACAAGGGTTCAGTAGTTACAGCTCAAGGGAGTATGCAAAGCATAGCAATCCCCAGTGTAATATAGCAATCCCCTCCAAGAACGAGACGAGGCTACGTTTTGAAGGGTCAAGTAGAACTCTGACTTTATTTTGTTGTGCAGAAATATTTATACACATCTCTTCCCACAGGCAATACACATGCCCATATTTGGCCACACAATACACATAAAGAGAACAATAGGTGTGGTCACACCTCCCCGAGGCTACCTGGCAACTTTGATACAATCAGACATTGATTCAATTACACTTCTTTGTTCTTATGTCTGATGATGAAAACACTTTATACAATAGACTTCCTTATCTTAGGAGGAGTCTCTGTAACAGGATTATCTCCCATGCCAAGGTCTGCACTAGTCTGGGCCTATATTCTGCAGAGCATAAACAAACATACATACAGTATAATAGTAGGATCATATTTTAACCATAATAATCATAAAACAGGGTAAAACAGTGATGGGTTCCGTTACATATGTGGAGAACATGGAGAATAAAAAGTTGTACTGGGGTTGTTAGACCTCAGTCTGGGCTAAACTTCATTAGTCTTTTACACCCAAACCCTAATTAAACTTTATTGATCACTCGCAAAATAGGGCAGCGCCATAACTACAAAGAAGAAAATATTACAGGTACCAAAGACCATTGCTGAGTGCCACAGCAGTAGTTATAGAGACAGTATTGTACAAAAAAATAAGGAAAAATTATGAAAATTCAACATTAATACACATTTAACAGTCTAATGTAAATATGTGTGTAAGTAAAAAAATATGATATTGTATTATTATGTCCATTTCATTATACAACATCCAGGGTAACGGGTAACACACAACCCAGTACTCAAGGGGTTAGTAGATGTCAGGTAACCATCCTGCCTTAGGCCCTCATTCAATTGCAATTTGGCCAATTGAATAGGGGTCTAAATAAGCAGATAACATATTTTTTTTAAGAAGTTTTTAGTTAGTAAGCATCTATTCAAAAGCAAGGTCTTCACTAACTAAAAACTTATTTTAAAAAAATATGTTATGTGCTTATTTAGAGCCCTATTCAATTGAATGAGGGCCTTAGAAAAGATGCTCTAATGCAGGGGTGTCAAACTCGGTCCTGGAGGGCCACATCCAGGCCTGGAGCAGGTGAGACTATTGCTTCTGGAGTCATCCTGACTGACTCCCCTGTACACAGAAAGGAAATCCTCAAATCCAGGCCTGGGTGTGGCCCTTCAGGACCGAGTTTGACACCCCTGCTCTAATGCATTGTATATAAATATATATCTAAAATATATATTTATATATACAGAAAAAAATAACATGTATTTATATTATTAGAGTAATCCAAGTTGATGGAGTGTCCTACTTTGGCTAGTTATTCCTTGATATGTGGCCAATGATTCTGACTGATTATCCCATTATCGATAGTTGTATGTGGCGTGGTATGATCTCTTAGTTGATCATCTTGTGAAATTAGGAATCTTGCAGCTGGTCTCAAGGACGCTATTCGCTACAGCGTTCTATGACTAGATATGAAAATAAGAGGGAAAGGGGAGACAGCGCAAAAAGCTCCTGGTGTAGATATCTTGGATATTAGGGGACATGGAGTACTTTCGATCTGGCATGTCTTAGTCTACTAGGTCACCAAGAGTCGGATGCGACAAAAGCGAAACTTAGAATGAAATCATGTGATATTGTGGGCTAAATCCAGAATGTGGATTCGCCAAGGTGGAAATTAAGATAATAAGATAGTCTTAAAATAAAATAAAAATTCCATTTAGCGGTATTTGCTGTTATGATTCACCTTCCATTTGCCAGCGTTGCTTTAATTCACTGGATAAGGTAGAGTGTTATTATGACAGAGTAAATAAAAAAATGCAATTTAATGATCTACGGCTACTACTTTTCAGTTATAAACTCTATTTAAAAGGGGCTTCCTTTGCATGGAAAATGTTGCATACACTAAATATTCAGCTAGTTATTTTTCAAGTGCAATCTGTACGATTTACAGACACGAACAGTTTCCTTTGTTACCATATAAATAAATCCTAAGGGGAGTTGTTATTTCCATCTGTAATACTGAAATATACAAAACATTTCAAGTCAAATTGATATAAGTCTCAGGTAGGTAATGATAATGTAGAAAACGTACAGTATAAATATGTGAAGCATGTATGGAGAAACTCAATGCCGACAATATCATCTATTTGTGCAATATTTGCTGCTTTGTATAGAAATACATTAGGGATTAAGCCCTGTATCGTGAATAATGTCACATTTGAAGAATAATATAAACTGATAACTTTAGCAGCCATGTAAGTTAAGAGTCGCCTTTTAATTGTGGTGTTGGAGAAAATGACTCCCTTGGCCTGCGAGAAGATGCAATAAATCAGTACTTCAGGAAATCAAGACAAACTGTTCACTGGAAGAAATGATCATGAGGCTGAAGCTCAAATATTTTGGCAATATTATGAGACAGCAGGATTCTCTAAAGAAGACTCTGATGATGGGAAATATTAATGCCACAAGAAGGGGGAGACAGAGGCAGAGATTGATAGATGAGGTCACTGAATCAATGAACATGAACTTGATGGAATTCAAAGGGGCTGACAGATGTACCTGGCGTGCTGCCGTCTATAGGATCATGGAGAGTCGAACATGATGGAACGACTAAACAACAAAGAGTATAAAATTAGATTTAAAACATATGGACACGTCACCCCACCATTGGTTTAATCTCCAAGAGCATGAAAACTGTCTTTATTTTATACTCTGAAGGGCACAAGTGGCTAAAAGAAGCTGCTCTCTAAGTAGGTAACCAGACATAGAAAAAAAAACCACTGAGGTATTTTTCATTCTCAGACGAGCACCTCTACTTTATTTGTTTACTAGCTACTTGCCCGTCAAAAAATGACGGCAATAAGATTGTAAGGCAGGTAATGGTGTTTGCATGCAAAATAAATTTTGTTGGTGTTTTAAGATCCTTCGGCGCTCATTGCGTGGCTCTTGGTTGTTTGCGTGCTATGAGCAGTGTTGGTGTTTTTTTTGGTATGGCAATGAATAATTAATAAAATAAGTAATTAATATACTTTACCTTTTGTGAAGTAATAAATGCAGCATTGTGTTAAAGAGCTGGCAATCTGTTTTCATGTTGCTGTGGAGCTGCTGTGTAAGCGTCATGAATGTGTGCAGTGTAATAGTGTGCGTGCGCGAGGCAAATCCATTAGGGTAGCTGTGTACTTCCGCATTGTATAAGTTATTGTTCTAAAATGGCGCCTAATGTGTGGTATGCGGCTGTGGCTGATTTTGCGTCCTTGTTTTCGGATGTCGTCCGACTTTTTTGTAAAATCCGTAGGTGTTTGGGGGTGTTTTGCGTGTTTAGGGACCTTTAGCCTCCTTTTCGTTTTGTTCGGCGGACATTTTTTCTCTCGCTTAGGTGATTTTCGGGTGTCTAAACTCCGAAATTTGGACTTAAATGGAGGTGTAACTTCACTTGCAGAGGTCCTGGGTGCCCCCCCTTGCTGTGGGTATGTTTTTTATCTGTTTGTTGTGTGTATTTATTGTGTTTGTAATGTTTTTCGTGTCGCGTGGGTTGCGTCCTTGGTTTCGGATCTCGTACGTCTTTTTTGGAAAATCCGTAGGTGTTAGGTGGTGTTTTGCGTCTTTAGAGTGCTGTAGCCTCGTTTTCGTTTTTTTCGGCGGCCTTGTTTTCTCTCGCTTAGGGGATTTTCGGGTGTCTAAACTCTTTTATTTGGAGTTAAATTGAGGTGTAACTTCAGTTTTCGAGGTCCTGGGTGCCCCCCCTTGCTGTAGGTAAGCTTTTTATGTGTTTGTTGTGTGTATTTATTGTGTTCTAATGTTTGTAGGGTCGCGCAGGTGTTTGGTGGGGTTTTGCATCTTTAGAGTGCTGTAGCCTCGTTTTCTTCTGTGGCCATTCATTCTCTCGCTTAGGGGATTTTCGGGTGTCTAAACTCTTTTATTTCGAGTGAAAGTGAGGTGTAACTTCAGCTTTCGAGGTCCTGGGTGCCCCCCCTTGCTGTAGGTAAGCTTTTTATGTATTTGTTGTGTGTATTTATTGTGTTTTGCATGTTTTCATGTGCGTGGATTTCGGGCGTTTTTTGCGAGGTCGTAATGGGTCGTAAGGCTTCTCGTATTTTTGTTTCATATCTCCGTAAGTTTTGCAAGGTCCACAGTTGCTGGCACAGAGCGCCTTCGCGAGCCCGCAGCATTAGCAACAGCCCGCATGCTCACAACTATATATGTGATATATTATACTAGCTGGTTCAATGTAGGAAAAATGGCTAATACAACATATAGCCAATTTGTCATGGTCTTTAAGAATAATATTAGAAAACAACTTGAGTATGAGGTGACAGAAACCCTAAGAAACGTTTAAATGCATGAAAACAATAATTGAATCCCTTGTCCATTTAAAAGACTCTATCCCAAGAAACAAGCTCTACTTTTAAATGTATTGAAGTGGTCCTTTATTGCTCTTTTTAGGGCATCCCTTTAATACACAACGTAATTCACACTGAATGTAATTTATTTTAACATTTAAAACATAAGACCATAAAAGCATAATAGCCAAAGAACTGTTTTTCCTTATTTATTCAATGCAAGTAAAATCCAATATAATGACACGGCCTCCGCGTGTTTGTGGCCTCTTTGGCATACTAAAGATTCACATATGGCTGCTCCATAAAGCACAAGCACCACCGTCGCACATTTGTGTATCTGACCCATAAGCTAGTCTTTGGACACTTGTGATATTATTTGCATTGATTTTTATTGCAGTCACAGTCCCTCAAAATATCATCACTGGGAGCCCTGGGGTACAAGATGGGCAAATGGTCTATTGCGGCGCGGAGAGTCACCCAAGGGTGGGGCGCTGTCGTTTTCCTGCCCAATGTGAATCATACAATGCTATAAAGGCAGCTCGATACACAAATATTTTACAAAGAATTGAACACTTATAGAGTATATTCTACTTTAATTTGCACAACTGGGTAATCTGAAGTTTAATAAAATATATATTTAATTTTAACTTAAATAAATATTTTATCTTGCAGCTCATGCATGTATTTGCAGGATTAAGAGCCATAATTATAGTATCCCTTTCTAGGTTGCTACCTTGTTGTGGTGAAGGGGCTTGTGTACTTCAAAGAAGCTGTGAGCTATACCATGTAGAGTCACCTAAGATGGGCAGGTCATAGCAGTGAGGTCAGACAAATTGAGGTCCACTGGAGAAGGAACTGGCACCCACTTCAGTATATTTGCCATGAAAACCTTATGGATTGGCACAACCAGTCACAAGATGTGCCTGGCGTCCATGGGTTCACAGAGAGTCGGACTCAACTGAACAACTAAACAAACATTATAGTTTGCTAGTCTTTATTATGAGCAAAACATTTTAAATTAATAAATAAACAAATTATATAGCCTATAATTTTTGTTATTGTTTCGTTATTCAGTCGTGTTCAACTCTCCATGACCCTATGGACCGCAGCAGCTATGTAGGAAAGTGGCTGAGAGTTAGTGCAGGCGTCATGGACCTCATTATAATAAAACTGCACTAGTAAATATTGTGAAGGGGCTGCCATAAAGGGAAGCAAATGGCAGGTTCTCACAGCTTGTGAATTTAGCCTCCAATTTTGTGCATGACATGTAATCCGTATGTTGGTTGGAGTAGGTGATCCCAACTTGCTTTCCCCACAATATGGTGATCTGTACTTCTCTACTTTTTACTAATAAATATGTGAAACTGAGGAAAGGCTGAATACTCACTGCATGTGCTTCAGAATAAAGTTTATTTTACTGTACTTCACAACCACAAAAATGCAGGTTGAATTAAAAACTAAGGCCCCCATGCTAATCGGGAGATGTAATTTGCAATACACCCATAAATCGGTTGCAGGAGCTCTTTTCCCTATGTTATGTTAATCTTTTCACTCGCAATATTATGGCACTCAGCCCACATCCGTAAATCCTGCCTTATCCGAAAGAGATTTCAATGTCGGACGTACCCAAATCAAGATTTACAGATGAGACAGGGCTCTAGGAATTTCTATAGGAAATGAAAATGTCATGGTTATTATAATGAGTGAGAACAAGTGCTATAACTGAAGCAAGGAACTATTATATATATATATATATATATATATATATATATATATATATATATATATATATATATATATATAAACATATATATATATATAAACATATATATATATTTTTTTTTTTATTTATATATTTTTTTAATTGAATAGATGTGACAATTGTATTTACAGAGTCCATATATAAATACATGTTTTTCTTTTCTGTATATATATAAATATATATTTTAGATATATATTTATATACAATGCATTAGAGCATCTGTTCTAAGGCAGGATGGTTTCCTGACATCTACTAACCCCTTGAGTACTGGGTTGTGTGTTACCCGTTACCCTGAATGTTGTATAATGAAATGGACATAATAATACAATATCATATTTTTTTACTTCACATATATTTGCATTAGACTGTTAAGTGTGTATTAATGTTGAATTTTGATTATTTTTTTTTGCGCAATACTTTCTCTATAACTACTGTTGTGGCACTCAGCAATGGTCTTTGGTACCTGGAATATTTTCTTCTTTTTGTAGTTACGGTGAGTGATCAATAAAGTTTCATTAGGGTTTGGGTGTAAAAGACTAATGAAGTAACTTGTAATCTTTTGTCAGTGTAAATCTCAATGGAAAAGCTTGCCGCAATATTCATCTCCGGCTTGCCGCAGTCACTCGTAGCAGTTCATTCACAATGTCTCAGGGATGGGTGAATAGCATAGCTAGGCAGATTTACTTTGTTTTTAAATGTGGTGTGATTTTGTGACATAGGGAATTAGCATAGGGGGCCTACATTACCCAATTATATGTGCATTCCATTCACATTGTACAGTTTATACCTGTTTACCACCAATGTATTAAGCTGATCTGCAGCTAACCAACACAGCAAACTAATTAATTCCTCTTACCTGCATAGCAAGTCAATTAAAAACTCTGCCTAGGAATAGTTAGGTTTTAAAATAAATGGCTAAAAATGAACTATATAATACAAATTGAAAAATAAATGGCATGAAGGTTAATGGCGGAGTTAAGAAATATTGTGAAGAAATGCCCAAAGGGTAGAAATATTCTCTGCAATGAAAAGCTTATTAATATATAATGATGCTGTCACATAAATATCGCCTTTGTGAATTATTTAGCCAATGCATTTAAAACAAATGTTAATTACGATAATAGACATTTTTCTTGATTTTTTTTTGTACAATAACAAAATTCCTAACCTTTAAAGACACATGGCACATTTAAACTGTATAGATAGCCAACAGATATGTTATGGCCACATATACGAGAACATGGGCCAAACTGGAAATGTAAAACAAGCTGAGACAAGGGATCAGCTGAAATTTCAGCCTGTGGTTTCTTATTTAATACAGAAGCATCTTGTAAAAATGTTCATAAATATCACTCGGACTTAAGGCCAGATTACAGTGCTCTAGATACATTAATAGGCATGCTTATCTATAAATAATGTGTGGGAGGTTTAATAAACATCATCATCACTGATAGAACACTACACCTATAGAAGTAAAGGTATAAATATTGATGGCACACAAAAAATGGGACCACAGAGGTGGATAAATGTAGTAATTGAAGCAATTAATATGAGCTTGATGGATCTCAGAGGGGCAGTAGCTGAGGGATGTGCTGCGGTCCACATGATCACGGAGAGTCAGACAAGACTTAAAAACTAAACAACAACCCAGTGTCCCAGAATGCAGTGTGAACATTATCTATTGTTACAATTTGAATACAATATATTCTCATTTTTATTTGATTTTACCCAATCATATTCCATATGCTAACCCAAATAAAAGCTCAGAATATATTTAGGTCACATTGCTGTAAACTAACATGCAGGTAACATAAAGGTGCATTCAGTGTAGCCTGGAGAAGAATGATGACATGTTTGCTGAGGACCTGTCAGGCTGAAAGTCTTTTAGCCCATACATTTGTGGAGTAGTAATAGAATAATGTGAAGATTTTTTTCTACAGTCCATTAGATTTAGGTAAAAGCATTACTTATGAAATGCAGGTTATTAAGAAATTGCATTTTGTTTGTAGTAAAACATCATTGAAAATTGTTTTTTTTGTCAATCAGCTTTTATAACTTTCTCCTTTAGTTTCCTTTTAGACACAGTTGAGTCACATTATTATGGCCACCATCTAACATCCTGAATAACTGCCATGAGTAGCACCTAGATCTTGTGGTAGTGAGCCAGTAAGATGGTGGAAGGTTGGTGAGGGTATCTGGAGCCATGAAGACTGCAGTGCATCCTACAGCTGCTGAAGAGTGTATGGTGGTGGAGGATCCATACAACGCACATAGTGATCGAGGTGGCCCACAGGTGCTCAATAGGGGTTCAAGTCCGGGAATTTGGAGGTCAGGGAAGTACTTGGAGGTTTGTGCTGTGCTCCTCCAACCACTCCTGGACAATTCTGGCCATATGACATGTTGCATTGTCCTGCTGGAAGATCCCACCAGCTCCAGGGAAGACAGTCACCATGTATGGATGTAGTTGATCTGCAAGGATGGATAGATAACCAAGTTGACATTGCCTTCCAGAGGTATGATTGGACCCAGATAATGCCAAGAAAACATTCCCCAGACCATAACGCTGCCGTCACCAGCTTGTGTTCTTCCAACAATGGTTGCAAAGTGTTTGTTCTCGGAGGTTTCGCGTCAGCCCCACCAACGTCCAGCCAGTCGATGGAGCAGAAAATGTGACTCATCAGATAGGGCAAGCCTTTGCCAATCAGAAGAGGTCCAATTTCAGTAGTCGTGCAAATTGAAGACGTTTCTGATGATGACCCCTCGTTAGCATGGGTGCAGTGACCAGCTGTTTGCTTCGGAGCCCCATATGCAACAGGGTTGGCTGTACTGTAGACACATGTCTGGTAGCCCCTGGTTCGTTTGGACAGTGAGTTGCTCAATTGTAAGGTGTCGGTTGGCCCTCACACACTTTCATAGCCGACATTTACCTCTGAAATCAATGGCACTGTTTATTCGCATTGGTGACATTTGTCCAGTCCCGGTATACTTTAACCACAGCAGCACGCGAGCAGTTCACAAACTGCGCTGTTTCACAAATACTGACACCCTTGGACCAAAAGCCAATGATCATCCCCTTTTCAAAGTTGGATAAATCTCACATTTTTCCTGTAACAGCGATGGTCGATGTGTTTGCAGAATGTCTACATATCCCCTTATATACCAGCCAAGCCAGCTAACAACACCTGCTGTATTTCATTGGCTATGCGCTGCTGACATCAAAAGTAGTCATAATAAAGTGACTCGACCCCTTTATAATCATAGTTCACCATGGCTAATAAAGGCTTGGCTGTTTGTACATGCTCTGAGTGATTCACTGATATGGTAGATGAAATGCTTTACTCAAGAGGGAATATTTAGCAATGATTTGACCTTAAAACAGAGACAAGAAGAGAACTAGAGGAGAGCATCAGAAAGGCTGATTGACAAAAAATGTTTATTTTATTTTACTGTGTTGATAACATCTGTCTGATGAAGATATTGTTACAAACCACACATGTAATTTATATCACAACTGAACCTTATTATATCTGTTTATATAAAGATCCAAACCACCAGGCAAGTGTCCAAGAGCAAATGCCTTGCTAGGTAGATCTAACCCAGGGAAGCTGGTGTGAAAGAAGCTGCCCACCACCAGTGATATATACACACAGGGATATAGCGGACAACACTTGAAACCAACAGCTTGCCAGGAAGTCAGTTTTTACCAAGTACACTTTTACAGATTTCCCTTACTTACTTCGAACTTGAGAAATAAAAAACATGTTCAAAATGCCAACAAATTGTATTTGCTTAGAAAAATAAAACTCATACAATACCTTCATTTTAATAATTGAAGAAAACAAATAGTATAAAATATGGGCCGAAAGTCAATCTCGGACATTTAAAAAAAAGTAAAGTATATTAAGGTGGAGACTTCTGTGATCTGGAAGGCTAAACCTTCTGGATCGCTACATTATCAAGTGAATGGGCTTGTGTTACTCAAAAAAATGATCTCTGTTTATTTTTTAGGCCTAGGTGTTATTACTTAAATGCGTACCAAAATATTGTCCTGTGGATTCTATTTAGGAATCCTTGAACAACCAACCAAGGTTGTACAGAAACACCTTTTATGCAGCCTTTATTTTAATTATTATTGCCACATACTAATTTTAAAAAATTCAATCTTTATTTGTACATTTAAAATGTTGTTAAAAATGCAACGATTAAAAAAATCATGTTAAACCCAAGGTGTTTAATCCTTTGGGTTTTTTGACATCCAGCAAATTATTAGAGGTTTATTTAAGTTTTATTTTTGTTGTTATTATATTCTTTGCTTTGATCACAGCTTTTGTATTTAATTACTTTATTATGCTCAAGGCAATAAAAGATTTGGTTTTTCAATTCAATTGTATTTGTGTATTTTTGGTTATGTTTCCTTAGTCAAATCCTTATCAGGTACCCTGGATTTTAATTTACATAAGATTAAATATTTTACATAAGATTAAGATAAGGTTTTATAATCCTTTTGTCTGTTGTATAGTTTTGTTTATTCATACAGCACTTCACTGGAGTATATGTTTTAAGTGCCTTTGCATTTCTTTTGTGTTAATCTTTTATCCTGTTTATTTATGTTAATTCGGAATTCTATTACTTAAAGTGCATTATAATTCAAGTTGTGTTATTCAAAAATTCTTATCTTAAAGTGCTTGTGCTATTTGACTTAGTGCTTATTTCTTCTTATATTACCCTTTTACCTCGTGACTGTTAGTCTATCACAGTCACTACTTTACCTTATTCATTTATAGTGCTAATGCTGTGCTATTTTTTAAAAATGTATACACTCCTGATTATGCTGTTTCTTAAACTACTTAAACTACCTTAATGCTTCTGTCTATTGTTTATTGTTTTTTTTGTTTTTTAGAAGGAGGTTATGTCCTCCTTTTTCTTCCGTTTTTTTGCTTTAATTATGCTTTTACTCCTTTTTCCTTTTTCTTACTTTTCTATTTCCTTATTCTTGTATATTACTCTATTGTTACTATATTGAGACTTTGTGGTGAAGGAATTGGCTTTCTATCTTTCTTTTAAGTTAGTAGTGGACCTGGAGCTTTAGAGCTGTATCTATCATGCTCCACGCTATATTGGCGTGGTCTGCGCTGTGATCGCGCTTACTGATGACGTCACAATCTCCCGACGCGCGTTTCGTGAGGCTCTATCAGTCTCTCACTCATCAGGGGCACAGTGCTGCCTTCTCTGTGGAGCTATTTATAGTTTCTATGGCAATTAGTTAACTCTTTGTGTTCCATAGTTTCTATGGCAGTTAGTTAACTCTTTGTGTTCCTGAATGTTTTTGTGCATGCTTTATTTTCATATGTTGCTTTTGACTTTCTTTTTTACTATATTATCTTTATATTATTTAAATAAGTACCTCAATGAAGCTGTGAGCTATACCATGTAGGGCCACCCAAGATGGGCAAGTCATAGTAGAGAGGTCAGAAAAATCACAGTTTACTGGAGAAGGAACTGGCAACCCACAAGCATCTTAGCCATGAAAACCTTTTGAATGAGCACAACCGGACACAAGATGTTCCTAGCGTGCTGGGGTCCATAGTGTCACGGAAAGCCGGACACTACTGAACGACCAAACAACAACAAATAAAAGTGCATTACATAATAAAAAAGTACATGAGATCATAAATTCAAATCTTGATTTTAAATGGCCTACAAATTCCCAAGTGTTGGATCGCTATCTTGTGTAGTGAAGGGGCTTGTGTACTTTAATGAAGCTGTGAGCTATACAATGTAGGGTCACCCAAGATGGGCAGGTCATAGCAGAGAGGCCAGACAATTTGCAGTCTACTCCAGTATATATGAATAAGAACATTAAGATGTATCTGGTGTGCTGCGGTCCATAGGGTCACAAGAGTCGGACATGACTGAACGACTACACAACAACGTGATGAAACTGGATTTATTGGTTAGGGGAAAAAAACACACTAATTATTTATCTGCAACTCTATATCAATATGTGTTTTTCTTCATTGCTGCAATTTTCTATATGAATGTAAGACATGAGCATTGTATGTTATATGTTTGTTATATGTTGGGAATGAAAAAGAAAAAAAATACAATCTCTTTTGTGGATTTATAATGGACAATATATACTGATATCTGCACGTGAGATAACAATCTATTGAATGGGATTAGTGCTAAACACACATGAAAACAGCTACTAAGCACTTGAGAAGAATGTGCCAATAAATGGTAAAATAAAACAATTATTTAAAGCTTCCGCACAAATATCGATATTGGCTCCTGCCAACCGGAAGATAAAAGGAAAATAAATTGAAAATGTAAGACATTAGTATTTAGCATGTAGATAATTCTGATTATAATACAGGGAAATAATGGTTATTGATTTCTCTAAGTCTATACACAGAAGGTAGTTTCTGTTTCTTGGAGATTTGGGCCCAGTATTATTGATGAGGCCTCTATCAGAGCTTAAACAGATAAGTGCAATTACCGAACTATCGGAGATAATGTGATGTATGTATGAGAGTATATAATAAAACTATAGTACTAGTGTCACAGTGTCAGACGTCATGACGGAAACACAACACGGAAAGACAGATAGAGGGACAGAATATAGATAGATACAGATAAAGGAAGAGAGATGAGCAGGTACGTAAAGACATTCGCTTTTGGAGATAAAAAATAGTATATTTATATAATAGCAGATAGTAATGAGAAACAAACATTATTGGATTTTATTTGCTGATAGAAATGAAGTCAATAAATTCTGTTGTACCGGGACATTGGGCTCACTGAGATTGCTTCGAGGTCCTGTGGAAAGCTTCTATAGATATCAAACACCTTCCTGGATAATGACGATGGAGGCTTGGTCACAAAGCCAATGAGCTTATTCAAGACCAGCCAAATGGACTTAACTCGACTAAATCACCCTCTAAATGTGTAGAGTTATACTATCAGATCTCTCTTTGTGTCTCTAATAAGAAACACAATGCAATGCATATGCTTTTATCAGTGTACCACCTCTGCAGGGGAGAAGTGTTGTTCTACAATGCTCTGCAAGTACTGGAAGGAGCGATACTCAATGTGTATAGGACGACTGTGACAGCCAATGCACTTCACAACCTATAGATGTTCCCGTGTGTACATGATGTAATAAAATGAATACTAACAATGTGTATAGAGAATGCTATGCACATAGGGTATAGCACCACTCATAATATATACAGATAACTGTTTGTTTTATCTTGTAAGCTTTCTGACAATATTAAGAAAGGAGAAGGCAGCAGGATTTGAACCAACGACCTCTGGCATTGTCGTATACTATTCTACCTTGAACTATCCATGTAAATTATAGTAAGAATAAAACGTTATACAGCCACCATGTTACTACTTAACAGCCTTATTAAATTGTGATTCGGCCAATTGAATAGGGCTCTATATAAGCACAGGGCTTATCTTTTACAGAAGTTTTTAGTTAGTGAAGACCTTGCTTTGGGATAGATGTTCACTAACTAAAAACTCCTGTAAAAAAGATATGCTCTGTGCTTATATAGAGCCCTATTCAATTGGCTGAATCGCAATTTAATAAGGATATAAATGTTCATAACAGGTTCTGATGCTTCAATTGATACAGTTACATTATGTATACAGCAGTCTTAGGGAGAGGTGTAAAAACCCTGTTACATAAAGTAGCTCCATCTCCATAAATTCAGCAGTAGTTTAAAAAAGGAAAACACTTTTAAGCATAATGGATGAGTTATGTTTATAATTAATTATCAAACTCCAAGAAAGTTACTGATGAATATTTAGACATGTCTTCAACTGTGAAAACCATTTGAATAAAAAAATACAAACTTACTTTACATTCTCTGCAACTTTTGGTGAGGATCCGTTGGCCTTCTGCTAGCACTCTTCCACCATACACACATTTGGCTAAAAAAAAAAACACAACAGTTCAAATACTGAGAAATGCTCATGTCCAGAGACAACAGGGTTTCTAAAAGAGTGTCCAGCATTTATAGAGGAGTGTTTATGTGTATAGCAAGTGAGATACTCTCAAGGTGGATTATATGTTGTATTTCTTTCAAAATCGGTGGGTAAAAAACAGTATACCTTCCTTAAAGGGCCACTGAACTCACTGTACATGATCTTAATGGTATGAAAGAGCACAAGACTGTACGCTAAAATGATCTATCTTTTTGAATAATAAAAGGTTGCTAACAAGATTTAAACACTCTTGATAATAACATTTATTTAAACTAATAGGGTTATGATTAAATCAGAAACCTCCAAGAGAAAAAGATCACCTATTCAGAGTGATATGCCAAATAAGTGGATTAAAATATAACTTTTATTTCAGTTTGTCTAAAACCCACATAATATAGACTCTCAGGTTAACAAAACCCTAGAGATTTTATATAAAAAACACACAGGTTTTAAATATGTGACAATCTAAGTACCTATTATTTTACAGATATAGACAACAATTAGTCAATGATAATCCTTGCTTTTATTCTCTGTGTGTTAGAATTACAGAACATCCTAAACAAGCCAGTCCTTGTAGGTAGGAGATCTTACATTTATAATACTGCATATCCGATAAGGTATCACACAGGTTTTCATCTAAATTTACGTTAGATTAGTTTTATTTTAATTTCATTTATAATTTAATGTAACTGTTAATAAACATTGATGGAATAATTCTTATTGGAAGTCAAAGGAGAAGAAAATCATAGTATATTTTAGTGAAAGTGAAACAAAGACCATATCCAAATTCCATAAAGAATTACAAGAGGTCCCCGGTTACAGACGGACAAACTTATAGACGACTCATACTGAAGAACTTCCTTCCAAGGCTTTTTGAATTAGTTTGTTTTTGCTTGAAGAAAGAGCACAATATTAACACATAGAGATTGAACAATGCCGCTAATAAGAACAAGGGGATATGGGATTACAAAATGTTGTATTGTATGTAGATGTGATTAATGCAAACTTAAATTGGGAAGTATAGTCAAAAAGTCTAAATATATCCTGGTGAAATTTTGTAAACCACACTCTATGATATACCAACAGCCTCAAAATACAAGGGCACTAGGTATTGGATACATCTATACAAAACCAACACTAAATGTTGAGGAGGAGCAACACAAGTATTGCCAAGGGAACCATAGAGCTCATTGGTTTCCTCTTAGGTAAATTCCCATATCTCCTTGTTTGTTTGGGTATAAGTGCCTATTATAAGTTAGTCGCGTTTCCACTAAACATTCAGCTAAAGATAGGCTGGCTGGAAGATATGAGAGTATCTTGTCCAGTTTGGTCATTTTAATGTTGGAATTTACCAAGATATATTCAGATTTTTTGACTATACCTAGCAATTTAAGTTTGCATCAAGCACATCTATACACAACATTTTTAATTTCCATATTAGTGGCATTGTTCAATTTCTATGTGTTATTATTGTGCTATTTCTTTAAATTCAAACAAACAGAAGAAAAAAAATAAAACTCCAAAAGCCTTGGGAGGAAGTTATTAAGTATGGGTCGTCTGTAAGTTGGGCCGTCTGTAACCTAGAGACCACCTGTACTCCTATATGAAATTTGGATGTGGTAAAGCAGCCCACACATGGCCTCTGAGGAAGCCGCTACGGCGGTGAACCGATCATCAGGTTTTTAAGATTGATTTATAGTATGTTCACTTACAATGGTTACTATGTTTTAAACTTGTGAGGTTCCTGAAAGGGTACAGGGAAGAAGAAAACTATAGCACTTCCCTTATTACAGCCTGCAAGATTATATATATATATATATATATATATATATATATATATATATATATATACACATAGTTTTGATCATAGGTGAACTGGCAGCAAATTACTGCTAATATCATATGGAACATGTGTGTAAAACTTAAAATTTTTATTTATTTTTGTTTTTAATCAGTAAAGTTTCTACATAAATTCTTAGATTTTGTTCATTTTACATAAGCTTACATATCTGTTGAAACAACTCACAAACTGGGTGACCCATAAGGTCAAGGGCCTGGTTCTTATTGCTATTTTCTACCCATTAGCCAATTTTTGCACATTACACTCTTCAAAAAAGTAAAATTTTAGGTTTCTAAATGTAACACATTTTTGTTTAGATTATTCTCATACAGGGTAAAATAGATTTAAAAAATAAGCATTATCACATTATTAATATCCTTTATTGTATATAAGGCATTAGCTATGTATATTAAAAATTGTCCAATGGTTGTCTACATCTGTAAAATAATAGGCACTTAGATTGTCATCTATTTAAAACGTGTGGGGTTTTTAACCTAAAAGCTATATTATTTGGGTTTTAGAGAAAAGGAAATAAAAGTTTATATTTTAGTACATTTATTGGGCATATCACTCTGAATAGGTGCTCTTTTTTCTCTTTGAGGTTTATGATTTAATCATAACCCTATTGGTTTAAATAGATCTAAATTACCATAATAACAGCTAAAAAAATCTAATTCTTAAAATCTCTTGTTTACATACAGGCTATCCTGCCCACTGACTGTTGAATGAATAATTAGCAGATTGCATAGTGCAGCGTGCGGTGTGTGAGGCTCTATGGGGGGAAGGCTGTGATTGATAGCACATCATGCCCATGGACTCCGGTTACACTGCACTGACCATTTAACCCAAAGCTTTCCTATTTAGGGGAGTCCAGTATTCCATGCCTGAAAGGATAGATTTGTTAATGGTTATTTTTTGTTTGTTTGTTTTAATCACTGAAAGGAGCTGCATAGAGCACCAGCGCACAGAGCACTAACGCCCTGCATTGTTCTGCATTGCTCAAATTCCAGAGAGGCAAAAAAAAAATAGAACCTGCTCCCTTCAAACTAGAAATATAAGCAGTCTTTCTAATAAAAATCTTACCATTGACTTGAATGAAGCAGGCGAGGGGCAGTCTGTGGGCAGTCTTTCACACATATAAACACAGATTTAATTTTATTTGGATCCTCAGTGAAAAATGCACGTATTTCAAAAATTATTTCAAGGAGATCTTTACAGTGATGTGGTCCAAATTGTGCTGAATTTAAGTGGCCCTTTAAAGTCTTTACAAAAGATAATAAGATCTCATACTGTGACGATTAATGCCCTCACAATTACATAGGGGCAATGTTAGGTTGGTACAGAAGTAACATAACCATCTATAACAAAGAAAAAAGGAGAAGGCTGTCTCCTATTTGTGACGTCCACCACGTACTCCGGAATGGTGTGAGAAGGCATATACAACACTTGTAAAGATCGGAACAGTCCGACCAGCGGGAGCCCAACTTACAGATTGTGACAGGGGTGACTTATGAACTATAGAAGCTGAGACTATTTACTTTCTGCTAATGTATAAATTAATTATGAATTATTAAGTCTATGCTATATGGGGGGCTGGTGGTTTTACATATCATCCTTCCCATACCCTTACTAGATATGAATGTGTTCCCCTTTTTTCGCATTGCCGCTTTATAATATTTGCACTAGCAGTGGGAGTGTGGTATAGATTATATTCACTTTTAGGGAAGGGGGGTTAATGGCAGATCCCCACAACCACCACATTGGTTTAGGGGGGTTTGAGAATTAGGGATTGTTTTTTCCTAGGTTTAGGAGAGTAGAGTAGATTTGCACAATATATTAGGGAATAAGTGGTGGGTTCCCAGTTCTGCCACTAATATAGGGTCCTTTAGTGTCACTTTAATTTAGAATTATGTTTATTCTCACCTTTTGTTGGAAAATAATTATTATGTTGTGAAAGTTGTTTGCACTTTATTAATAATTAATTGATTCCTTTGTGAATATCTGATTTTCTTAGTTTATTATTAATGTTTGATATACCTGCTGAAGCATAGGCTGTTCTTAATTGGATGAGTTACATACATATCTTAAATTCTCTGCTTGTATATTAATGAGAAAGCCTATTCAAAACTTTTTTAAGCAACATTTAAAAAAACAAAAGAAATACATGTTGGTGACATAAGGAAGTATTCTGCTGTTTTCTTTGTTATAGCCCTTTTTAAGTCTTACCTATTCTTGTGTAAGCACTAGAGCTCAACGAACACCTATTGTGACCCAGAGCCCAGAAGCCCCTTGTGTCATCATCTCTCATTTTATTTTTTATATATAAAAAATTGTCTTAAATGTCCATTTACCTCACTGTAAGTGCTCTTCATGGTGTGGAAGAGCACAAGATTGCATGGTAAAATCATCTATATTTCTACACTAATAACACATAAAAAATCTAAAGTTTTAGGTCTGTTTGCAAATATAGTGGCTCCTGCCTGCTGACTGTTCCAGGATTAATAACATATGCGTAACCTTTAGGTGAAGGCAAAGCGAACATAAAAATGTATAGTATTTTTCCCTGAACTCAGGAATGCAGCATGAGCAGTTAACCCTGAATTTATCAATTTCGGTGATTCCAGCATTACATTCTCTGCACAGATGAATTGGTGAAGGGTTAACTCTTTCACTACATGGAGCTGTTGCTGGGGGCAGCCAGTGACACATGTAGATGTAATTTATTAATTTATCCGTGAACAATGTGCACATTTCAAAAATGCAAAAAGTATTTCAATATGATTTGAGGAGATCTTTACAGTGCTCTAAATTATGCTGAGTTAAGTGGCTCTTTAAGTAAAGCGTACAACACAAGTAGAAATAAGTGTGTTTCTGCCATTAAATAGATTTAAATATTGTTTGTGTATGTTGAAATTCTACAAGGAAAATAATGTAATTCAGCAACACATAATATTTTACTCTTCAGCTAATATCACTGTGAAGCTGCAGTGATATGACTTTAACTTCCAAAAAAATATTGTATTGCACTAATAATTAGCCGTAAGTTGTGAAGGCAAAATGTTATCATGTGGAAGTCAAAAATAATAGACGTAGTAACTCAGTGGATGTAGTCTTTTTGGATTTTGCAAAGGCTTTTGATACAGATCCACATGGAAGACTATTGTGCAAACTAAGGGATATAGGAATTGCAGTAAATATCTGCTCATGGATTGAGATCTGAATAAAAGACAGAAAGCAAAGGGTTGTTGTAAATGAAACATACTCAGATAGGACTAATGTGGTAAGTGGGGTTCCTCAGGGTTCAGTATTATGTCCCCTCCATTCTAACATTTATTAATGACTTGGAAATGGGATTAGAGTATGGTGACTAAATTTTTGCTGATGACACAAAGTTGTGCATGGAAATTAAATCAGATAATTATGTACTTTCCCTCCAATGGGATTTGCATAAATTAGAGGAATGGGCATCTAAGTGGCAGATGAGATTGAATACGAATAAATGTAAAGTTATGCATCTGGGAAGGAAAAATAGCTATGCAATTTATAATCTCAATGGAGCAAATCTAGCTGTATCAGATATTGAAAGGGATTTAGGAGTGCTTATGGACAACCACCTAGGTAACAGTGCTCAATGCTAAGCAGCAGCTGCAAAGGCAAGTAAAATATTAGCATGTATTAAGAAGAAGATAGAAGCAAGGGAAGCAAATATAATTCTGCCACTATACAAATTTCTAGTACGCCCTCATTTGGAATATGGAGGACAATCTTGGGCACCACTTCATAAAAGGGACATTTTAGAGCTTGAAAGGGTACAGAGAAGGGAAACAAAACTAATAAGGGGAATGGAGGGGCTAAGTTATGAAGAAAGACTAACCAAATTAAACTTATTTTCTCTAGAAAAAGGCATCTGAAAGGAGATATGATTACCCTATATAAATACATCCAGGGTCAGTACAAGTCTTTGTCAAGGGAGCTTTTTCTGCCATGAGGTTTTCAACTGACAAGAGGACATCCTTTGAGATTAGAAGTAAAATGATTTCACCTTAAAGAAAGAAAAGGGTTCTTCACCGTAAGGGTGGTTAATCTGTGGAATTCTCTACCAAATGAGGTGGTGACAGCGGATTTGATAGATAACTTTAAAAAAGGACTGGACATATTTTTAATTAAAAAGGGCATTCAGGGTTATCCTGGTTAATTAGAGAGGGAGTATTGATCCATGGAGGAATCCGATCACCAGTATCTGGGCTCAGGAAGGAGTTAATTATTTTTCCCCTTTGAGACGATTGGCATAGTGTCACTGTTTTTTTTTCTGTTTGCTTCCTCTTGATCAATTAACAACTAATCCGCATATTGCAGATCAGAGGAGATCTAAAAAGGTTGAACTTGATAAACTAAAAGTCTTTTTTTAATCTCAATTATTATATAACTATGTAACTATTAAAGTGATATTCAAACTAAAGTAAGCAAGTTGTGGGTAAAGAACTGAACATTATGTTAAACAGGGTTTGCCTCTGAAACTAATTCTAAACTGACAGAGTTAGATGCATTTATTGTTAGGCATTATGGAATTCTGTATCTGCTGTATGTATAATAAGGCTGCATAGGACTATGCATTATGTAGTAGCAGAACATTTTCTATGCAATAGGTATTAGCTATATACATTTTTCATTCAGATGCATAGATATAGCACAGCTGCAAGGCATATGCCTCAACAGTGGTGGAGCTACTGATGGTGCAGCAGGTGCAAAGCACCGGGGCCAACAACACAGTGGGGGCCCTATGCTCCTTGCAGAAAGTAATGATTCTGAATGTATTAAATGAGGATAGAAGATATAGACAGTGAAACTCAGATTGAGTGTACAAGGGACATGAGTGTTGGTGCTTGCCAGAGTCCAGCTCTGAATTAAATAAAACAATATTATTTTAAAAAGTGACCAATTGGGATTTAAATTCACAACATCTGATAGCCAACATAATTTCCCTCATCTCTGAGGCATTTCTCTGTATGATTGAGTGTGAGCATAGAAATAAATAAACCTAAAATACATGTGGAAGAGCTTCAAGTGCTGCGCCCATGGTTTTGGTGACTATCCTGACTCTTTAAAATGTGTTGTTGTTTAGTCGTGTCCAACTCTCCATGACCACATAACAGGCACATCTGGTGTCTGGTTGTGCTAATCCATAAGGTTTCCATGGCAAAGATACTGGAGTGGGTTGCCATTTCCTTCTCCAATGGACAGCAATTTGTCTGACCTTTGATATGACCTGCTCATCTTAGGTGACCCTACATGGTATCGCTCACAACTTCATTGAAGTACACAAGCCCCTTCACCACGACAAGGTAGCGATCCAGAATGGGTTTTCATTTTTTCCAAGTCCCAATTGTTGATAAGTAAGAAATGCATGTGTTATAATTGTACTATAGTTTACTATTAATTATCACTTAATTAAATTATGCAGTTATTATTTGATTGAATTAAGCAATCTAAAAAGTGTATGTTTATAATATTGTTAGCTCCTGCTGCACAGATTTTCAGTACCATAGAAATGATCGCTACTATGCTGCAGGAAAGAAGTAGGGATGAGCATAAACAATGAGGAGTATCTCACTGTAGGGAAAAGCAGCTAGTACAATAGACCATTTTAGTGGCCTTAAAAAGAAACCCACTTGTTGTTAGGTTTAGGTAAAATGAGAAGCGGTTCCCTGGTGGTCCAGTGGTTAGAATGCAATGCTTTTACCATTGCGACCTGGGCTCGATTGCAGTCAGGTAATCAAGAGGTCACACCCACTTGAAGCCATGCATGGTTGAACCTGGTCAGTACTCGTATGGGACACCATCTAGGAATACCTGGAGCTGTATGCTGTGGCCAACTTAATAAGGAACTGGCAACCCACTCCAGTATCTCTGCCATGAATACCAAGTGGATCAGCATGGTGTGTTACGATCCATAAGGTCACAGAGAGTTAGACACGACTGAACGACACACTGAATAAGAATACTAGTTGGGCATGATGGGCCGCACTTCCCATTAAATATTGATTTGTAATTTTAATACAATTAAACACTTTTTCCGTGAATTAAAATATACGGCATGTAACTTCTTAATATAAAACTGGAAAGCTATTTTTGTGTGTATTTATGTTTATTGTAGGCACCCCCTGTGAACAAATATGCCAACATTCATCTCATTTTATGATTATTGAAATATTTATATGATTGACTGTAATAACCTGGGGAGATGTAAGTGGAGCTTTGGCTGTAACATCACTCTAGGAGACGTCTGCCAAGTGCACTCACCATCAATCAGAAGCAGATTTCTGTCCGTAAAGGAGCTGTCAGGATTCCTAGACGAGCCCATTATGCCAATCTCTTTCTAAATGTAGGTCTGATCTTTATCACTCTATTACCAAATTTTACAAATCTAACTACATAACTGTCTGATGTGAGTACTTAATACATTTTCATGCACAGGTGCCAGAAAGCGAGATTTTTTTTAAATTTTATATAAAAATGTATGAGATGGAAAGATGTGATAGCATAAGAAATCAGAATGTAGGACGTCGCCTTTTATATGTTTATGTTCCTTATCTTCTCACATCCCGTCACTTAACTTCACAGCCCATACAGTTTTATTTCCGATTTAAACAAATATAAGGTCTGAAAGTTTTTTATAAACATGTTTTATTTGCAGATAATAACTTAGGAATGTATTGAAAAACACAATAACGGCTTCATAATATCGAAGAACCCGATGGCATCCATTTTGGACATTCTTTCCTGGATAAATTATTGAACCCAGAGAACACAGTTGACCTACTTGGTGTTACTATGGAGAAGAGACATGACATCTGCTGTTTTATTGTTTAAAGACTTTTAGAAATTTAGCACCCTTATCTGCTAATTTGCCCCACTGTGAAGGCTTGCAATTAATATTGGGGTGTAAATTTAGCTCATATAATCCTACATATTTTTTTTTTAATTAATACAGGGGAGGGCACGGAGAGGAAAATGAGACACAGGGGAGATAGATGGGGAGAATAGACATAGGGGAGGGAGAGGGGGAAATATACACAGGGGAGGAAGAGGGAAAAAGAGGCACAGGGGAGGAAGAGGGGGGAAAGTGACACAGGGGAGGGAGGCAGGGGAAAGATACACAGGGGAGGGAGAGGGGGAAGTGACACAAGGGAGGGAGGCAGGGGAAAGAGACACAGGGAGGGAGAGATGGGGAAAGGAGACAAAGGGGAGGAAGATGGGGGAAGGAGACACAGGGGAGGGAGACACAGGAGAGAGAGGGGGAAGGAGACACAGGGGAGAGAGAGGGAGAAGAGACACAGGGGAGGGAGAGGGGGGTAAAGATACACAGGGGAGGGAGGCAGGAGAAAGTGACACAGGGAGGGAGGGGGAAGAGATACAGGGGAGGGAGAAGAGACACAGGGGAGGGAGAGGGGGGTAAAGATACACAGGGGAGGGAGGCAGGGGAAAGAGACACAGGGGAGGGAGACACAGGAGAGAGAGGGGGAAGGAGACACAGGGGAGAGAGAGGGGAAGAGACACAGGGGAGGGAGAGGGGAAAGAGACACAGGGGAGGGAGAGAGGGGGAAGAGACGGAGGGGAGGAAACAGAAAAATGTATTATTATCCTGTCATTTGTGACGGGCAAGTGACTAGTCAATAATAAACATCTTATGCATCTCACCATATTTCCTGAATCTAGACCATTCTTCATGTATTCACATCATTTTTAATACAATATACTAGTTCCTATGGAGCCACACTCAAGTATCTATTCATCCACTTAAGATACCAGTGCTGAAGGTCGTATTCCTGATGCTTTAAATCAAGCCAGAGTTTTCACCTTCAAATAAATTATTGAGGTCTGATATCCCAGGCCAGTGACTGAATAATGAATGATATAAGTATATACGTTTGGCGACCCATCATTTTATATGCATAGTGTTTTATTTCAGCACCCAGACGATAAGCCCTGCAGAATAATAGTTTATATGTACCCTTTTATTTGTCATATTTGTATCATTTCATTTGTGTCTGTTATTATGGTATTTTTGGTCAGTGTGAAGCTTGTTAATCTGCGTGTTATTTACATTGGGTCTAGTGTAAGCAAGATAAAGATGCTCTTGTCCACGCTGAGTGATGAGTGCCACACAGACCACCCATTGCTAGCGCCACACATACTGGTGCCCATCTACCTCTAGGAAACAATGAAATTCCCAAGTCGTGCAATGTTTATTTTTTGTGTTAAACATTTGTCTTACAGGTTTTAATCTACGTGGTAAATTCATCTATCGGTTAGTTTTTTCTCAGTTTCCTTCAGCGTACATTTAACTGTAATCTTTCCAAATGGCAACTACCATTGTTATTAAAACGCAACCATTATATTCAAAGACGAAATATAAAGAAAGCAAACAATATCCTTAATATGTAATCAATCATTGTGCAACATTTACTACATTTCAGTAAAACTAATATTTTTTTCGGGAAATAATTATACCACATGCTCAATGGCCTACTTTATAGACCAGTGGTGGAGTTGGTGAATGGGCGGCCCAGGTGCAAAATAGTTTAAGGTCACTCTTGAACATTATCTATACATCCTATATATATATATGAAAAAGCCAAAATATGTGTAAATAGTCACACCATGACTAAGGTGGTTAGATCACCTTTCTATGAACAAAATATATGCCATCGACTACAAAAAAAAAAAAAAGGTGTCTCTGCATCAGCCGCACCAGCAGTAGCTCCACCAATGTTATAGACCCTGGGAAGCTTACATGAGAATAGTCTCTTTATAAAGTATTTTATTCTATGGTCAATGATCACTTAATCTCATTCAATTGCCCTTTCTCTTTGTGATCTTATCCAATCATGTCTTTTGATTTAAAGATGGTAAATGGAAGATTTAGGGGTAATGTGTATAAGTGCGAAAAATAGTGGGTAGACCAGAAGAAGTGGAAGGGTGAAACAAAGAGAAGACATTCAACCCCATCTGGGATAAAGATAAAGCCATCCTGTGGATTAAATAAGTCAAACTGTTTTACCTAGATAAATTAGGGCACTAGATTGGCATTGTCACGATATGGGACCAGCACACTCTGGATCTCCCACCCCTTAGGTCCTCATTTCGGGTGGGTATGACTACCCTCAGTGACCATAGGCAGAGGGGTTCTCCTGATTTAACTAAGTAAAACTCTCAGTCTTGCAATTGTTGACCAGAAGTGACTTTATTGAAAATGTGTAAGCATTTTATAGGGGACTGAACAAAAGGCCAGTCAGACATTAGACAGGAAACAAATAGGTCCACATACCCAATTTAAACCTCCCTCCCTCTTGAGTCTTTCCCATTGTCCACTAATTAACCAAGGTATCAGGCTCAGGATGCGGATATCAGCAGGAGGGAATTCCCAGGTGGGGTCGAGGTGCCAGCAAGTCTCATCTCTTATCTTAACTTCTCACAGTATGTGTAGACTGCACAGAGGTAAATCTCCCACCCAAGATGCAAGCAAGAGAAAAATCATAGGCATTGTGTCTGGTATCATGTCCACTGTCACAGGCATTTTTTTTCTTTTTTGGCCGTCAAATCTATATTTCTCTCTCACTTCCAACTCATTTGTCAGTCTCTCACATTCTTATCATATTCTCTCTTTTTTTCCTCCCTCTCTTATCCCCAATAGATCCTGTTTTCATTGCCTTCCATCGTTCAGTCCTTATAATTCCAGGTTTTTCGCTCTCTTTTCCCTTCCATTGCTGATAAATCTCCCTGAAGAAATCTATTAAAAGCTGAAACTGTGAAATACAAATGTCTGGAATCTCAAAGCCAATGGTTAGTGCAGCAAAAGTTCACTTACGCCTGCAGATTTTGCAGCACTGCCCTGGGACATGGACTGGAAGAGAATCCGAGGAACAGTTGAGAGGGGGGCACAGCATTCTCCTGCACTCCACAGCTCCATTCTAGGGGAAAATACAACATAAAATCCTATTAAACAAACATTCAGTGGCCTGTAAAGGGCATTGCACTATTAAACATGTCTTCGCTAGCAAATGAAGCACAGAGGGACAAACAGCTATTTAATAGTTAGAGGAGCAAGTCAAGTACAAATATAATGCGTGGCAGTCACTCACATAGCAAAATATAACCCAATATAACAGCGCTGCTTTATGGGGAAATCTACAAATATTGCCTGTGTGAGTCATTCATGCTTCATACACTAAATGAACACGGAAATCTGGATGTTTTTTACATGGAATCAGAAGTAATCTCTTCTCTACTCTTTATTAACACTTTGGTGAAATATTTTTATTTTACCACTCAGTAAAGGGCCAGGCATTTTGCCCCTTACTGATATCCTCCTCGATTTTTTTTTAATCTTATTTAACAGATTGATATCCTCCTCCATCTTTTTTATCTTATTTAGTAGATTGATATCCTCCTCCATCTTTTTTATCTTATTTAGTAGATTGATATCCTCCTCCATCTTTTTTTATCTTATTTAGTAGATTGATATCCTCCTCCATCTTTTTTATCTTATTTAGTAGATTGATATCCTCCTCCATCTTTTTTATCTTATTTAGCAGTTTGATATCCTCCTCCATTTTTTTTATCTTATTTAGCAGATTGATATCCTCCTCCATCTTTTTTATCTTATTTAGTAGATTGATATCCTCCTCCATCTTTTTTATCTTATTTAGTAGATTGATATCCTCCTCCATCTTTTTTTATCTTATTTAGTAGATTGATATCCTCCTCCATCTTTTTTATCTTATTTAGTAGATTGATATCCTCCTCCATCTTTTTTATCTTATTTAGCAGTTTGATATCCTCCTCCATTTTTTTTATCTTATTTAGCAGATTGATATCCTCCTCCATCTTTTTTATCTTATTTAGTAGATTGATATCCTCCTCCATCTTTTTTATCTTATTTAGCAGATTATCAGGACTGTCTCCTGGGAGATCCATCTGTGTGGTTGTGCAGGACTGCTGTACCTGCAAAGCTAAGGTTCAGGGGAAGTTAGTATACACTACATTGTTTTTTGTTTATAAAAATGCTGATTGTATTGCTCATTAATTATTAAATAAACATATGGCTGTCTCTTGTATCAAGTGCATTCTATTTATAAATATATATATATATATATATATATATATATATACTGTGTATATATATATATATATATATATATATATATATCCCAAATGTTAGAAACAATCTATGCAATTAAATAAATAACTGCTGTCTGCAATATCAAAAGACCTTCTGTTAATAACAGGCACAACTAATATGTTTGTATTTTTTAGTAACATAAATATGTAAAAAATGCTTATTACTTTATTAAATATTTCTATTTTAAAAGAAGCTGCAAAGTACAAATCAGGAGAATATAGGTGGATGGCAAAAGTCTCTTTTCTTAAAGGGGATGGTTGCTTGAATCAGGAGAATATAGGTGAATGGCAGAGGTCTCTTTTCTTAAAGTGGATGGTTGCTTGAATCAGGAGAATATAGGTGGATGGCAGAATTCTCTTTTCTTAAAGGGGATGGTTGCTTGAATCAGGAGAATATAGGTGGATGGCAGAAGTCTCTTCTTAAAAGGGATAGTTGCTTTAATCAGGAGAATTCAGATGGATGTCAGAGATCTATTTTCTTAAAGGGCATGGTTGCTTGAATCAGGAGAATATAGGTGGATGGCAGAAGTCTATTTTCTTAAAGGGGATGGTTGCTTGAATCAGGAGAATATAGGTGAATGGCAGAGGTCTCTTTTCTTAAAGGGGATGGTTGCTTGAATCAGGAGAATATAGGTGGATGGCAGAGGTATCTTTTCTTAAAGGGGATGGTTGCTTAAATCAGGAGAATATAGGTGGATGGCAGAAGTCTCTTCTTAAAAGGGATAGTTGCTTTAATCAGGAGAATTCAGATGGATGTCAGAGATCTATTTTCTTAAAGGGGATGGTTGCTTGAATCAGGACAATATAGGTGGATGGCAATTTTATTCAATTACAAAATTAGTTATAAATATGAGAATATGCATTTGTTCATCTTTTGCATGGCAAAGTAGGATAATTGCTTTACAATTCATTTAGAAACAAAAACTGTAATGTGATTGTGTCCAATATTTTACATAAAATATGCAATTTTAGGAAAGGCTCCGAATGGGGTGTGAGGCTGCTAAGAAACACATTTTAGGGAATGCAGAGAAGGTCATTAAAGAACTGAAAGTAAGTTTTGCAGCATCAGGGAACCAACCAAGCTTAGTGAGTCTTGACCAGTGAAGAGCTCTGCCGACATATATATTGTATCATCACATAATAAGAAATACTATATCTAATGTACTATTCACATCTTATTTAGATATATAATGTAACAGCTGCTTTCTCAGATACAGATACAGATTTAGCAATTGCAGCCATTTCCAATGTGCACTTTATATTCAATGAAGAATTTAATTCTGATCTAAACATATTCTCCACTGGCAGAACTAAAATTACAATCGTAATAATAATGTGAACGTGTAAAGTGAATCCTGTCTCACGGAGCAAAGGTGTTTCTGCTACTATTAATCAAAACCATTTACGGGAGGAGAGCTTGGATTTACTATACTTGCATAAATCTCATTGCTCACAGCAGCATCCACTTGCAGGTGGGTATATGAATGGTTGATATAAATGCTAATTATATGTGATATCCTAGGATTTGGGGTTTGGTACAACTGCAACTATTTAATTGCAAAGTATAGTATATACATTGTATGGACATACTAGCAGTGGTGGACAAAAATATCTTAAAGGAACAAGAACATTTTATATGAGCCAGATATGATGTCTTAGGAGCCAGGGAGAAAGCTCTTCACAGGGATTTTATTTTTTAATTTGGAACAATATTTAGGACCAGAAACACAGAAATACAATCTCTAGAAGCTCTGGCTTTCAGAAAATTCCCACCCCAGGATTTTAGCATAGTTTAGTGCATTTAAGAACAAGAAGACATGATTATATTTAGAAGATTTAAGAGAAATGTGGGAAATTACTTTAGATAATGCATAGTTGATAAGTAGATGAACATTCCAGTGGAAGTGGTTGGGTCATGGTTAAAAGGCCACTTATTTCAGCACAATTCGGACTAAAGATCTCCTAAAAGCAAGTTGAAATATTTTTGGAATCTTTGAAATACGTAAAATTTTCACTGAGAACTCAAATAAAACCAGTCTAGTTGCAGGGGTATGTCCCCCATTCAAGTCTATGGTAAGGTTTTTGGCAGGTTTTTTTCAAATTTGAAGGGAACAGGTCCTATCCAGTGCTACATGCAGCTCAGTGGTGTGATCAAAACAAAACAAATTAACCCATCAATTATCTATGCAGCCATGGAATGCTGGGCTCACATAAAATAGGACAGCTATTGGTTAACTGGTCAGTGCAGTATAACCCGAGTCCAGGGGAAAGCTATACAATAAATCATAGCCTTCTTCCATAGAGAATCGTACAGCACGCACAAGTGCTCAACAATCTGTTATTACTCATGCAAGAGCCAGTGGGCAGGATAGACCTGTATGCTAACAGAGACTTGAAATGTTAGTTTTTTTTATCTGTTATTACCTGGTTACCTTCCAATGGTCAATATGATCGGCTAGTTACCTTCCAGTGCTTATAGGAACCGGCTGAAAATTCCAAAACATTTTAACACGGTTTAACTACACGTGACATTACATTTACATTTAACTTTGCACCGATTTGAATATAATATGTTTTCACTACAAATAAGTTCATCTGTGACCTGTCTATACCTAGGAGGATGGTTTGTATAAAGTGTTAGGATATCTTTATCCTTGAGGACCAGCAGGGGTCACAGGGTCTGCCACCGTTTCTAGGACTTTAGTCACTGGACCAAAGGAAATAAAGGTGAGGGGTGATATGATAAAAACTTTAAATGTATCGAAGAGTTTAATAAGGTTCAGATGAGAAGATTTCCCAGAAAAAGATGAATGCAAAACGTGAGGCGATGATTTGAAGTTGGAGGGACGAAAGTTTATTAGTAAAGTGAGTAAATACCACTTTACAGAGAGGGTAATACACACGTGGTACAGCCTTGTGGTAGGAAGAATGACAGTTAACAAACCAAGCATGCAAGGCATAAGGCCAAAATGAGTGATAACAAAGCCACACATTTTAAGCTAATAAAATTGTCATGTTATATAGGTCTTTTTCCACTTGTGGAAGGAAATATCCCTTTTCATTGCCTCTTCTTGCAGACCTCAACCAAGTCACAAACAAGTGACATCAATCAAGGTTTGTTTATTTGCAAGTTTGGAGAACACAACACAGATCACCAGGAATATGTCAAGTGGTCTGGTTTTATCACACTTTGCCATGGCCTTATATAACTTTTCTGCAGGGGGTAGGGAAATATTGTTAAAAGTTTGTCAAAAGAAATATAGAAAAAGAAACATAAGAGTAGAAACATGAGAACAGCAACATGAGTGTTATGTGTAAAATGTAATGTTTAAAATGTATCATTGAGTAATTTCTCCCAGTTAAAGTATGGTGTCATGGCCACATGGATATGTCTGTGGCAGCCATGATAGCATGGATAGGGTTAACATGTGTGCCATGTTATTCTATTGTCCTATGCATTATTTTCCCCATGTTTGTAATAACTTGTCCAAAGAGCTAACTCTCTTGGGGTATTTGGTTTTACCAAGGACTATGTTATTGTGTCCTTGTGAACGTGTATAAGTTATATTTAGTCTTGGAATGCAGAATTTTCCCTGGTGGTTTTAATAAAACAGTTTATTTGGGGCTCCCATGAAAGGGGGCCATGAATTGAGGGGTCTGGAGAGGTCTAGTAGAACAATGGAAGGGCCTGATCGGATACATTTCTGCAGAGGGGGTACTTTCATTATCAAAACCCCTACTGTGCATCTTTATTGGCAAGAGGAAGCCAAATACATTACATTAATGTGCTACATAGCTATAGAGGTAAGCAAAAGGTATACCCATGGCAAATTATCTCAGCCTTGGAGACTCCTCACATTAGGGGGGAGTTAAAGTTAGTTAGATTCCCATAAGCCAGGTATGTTCCTGTAGCAGAATGCAGGAGGTTTTGGGATGAACATGGTCACCTCACTCCTGGGTGCTGACAATAAGAACTGCAATGTGAGAACTGAAACTGATTACAAGTATTGTGAGGTATCTGCCAAAAGTGTCAAGAACATTAGTCATTAGATTATAAGCAAGGAAACAGTATTTTTCTCTACAAATAACAAAAATAGTTTTTTGTACAAATCAGACTAGCTACATAACAGAAACACAAAATATAATGAATGTCTACTACATAACATAACACAAAATAATTTTTCTCTGTCTACACAGTCTATGCTTTCATGTTGTACACCATGTTGCACAGAGACCATCTGCAGATTGATCCTACATTGACATGAGCCACCCCATCAAATCCTAGCCCAATAGCTTCACGAAATGCACATTATTTCAATGACTGTGTATGAGCCTAAGTTATTAAATATATGTTTTCATTTCTTTTACTTAAACAAATAATGAAATGAAGAATATATTTTAACGCAGTATTTTGTACCCCCTCCATTGAAACAAAAAAGCCCTATTTTTTCTAACTGAAGCATTGTAGACATACATTTTATTTTTGCTGAGTAATATATCCCCACAGAAATGCATCAAATATGTTCATGGCTACATGATTTACATGTTAATTCTCAGTGTATTATGTTTTCAAATGATAAATGCGGCACAGACAATGTACAATGTTCTGGCTGTCTATGAATAACTATCATTTACGAAAAGTGTTTTATAAAGTACTTTAAGCCACAATAGCGGCTGAAGACAGTCAATATGCTGATTTACTAAAAATGGTGTATTTCCCAAGGGTATAATTAGAACAGGCACTCAGGCATTGTTCAGGGAAGGAAAGGTTTTATTTACCAACTATAAACACAGACAGTAGCAATTTTCCCAACCTTTAATTACAATTATTCATATTGCTAAAGAGAGGAAGCATTTCAATATAAACATTAAAAATTCAGACTCCAACCATAGCTTATAATTAAGAGGTGCGATGGCCATGAAGCTTGTTCTGATTACCTTGCATGTGCAGTTCCTGCAGTGATCGTCTTCCACCCAGGAATCTTTATCCCTGTAGACCACTTCATGGACTTGACAAGTCTTCTCACAGTGACAGCTCTCCAACTGGCTAAGTCTTGTCTCTGCATAATTCAGCTGCAAGTGAAAGACACAAGACACGATAAGTGTAATTCATACCAAAGCAAGAAAAAGTAGCCTAATTATCTTACTGTATTTTTCAGCCATTAAATGGAAATGGAAGGTTTCTGGACTTTACTGAGTATATAAAATATACCTCCGTATCTATTTCATTTGATGTACTTAAATTTATTACGAAGTGCTAAAATCAAAACAAATAGTCCCTGTATGGGTCTGCCCACTGCACCATATGCAGACACTGATTGAAGAAACAAATACCATACTATATGACATCCATAGTGGCCATTTAATTATATCCTCCTTGTACGTCTCTCATCCAGCAGTGAAGCTTAAGGAGCCAGATCCTATGATTTGAATATAAACATAATGGCCAAAGCATTGCAGCAAGTACATGCTGTTCCCTGGCTGTCAGATGAACACATCTGGAGGACATCAGCGAGGGTTTTGTCACTTAGTTAGAAACCCGACTACATTAGTTAGAAGAACTGCTTTGTGCTTTCCTCCGTCTGTGGACTTTAGATCTAATAAAATATACTTTGGGGGATTAATCAAACATTCAGACTTTTTCTAGGTTAAACTAATCTATAGAAAAAGCCTCCAAGCTTGCAGTAATATATATTTATTTACAAATTGTTATATCATGAAAGCAACACAGTTATTAGCAGTTAGTATCTGAGTATTTGTTGGTAAAACAGAGCTTTGTATGTATATGCAGGATCATGAACCTACAGTGGGAAATTATATATATATATATATATATATATATATATATACAGTGCCTTGCAAAAGTATTCACCACCCTTGACTTTTTACCTATTCTGTTACATTACAGCCTTAAGTTCAATGTTTTGTTAATCTGAATTTTATGTGATGGATCAGAACACAATAGTCTAAGTTGGTGAAGTGAAATGAGAAAAATGTATACATAAAACTATTTTTTAGAAATAGAAAACAGAAAATTGGCATGTGCCTATGTATTCACCCCCTTTGTTATGAAGCCCATAAAAAGCTCTGGTGCACCCAATTACCTTCAGAAGTCACATGATTAGTGAAATGATGTCCACCTGTGTGCAATCTAAGTGTCACATGATCTGTCATTACATAAACACACCTTTTTTGAAAGGCCCCAGAGGCTGCAATACCTAAGCAAGAGGCACCACTAACCAAACACTGCCATGAAGACCAAGGAACTCTCCAAACAAGTAAGGGACAATGTTGTTGAGAAGTACAAGTCAGGGTTAGGTTATAAAAAAATATCCAAATTGTCATGAATCACCCAGGGGCCATATTGGATTTGGTGTGAACTATGCTGGGGCCATTTTGTGACTGGCAGCAGTGGCCATTTTGGGCTGGATTATCTTACACATGCTGGTGCCATGTGGAAGAACAAAAGATTTGGGCACAAAGTTACTGCTTGTAAATGGTATGAATAGGGGGTTCCACTGTCACCATTAAATAAAGTCAGCATTACTGCATAAAATGGATTGACGTGGAAAACTTGCCCCACCCTGATACCATGTGGGAATGGGGAAATATGGTTATAGGTTATTAATATGTTAGTATTATATTGTATATTGTATTGTGGAGTGATAGCTATGTTTTAATTAGTCAACCCTCCCCCATTGTATAAACTCTCAGTCAGGAGTTGGCCATATGGTCTTTAGAGTAAACACTTGAAGTGATAGTAAGGCCAGAACAAAGGGGTCTATACAGACATTGAGGCACCATAACCCCAGGGGGTCTACAGGGATTCTCACTCAGATAATCAGGGCAAATTCCAGAGGACAGGTAGATGTTTCTCCCTTGAGAGCCAGACACCAACTGAATTAGGTAGCCACACCTAGTGGGCGGACCTGGGAGGAGTCTCATGGTTCCCTGCCTGATTGGCCAGAGGCAGTTAGGGGCTGACTAAAGATAGCCCTCCTGGTGATTTTGTATGCCTGTTTAAAAGATGTTGTTTTCCAAATAAAGTTGTTCATAATTTTCATCAAGACTTTGTGTGCAGATGTATTATTTACCCAGGGACATATGCTTGCAGTAAGATTCGTCAGACTTACTGTCAATATTGCTCAGTCTAAACCAAGGGCTGAGACATGATGTTCCTGTACTCAAAGCTACTCCAAGGTCCAGAGTAACCCAAATCAAGTCAGCGGATCCCAGCCAGAGAGTGGGTCGTGACACAAATCTTTAATGATCTCCAGAAGCACCATCAAATCTATCATAACCAAATGGAAAGAACATGGCACAACAGCGAACCTGCCAAGAGATGGCCACCCACGAAAACTCACGGACCGGGCAAGGAGGGCATTAATCAGAGAGGCAGCACAGAGACCTAAGGTAACCATGAGGGAGCTTCAGAGATCCACAGCAGAGACTGGAGTATCTGTACATAGGACGACAATAAGCCGTACGCTCCATAGAGTTGGGCTTTATGGCAGAGTGGCCAGAAGAAAGCCATCACTTTCAGCAAAAAACAAAATGGCACGTTTTGAGTTTGCGAAAAGGCATGTGGGAGACTCCCAAAATGTATGGAGGAAGGTGCTCTGGTCTGATGAGACTAAAATGTAACATTTTGTCCATCAAAGAAAATGCTATGTCTGGCGCAAACCCAACACATCACATTACCCAAAGAGCACCATCCCCACAGTGAAACATGGTGGTGGCAGCATCATGCTGTGGGGATAGGACTGGGAAACTGGTCAGAGTTGAGAGAAAGATGGATGGTGCTAAATACAGGGATATTCCTGAGCAAAACCTGTACCACTCTGTGCGTGATTTGAGGCTAGGACGGAGGTTCACCTTCCAGCAGGACAATGACCCAAAACACACTGCTAACGCGAAGCTTGGGGGTTTTAAGGGGAAACATGTAAATGTGTTGGAATGGCCTAGTCACAGCCCAGATCTCAATCCGATAGGAAATCTGTGGTCAGACTTAAAGATTGCTGTTCACAAGCGCAAACCATCCAACTTGAAGGAGCTGGAGCAGATTTGCAAGGAGGAATGGGCAAAAATCCCAGTGGTAAGATGTGGCAAGCTCATAGAGAGACTTATCCAAAGCGACTTGGAACTGTGATTGCCGCAAAAGGTGGCTCTACAAAGTATTGAATTTAGGGGGGTGAATAGTTATGCACAGGGACTTTTTCTGTTATTTTGTCCTATTTGTTGTTTGCTTCACAATAAAAAAAAACAAAAAACAAAAAGTAAATTAAATGATGCAAATCCTCAAACAATCCATGTTAATTCCAGGTTGTGAGGCAACGAAACAAGAAAAATGCCAAGGGGGGTGAATACTTTTGCAAGGCACTGTATATATATTTCCATCTGATTACTAAAATCCACAGAATAATTATATGAAGCGGGCAACTGTTTGAGAGCACACCCAGTAGTGCAAATTTTTGCACAGGATCTGAGATTTCAGTAATTAAACAAACACATATTACTAAGATTAAACATTTGAATGTCAATTGCACAGTACAGAAGTTTGTTTATTATATTATTTTATTCTGATGGATTTGTTCAAGTCTCCTAAACTCTTAATATCGATATAAAATATTTTTAAAAGCTCCTGGTTTTGGTAGGTTTATGTACTATTGAATCTACTATGATTTCCACCAATGTCTGTGTAAGCTAAATGAGCAAGACCCGGAGAAATTCTGAATAAGTGAATTATCTCTCTGCATGTAAGGTTGAATGAAAATAGACTGAATAGTTACAAAAGTGTTGTATGTAAAGTTCATTAACAACTGCGTGTCCCTTTTCCGGTAGGAACGCCTGTAAGGCTGACTCCGACCTATGGGACCTATTACAAGCACATTTGTTGAACTTTTATACGGCTCCAGCAAAATAACTCCCAGTTTACTGACTTTCACCCAGGCGGTTTACACGTAGAGCTAACATGTTCTCGTAGCCTGCTCTACATATGCCCATAGGAGTCTGAAACGTTATAGTCTTCATAGCAATAAGAGTAATAATGCTACTTAGTACCTAAAGTGAAAACACTACTTTAGCCCTAATATTCTCCCACCCACATATATATACATCTATCTATATAACCCCCTTCAATGGTAGGGAAGGGGTTAAACAATAAAAAAAGTGAATGCAGGGAGTTAATACCTCTGCTGATACCCTAAATCCTATGAGCTTGGTATCCCCTCCTCATCACCCAGGGGGCCTTCCTAAACACAACCCCCTTGTGCTTTTGGGTGGGGAGGATCAAAAACTCCTCTAACCACCCTACTTACCACCACCCACAATAAATTAAATATGAGCTTCTTTCATCCAAGACTTAATGGTTCCCCATATTGCCTATAGTATAAGGGGGTAATTACAGGGGCCCAGTTGCTAAAATATAGGGGCTAATATAGATATCCATACCCCCAATGAAAAAAACATCTTATGAAGCTTCTACTTATCTCCATTTGGGGACACCCATGGTAAAGGGATTAATATTAGGTGCCGGGGGACATGGGAATCCCCACTGAAATAGGTAGACCCCCATAGATCAAGACATAGCCTACCCCATAGACTCTCTATCTATTTCCATGGGAGTTCCTATGACCAACAGGGCACTTTTTATTAACTTTCCAATAGTGATTATAGGAGAGAAGCCACTCAAAGAACACCTTTTTGTGTATTTGTATATTTTAGCCACAAACATATATACAAATCCACAAAAAAGGTGTTCTTTGAGTGGCTTCTCTCCTATAATCACTATTGGAAATAGAATAGAACTTTAATAGAACTAGAATAGAAAAGTTCTATAATACAGGTCAAATTTAATACTTAAGTATCACCTTTTATTAACCCCTTTATCATGGGTGTCCCCCATGGAGATAACAAAAAGACCAATGGGGTAGATTATTTATTGGGCCATGGGGGTCTACAGTGAACCCATGGTAGATAGCGACAGGATCTTTGGCAGGTCTGTAGAAATAAGGACAATGTGGGTCTATTGTGTTTCCAATGGGACAGCTTATAGTGTTTTTATTATGGGTATGGAAGAGGGTTAATAAAGTGTGTTTTGGCCCCTTTGCCCCAAAGCACAAGGGAGTGCAGAGAAAAGAAGCCTCTCCCCCAGTTTTAAGAAGGTCCTAATGGAAACCTGAGCCCATAGGGGGTAGTGTGGTATAAGTGGGGGTCTATACATGGTTGGCTCAATATATATTTTGTTTCTGTGGTTGCGTCAATGGTTTATTTCAGAGTAAGTTTAATTTAAAGGGTCACTTAATTCAGCACAATTTGGACCACATCACAGACCTCCTAAAAGCACGTCAAAATAATGTTTGAACCAAGGCATCACTGTATGTTAAATGTATGGCCACAGTTGTTGATATCAGATCATGCAAGGTGCCAGATCACGTCAGCAGGACTATGGTAGTTATATCAACAGCAGTGGGACAAATATATAAAATAGAAAAAAAACATATTGTTTTGAAAAAGTTATTTAACTAATTGTCAAAAAAAAAGCTTGGATCAAACCTCCGGCTGTATATTTGAATTCAGAATGAAAAGTTACTGCAGAAATGTCTTTTTTTATATGACAAAAATTGTGTTTACCAGTGTAATTACTCATTGTGCTTTCAACACTGCACTTGACTCTCAGGCAACGTGATGCAAGATCTTAGAGAACAACTAGGTTCCTCTGAATCTAAAATGTATCTGCAATTATTCTATACATTTGGTGTTGGCATCAAGTCCTGCTTATACATTTATTTATTTATTATACACAATGGCAGTAATTTAGAAAGCAGTGGACTATAAGAGGTCACAGCAATGTGAATAGCTCTGAGGGAGTGCACGCACAGGGCAGCCATATAAAGTATATGTGCAGCTCAGACACCAGCGGTAATGTAGACTGAACTCTAACCCAGCAACAAAAGAAGGGAAAGTCACAGAGATGATAAGAGGTCTGGTTGGTAGCAGGGGTGTGTTTCTGCCTAGGCCAGCTGTTCTCAACCCTCTCCTCAGGACCCCACAGACATGCCAGGATTTTGATTTAACAGTGTGTGAGGTGAGGCAATTAGTATTCAACAGGCCACGGAGCCTCAAGTTGCTTCACCTGGGTTTACACACTGCTAAATCGAAATCCTGGCATGTCTGTGGGTTCCTGAGGAGAGGGCTGAGAACCACTGGCCTAGGCCAACAAGGCCCAGGCCTAGGGCAGCACACGGTCTCATGTTGCAAGGCCATACATTGAATTATGTTTGTACATGCTCTGAAATGTCCATGTGCAGTGGTATTTCTATCTGTAATTGTACTTGATAATGTAGCATACTATGAATGAAGAGCGAGGCATTTGTGGCCACATTTGTGTGTCCCAGATCAACTTCCCAGAATGCAGTGTAATAACAGTTTTTCTCGGAACTCTGAGCGGGAAGCAGTTTTTTTAACTTGCTTTAGACATTCAAATGTGAACACAGATGTACTTTTGTATTTACTATATATATATATATATATATATATATATATATATATATATATACACACATATATAAAGTGCCTTGCAAAAGTATTCACCCCCCCTTGTTGCTTTAAAATCTGGAAGTAACATGGATTGTTTGAGGATTTGCATCATTTAATTTACAGAACATGCCACAACTTTGAAGATGTATTTTTTTTTTTTTTTTTTTTTTTGTGAAGCAAACAACAAATAGGACAAAATAACAGAAATAGTCAACGTGCATAACTATTCACCCCCATAAAGTCCATAATTTGTAGAGCCACCTTTTGCGGCAATCACATCTCCAAGTCTCTTTGGATAAGTCTCTATGAGCTTGCCACATCTTACCACTGGGATTTTTGCCCATTCCTCCTTGCAAAACTGCTCCAGCTCCTTCAAGTTGGATGGTTTGTGCTTGTGAACAGCAATCTTTAAGTCTGACCACAGATTTCCTATTGGCTTGAGGTCTGGGCTGTGACTAGGCCATTCCAACACATTTACATGTTTCCCCTTAAACCCCCCAAGTGTTGCTTTAGCAGTGTGTTTGGGGTCATTGTCCTGCTGGAAGGTGAACCTCCGTCCTAGCCTCAAATCAAGCACAGAGTGGTACAGGTTTTGCTCAAGAATATCCCTGTATTTAGCACCATCCATCTTTCCCTCAACTCCAGTTTCCCAGTCCCGGCTGCTGAAAAACATCCCACCCAGCATGATGCTGCCACCGCCATGTTTCACTGAGGGGATGGTGTTCTTTGGGTGATGTGATGTGTTGGGTTTGCGCCAGACATAGCTTTTTCTTTGATGGCCCAAAAGTTCAATTTTAGTCTCATCAGACCAGAGCACCTTCCTCCATACATTTTGGGAGTCTCCCACATGCCTTTTCACAAACTCACAACGTTCCATTTTGTTTTTTGCTGAAAGTAATGGCTTTCTTCTGGCCACTCTGCCATAAAGCCCAACTCTATGGAGCGTACGGCTTATTGTCGTCCTATGTACAGATACTCCAGTCTCTGCTGTGGAACTCTGCACCTCCTCCAGGGTTACCTTAGGTCTCTGTGCTGCCTCTCTGATTAATGCCCTCCTTGCCCGGTCCATGAGTTTTGGTGGGCGGCGTCTCTTGGCAGGTTTGCTGTTGTGCCATGTTCTTTCCATTTGGTTATGATAGATTTGATGGTGCTCCTGGAGATCATTGAAGACTTGGATATTGTTTTATAACCTAACCCTGACTTGTACTTAACAACATTGTCCCTTATTTGTTTGGAGAGTTCCCTGGTCTTCAAGGCAGTGTTTGGTTAGTGGTGCCTCTTGCTTAGGTGTTGCAGCCTCTGGGGCCTTTCAAAAAAGTTTTGTATATGTAATGACATATCATGTGACACTTAGATTGCACACAGGTGGACATCATGTCACTAATTATGTGACTTCTGAAGGTAATTGGTTGCACCAGAGCTTTTTATGGGCTTCATAACAAAGGGGGTGAATACATACGCACATGACAATTTTCTATTTCTAATACATAGTTTTATTGTTGGAGTGAGTGTCCCTTTTATTTTATTTTTCTCATATCACTTCGCCAACTTAGACTATTGTGTTCTGATCGCATAAAATTCAGATTAACAAAACAATGAACTTAAGGCTGTAATGTAACAAAATAGGTAAAAAGTCAAGGGGGGTGAATACTTTTGCAAGGCACTATGTATATATATATATATTTATTTATTGTGTAAGTAATAGCTCCTTATTTTTAATTAATTTAACTACTGTTCTGTCTCTAAGTGGCTTCTAATCTAGAAATTTGCTCTCATGCCCAGTGAATGATTGTCAGACATCCGTGGAGACCTGTTATAATAAGAATAATAGAAGTATGGGGTTTAATTTGCCTATTACCAAGTTTGCTGCCATCTGTAATAAGAGATGAACTGAAGAACATCCTAAGACAGTAAGACTGAGAACCTCATTTTCGGATTTTGGATGCTGGATGATACATTAGGGCTTGAGTGGCCAACGGTATGTACAACTACAGCCTAAAGCAGGTCCAAAGAGAAATAATAATCAGCACAGGTCTATAGGATGGGGCTGGGCCATTAAAATACTGATGTCCATGTTGTGGTGTCCATGTTGAGTATGAATAACAAGTCAAAAGAACTCTGTCACTCAAAAATCTACTTATTTTTTTAAAGTTACGGTAAAATGAAAAACAATGTATACATTGTGCTAGCCATTTGATTATAAAGACTATTATTTGCGAGCTAATCAGGTTTTTTTCTGCCATATTCTTATACAAACAAGTGGCTACTGAATATTAATTAGTTGTGACCATGTGCTTATTAGATGGGCTTTGTTGTGCCATCATAGTGACAGACAAACAAACTGTAATCCTAAGGTTATAAAGCTGTTAGATTCTCACCCCCAATCTTCTCAAGCACCGTGTGGCACAAATTAGCACACTGACTCAGACATTAGCATACAGGAGCTGATATTTCAATGCTGGATATGTCAGGAATGATTTACTGTGGATAAAACATACTAGTACAATGTATAGATTGTTTCAATGGTCTGTAAAATTAAGCAAACTTCCTGTTGGAGTGAGCGTCCCTTTAATAAAATAAATGAATGTTTCACAGTCAGCCATAGTGCTCAGTGTTAAACATGTGCAAATAATAAACTACTAATATTAAGAACACATTTAATAAAATTCATTTTCATAGGTACTCCCAAGAGCCTTATTTTGCCACAAGTTCTCCTTCGCTAGATTATGGCCATTTAGATATTTTCGGTGTTGTGATGATTATTAGGTCAGAAGCCTGGTTTGTATTACAAACAACAACAGTTATGATCCCATCACTCCTACAAACCACATGGATTGGATGTTCCATGGAGCCATCTTTCAACTTTTTTGCTAGATAAAATGCTATTTTATAACAAATTGCTAATCACAAAAATATAGATTAATACGTAACCAATCCATGGACCTTCTACCTATTTCTTATGACCCCAGGACACCTAATATCAACCCCTCTACCTTGGGTGTCCGCCATGGAGAGAAGTAGAATAGCAATCGGGCCCTCGGGAAGGTCTGTAGGGACCCTTACAAGAAATAGGGACTATGTGGGTCTATTGTAACTTCTGTGGGGCAGTGAATATCTATTTAATATGGGTGGGCGTATGTAAGAGGGTTAATGAGGTGTTATTGTGCCCTTCGCCCCATAGCACAAGGGAGAGTGGGAAACAGGAGCCAGATAACCCCTTATCTGCTGTGAATTGGGTCCAAAGGGACACCTGGGCTCATAGGAGTAGCAGGGTATACGTGAGGGGATTATAACCCCCCACTAATTCATTTTCATTTACGTTTATCCTCTTTCCTTCCGCGATCACAGCAAGGAAGCGTATAACTTTACATTTAGCTCACACTTAGGGGTGACGGCTCTCGTTAGGGGCTTAGCTGGTACGGAGGGAGGATGAGAGTATGAACACTCTTGTGTGTGGCAAAGTGTACTCAAAGCACTGACTAACCACAATATTTATGGAAGATACCTATAGAATTAAATGCTGTAAATAAATCCAGATATGTCAGGTGGACAGGACAACAGACTCAGATCTCTATTCAGAAATATTCATAATGCGGATATCCAGATATAAACTTTCATTGACACAGAAAATGTTTTAATCTGAAAACAGGTTCTCTATAGTCATATATAGTAGTGGCAGAGACCCTTTAATAAAATATTAGCATGTGATTATCTTTTAAAATATTATCAAACATATATTCTTTTTTTTAAATATTTGTGCAAAACAGAATTCACCCACAAATGAGGCCACAAATACTAATCATCTTCCTGTACATTAGCTACAGAATATTAAAAAAAGGTAATACCCTCCCCCTCAGACTCTAGGCCAGCACATAGTCTTGAAAAGGCACAATATGGCGGATTTGAGTTTGCTAAAAGTAAGATTTTCTTTTTAAAGCATTTTCTGCTGGGGCTTATATCCCTGTTAAAGTTGTTACTTTGCTGCTTCTGATGTTTAGTGGTTCAGTCGTGTCCCACCCTCAGTGAACGTATGGACCACAGCACGCCAGGCATGTCTTGTGTCTGGTTGAGCTTATCCATAAGGTTTTCTTGGCAAAGACACTGGAGTGGGTTGCCATTTCCTTCTCAGTGATTTGTCTGCCCTCTCTGCTATGACCTGCCATCTTGGGTGACATAACATGGTAAAGCTCACAGCTTTATTGAACCCTAAATATCCCTTTAATTGATAAGAAATGGGTAATGGCAATCATGCCTGAAAATCCCTTATAAAATACTTATATATTCATGTATTAACCTGAAAGATATAAATGAGTCAGTATTGTGTAATTGTACATATACTGCACGTGCCCAAAAATCAAGAACAAATGAGTTTAATGAAGACTCAACAATTATCAATATAGCTCTTAATTATTATACAGAGCAAATTAAAACATTAATGTAATACATGATCACTGAATATTTAACAATATAGGCAAGAATATGCTCCGCAAATTTAAATTGGCTATAGATCCATTTGCATAGGAAACATATGTTAATTTATGCATCTAAATTGGCAAACTGGTTGGATTTCCAATGCATTCAATACATTTTATGCAAATTTTATGAATATCATTATAGAGCCATTGAACTGCATTAGAGAAGTGAAAAAGACTATAATTATCACTGTTTATAAGCAATGTGGTCAGTATTTTCTATACAGTATCTTGAATAACAAAACTTTATAATGCGAACAATGGTTTTAGAAATTAGACAAACACAAGCTTTATATATTTTAGTTTTGTATGTAAATATTCTTTCCTGCAGGCTGTTTGGCTTTGTAAACGAATGATCTTTATTTATCCATGCTAATGAGAGCTCTAGCAATTACTATGGCCACATTTGAAACCTCCTGTCTGCATTGAAAGTCTCCGCCCACCTCAGGAAGTAGTTCCATGGAAACTAAAATGGCCGATTCCGCAGCAGCATAATTGCTTATAAAGCAACACACTAGATGATGTCTTTTTTTACTTTCTAAAAGCATGTTGCTTGTTCTTAGCTGTAACTCTTGAAGAAAGGATATATTAATATGTATAACCACAGCTAAGTTAGCAGACTACAAATATGGAGCGAGAGACTTTCCAAGTGCAATAAGTGTTATTTTTCAAAAGTACATTTGTCATGTAAATAAGCTTTTATTTAATAGAAAAGGTGTTTAATATATTTGCAGAACAGGTGTAATTACATTACTAGAAAAGCTGTTAAACACATAATTTCCCTGGCAATTTAAATCCTGCAACAAAGTCCAAAATTCCAAAAATCAGAGGCGTAATAATGGCATTTAACCTAAATGCTCTCCTGAAAATCATAACTAAATACAGCATTGGGGGCAAATATATATGGCTGCTCAGAGTCAGCCCAAAATAGTTTTTTATTCACATTTTTTCATCTGCCCTCTGTTAAAGGTGCATAATATTCATATATATATATATATATATATGTATATATATATATATATATATATATATATATATATATTCATATACACATATACATACACACACACGTATATATACACATGTATGTATATATATATATATATATATATATATATATATACATACAGTATGTCACAAAAGTGAGTACACCCCTCACATGTAAATACTGTATTATATCTTTTCAAGTGACAACACTGAAGCCATGCCCCTCTGCTACAATGTGAAGTAGTAAGTGTACAGCCTGTATAACAGTGTAAATGTGCTGTCCCCTCAACCCAACACACAGCCATTAATGTCTAAACTGTGGGCAACAAAAGTGAGTACACCCCTAAGTGAAAATGTCCAAATTGGGCCCAAAGTGTCAATATTTTGTGTGGACACCATTATTTTCCAGCACAGCCTTAACCCTCATGGGGATGGAGTCCACCAGAGCTTCACATACTGCCCTGCGGCCCAGTCTCATGCAGGCCCAGACCAAACATATATACACATATGTGTATATATGTGTATATATGTTTTCTGTAATGTTTTCTATAATATGTTGTGTGGATTCCCCCTATATGCATTTACCTGATGATGTCAGATGCTGCCTCCACTCTCTCTGCATCGCTGTTTACTTTGAAACTGAGGGTTTCATCTCATATCCTTTAGATTGTAAGTCTGCGAGTTTCAATCGTGCGTCGGTGCTTTAGGGAAATCGCTATGGACACCGGATTCCAAGCTCAAAGACAGGGCCCTCCATCTTTGCAATGTGTTAATATTGAACTTGTCATTGCCTGTAACTTAACTTATGTATAGCGCTACGGAATATGTTGGCGCATTACAAATAAACGATAATAATAATGTCAGTGTTCTTTGTGCCTTATCCGTTTATCTGTCATTTAGGGATTATTTCAACTACCTTTCCTCAGTATAGATGTATACTTTCGGTGGTGGGAGTGTCATGTCTGGGCTGCACGAGTGCTGCCGGCACTGGGGAGCTACAGTTCATTGAGGGAACCATGAACTGCGACATACTGACGCAGACCACGATCCCCTCCCTTCAGAGACTCGGCCACAAGGCAGTATTCCAACATAATAATGACCCCAAACACACCTCCAAGACGACCACTGCCTTGCTAAAGAAGCTAAAGGTAAACGTGATGGACTGGTCAAGCATGTCACCAGACCTAAAGCCTATTGAGCATCTGTGGGGCATCCTCAAACGGAAGGTGGGGGGGTGCAAGGTCTCTTATATCCACCAGCTCCGTGATGTCATCATGGAGGAGTGGAAGAGGACTCCAGTGGCAACCTGTGAAGCTCTGGTGAACTCCAAGCCTATGAGGGTTAAGGAAGTGCTGGAAAATAATGGTGGCCACACAAAATATTGACACTTTGCACCCAATTTGGACATTTCCACTTAGGGGTGTACTCACTTTTGTTGCAGATGGTTTAGACATTAATGGCTGTGTGTTGAGTTATTTTGAGGGGACAGCACATTTACACTGTTATACAGGCTGTACATTTACTACTTCACATTGTAGCAGAGGGGCATGTCCTCAGTGTTGTCACACGAGAAGATAGAATAAAATATTTACAAAAATATGAGGGGTGTACTCACTATTGTGAGATACTTTACAGTATATATATATATATATATATATATATATATATATATATAAATGTGAATATATATATATATATATTACATTCAAATAAACAACCTAAGGGTTTGCATTTTATTAACAAATGCTTAAAAGCTCTGTTTCTACGCATTGAAACCTTCCAAATATTCCCTACAAAGGTCTGCCCCCTGTAACTCATGCACACACTGCCTCTTTAGTACTGGATGTACTAACCAATCACAAATTATATCTCAGCACTTGCTAATAAAAATGATGCTTAGATTTTAATATAAACACTTACGTAGTATATTTTAATATTAAAAGCCCCCGTATACCAATGTTTTTTTGGTTTTTTTTACCATTATCCATACTAATTCTTTAAAACAGCATAATAAAATATAGGACTGTGCACCTTTTATTATTAAAAACAGAAAAACTTCCATATTCTTTTAAGGTAAAAAATAGAATAAAAACAACATTTAAATGTACAGCCATCTCCATTCCTCCTTTTTAATACCTCCCCTATCTGTGAGTATATGTTTCTTATCAAGTAGGTGGGATTGATACTCAGTAGATTGCTATTTGCACTTCTGTACCAACGGTAATTTACTTTTCTTATCTGCCCTTCAATCTGAAAGAAGCCTTGGAGGCAGAGATATAACAGATGATAAGTGTTTATAAGACAACAATGGAGATGACCAAGTCCAAGTAGTAATATGGCTATAAATATGCAACAAATGAACGTGTCCATGAAGCATAATAACGATGTATTTACCTTTGCAGTCATTTTTGCCAAGAGCTCTTGCAAATCCATGATTCCTTGCACCAGACTTAAGAAATCACTGCAGGTTGGGCAAGCTCAATAAGAAAGGTAGAAAGAAATGGTAAAATCTTTTATTACGTACTATAAACATATACATAGCAGCTACAAACATTAACATGCAATCATTTGTATCTAAACCTACTAAAGCAATAATGAGGTTTATATTTAAGAAATATTTAATATTGGAAATTACACAAACATAAAAACACACATTAATGTTGGATACAAAAAAATTCACTTACTGCGATTCAGATTTGGACACTGAGTTATATATCCATTGGGCGCAAAGATGATTTTCACGTCTTGGATGACTCCCTGTAAATGAGAACCAGAAACAAGATGAGGCTAACGATCTGGAAGCTGCATATAAATAGGAATAATATAATAAAATAGTTACATAGGACTAAGCTATGCGGCCACTAAAATGAATCCTTAAATCAAGGGGATTCATAGGGATTCCCATGGTATTGGGGTCCATATTTGTCCCCCACTGTCCCTAACTGGAATGTACAACAAATATATATATTACCTATCCCATTAAGGACCGCCAGCACAATCAGTGGCGCCCTGGTCCTCAATCTTCAGCCATTGATAAGGCACTTCCATGTTGCTAAATGGATCCGTCCTCTTCTTTCTTAATTGAAGCCATGGTTCCTCTCTACGACCCGTGGAAATGGACCTTTGCTTAAAAAATCCAGACACTCTATAAAAAAATATCAACTGACGGAGCTCCCCAACTCCCTGATCAAATGCAGCTCTTTTACAAGGGGCAGAAACTATTCAAAATACGCAATTCTGATTGTCTGAAAACCGATTGACACACGTTTCAGCCAATTGGAATCCACAAAAATTACTATATAAGAAGAGGGCGCCGTCAAAAAGATGTCATTTGGAGTAGGAGTGGTAGGATTTTTTTAGGAGGAGACCCATTTCCATGAGTTGGAGAGAGGAACCATGGCTTCAATCAAGAAAGAAGAGGACGGATTCTTCTGGCAACATGGAAGTGTCCACTTATCCAAGGTGAAGACTGAGGGCCAGGGCATGGGTGGTCGTCACTGGAGGTCATCAAAGGGATAGGTAATGTATACCTCCAGCCTGTGCCTGTAAAAGCCTTATATGCCCAGCCTGTGTCAGTAAGAGCTAATATGCCTAGCCTGTGTCTTTAAGAGCTAATGTGCCCAGCCTGTGTCAGTAAGAGCTAATATGCCCAGCCTGTGTCTGTAAGAGCTAATGTGCCCAGCCTGTGCCTGTAAAAGCCTAATATGCCCAGTCTGCATCAGTAAGAGCTAATGTGCCCAGCCTGTGTCTGTAAGAACTACTGGTATATATATATATTTTTGTGTATATTAGTGTATTATGGTACTCATAGTTGTGGGCCCTTATGGACACCCATGGTACAGGGTTTCATTTAGTGATACCATAGCAGTCCTTACAGACCTACATGATTTTCTGAGTTACATTATCATACTATGGGAGTTCATGAGGAAAAGGAGGGTTTAAACGCTTCTTGATAACATAATGTACATAAACCTAAATAGATACATAGGTATATATTTTACATTCCTAGTAAAATCCAGAAACCTTCCATATGAATTCTATTTTATGAGCATTACAGTTGCTTCTTAATTAAAATTCCTCTACAAAAAAAGTTATCCCACAAGACAAACAATATGTTCACTGGTCAAATTAATGAATTACCATGAAACATAAGATACAACACGGCAGCCATCTATTTATTTGCCCCAAATAAACCATATGTCTGTTATGGCGTTCCCTGAACATCGCTTTCCCTGCAGTACTGACTGATGCATATTAGATTAAGTTAAATACTTGATTTTGTGGGTGACGGCTTTGTTTAAGCTCTCCACTGTATCTGTAATGTTGACACTATCTGGAAAAGCTTAGAAGAAATGCAAACAAAGACAAGTGTTTTCTAATTATCTTTCAGTCTCACAGTTCAGTTCTTTTTTTCCAAACACTCTATAAATTCCAGGATAAACTGTATTTACTAAAAATGTTTCACGGAAGGAACACAATGTATATGTTTCTAGTTACTATAACAGTAAGCTTAAAAAAAGCTGGCAAACTACACAACTGAATGCATACGTGTGTTGTTGCATCTGATGATGTACCAGTGTATTTTCTTTTCAAATTAAGCTCTCAAATTAATTTATCTGGAGGCTTGCCTATATCACCCAATGAGCAGTAATATAGACTAGCGACTTGCCCGTCAAAAATGACGGCAATAAAATTTAGGGGCTTTGGCGCTCATTGCGCATGCGCAACCCGTAACTTAACATTGCGTTACCAACAAACTTGCAATTACAACAACTATTACATGTGATGTGAGAGTCATACTTGTCTGCCAGTGGAATATACAGATGTATATATGTTCTGTGCACTTCCAGTGGATCTTGTAGCCTGGCATGATGCAATTCTCAGCTGAAGGGACCCATGACATGGTAGGGCTGTTGGGTGCGATTTAGGTGGCATGTGATGGCAGGGGAGGGTCTACAGAGGTAAGTTAAGCCCATCAGGGACATGATGCCATGCTTTCCTCCCCTGTCATCCTGCGGGTTGTTTGAATTCCTGTCCGCCCGCCCATCCATACTATATATTAGATATATGTGTCTCAATCTACTGCTTGATTGAGCTTGAAAAGGAAATGGACCAATACCAGGAAAATGGCCACAGGGAGCACCAATGATACTAATGGCAAGCAGGAGATGTAGAAGTTACTGGATGTAACTATTTCCCCAGGCAGGATCAGCAACAATAATGCTAAGCAAGGGTTGTCTTTCCCCAGAATTACACTCACACGTAGCTTATGTAAATCCAAACTGGAAATCGATTTATTGGTCACAGTACAACAAATGTATACATATCATCCAATCATAACAAGCTCCAACTTTCAGTAAACATTACTCTAGCCAATCCCCAAAGTCAATACCCTGGGACATGTGGGAGACCTGTCCATCATATGATGTCATCCTCCCTGATATCCCCTGTAGACCAGGAGCCTGATTAAATAGTCTAATCCCGTCTTTGTTCCAGGCCATCCAGGGGCTTATCCAGTCAACAATACAGGATGGACACCATGTCTGAATGCCTATGTGATATTTCACACTCACCCCTACTCAGGTCTATGTTCCTTTTAAGATAGTGGAAAAATGACCCATATATACAATAAATACATACATAAATTAAATATTACATAGTACTGTAACATAACTTTGAACACAATTAACCATTCCATGCCATCATGACTGTAACAGCCCGAACTTCCATGTGGCCATAACATCATCCTCTAGAAAGGGGTAGAATTATGCAGCATTAACCATTGCCATCCTGGGGCCTATAACAGTTCCAAAAGTCCAGTGTTCCCCCTGAGCATCACAATATGTTTTTGTTTTGTTTTTTGGTGGTAAACAACTGATTGTTGGGACATGGAGTGTATTTCTAAATTTTATTTACAGAGGTGCAAAACTCACCCCTACTGGGTCACTACCTTGTTGTGGTGAAGGGGCTTGTGTACCTCAATGAAGCTGTGAGCTACAGCATGTAGGTTTACCCAAGATGAGCAGGTCATAGTAGAGAGGCCAGACAAATTGTCTGGAGAAGGAACTGGCAACCCACTCCTGTATCTTTGCCAAGAAAACTATATAGATAAGCACAACTGGAAACACAGACAGATTTGCTGCGTCCATATGGTAACAAAGAGGCGGACACGACTGAAGGCCTAACAACAACACAATACTCAATTAAGAATTGCCATGGTATAATTTCAAAAAGTACAGTGACGTGCTGAAAACTGCAATATGAATGATATCATTATTATTGTCATTAGCAAATTCATTAATGACTTTAGGTCAGAACAGATTAATCTATTGCGAGCTGGAGTATATTTACACCAATTACTTAATCAGGAGTTACCATATTATCAAATTAGAAATAATGACAAAAATATAAATTACACAAAAAGAGTCAGAAGCGCTAAATCTGAGAATGAACACCTAAGTAGATTTGTTCTATAGGTCTCATAGAGCGGCCTCTTTTATCTCACTTGCGCCATTCACAGGGAGAAATATCCAGTAAAATATCAGTGATCCAGACCCAAAATACCAGGCAATTCTACCCTAAACAGGAGAAATAGCAAACCACAGATGTACGTTTCGGCCTCTCTGGGCCTCGTCAGTAAGGTGCAGCTGTACTCCCTAAGGCATCAGGAGCAAAGTGTCCACGTCTGGAGTCCCCTATCACCCATAAGGTAAGAAACAAAAACAGAGACGGAGGCACTAATTACATCACCATTGTGGTCATCAATGGTGAAGTAGTTAATGTCTTAAGTCAAGACAGAACTTGTTAAGTCTAATTATAGCACCTTTGTCATTATGTTATATATGGTCTCTTACTCTTAATAGTTACACATTTTCAGCCTCATTAAATTGGGGCTACGTTGTGGAACGTAGCCCGTAACTCAAATTTTACGAGTTATGGCTAAATAAATTAGCCCTGTAATGCTGCTCGCAGCAGACTTGCGTGTTAACATGCAGGACGGTCAAAAATGGCTACGTGCTGAGCAACATTGAACTTTGCACACGTAAATCCTTTGATCTGTCATGCCCGTAACCGCTACTTGTTCAATTCAGCTATTAAATTGCAACGTGGTCACTCGCGACCAAGCACGTAAACGGAGCCAAAAAGCCTAAGTGTGCTTGAGAGGACCCGCAAGGGGGGTAAAGTCTAATACGTAGCACTTTGTAGGCGAATAAAAAACACACTACTGTACATTTATTATAAGGGAAAGTGATGTTAGGTCTTAGAATTAATAGCACAACATTCTCAAGCCCGCAAATCGGCATCGAAAAATACTTTATTTCATGTTTATATTTCATGTTATATCGATCCCTGCAATCAATGTGTTCTGACATATACTGTAACTCGCATGTAACAGAATATCATATTTACGGCTTTATTAATATTGCATTATTTCTGGCCCGTGGGTACGATCGCAAACTGGAATTGAAGCACGTAGGACTTCGAAATCCACTCTCCCCTTTTTCAGTGATGTAACGCTAATGATCTCTTTTTCTATTGGCTACGTCTAAACTTATAACTACGTAATTGCTTAATTGTTTGCGTTCGAGCACGCAACCCCGACGGCCACGAACTGGTTGACAAAATAGCGTCTCCCGCTCTTAGCTCGCAGCATTTTCGAATTTAATAGCAACGTAAGTAGGCCAAATTTCGCCCCAGCAGCCGTTACGTGCTTCACGTTAGACTTACGAGGCTGGAATTTAATATGGCTATTTATTATGAACATGCTCAACATTTGTAGCAAAATATAACAAAATGCAGAAAGAATCCCACACAATGGACACATACCACCCAGATATTTATGCAAATGATAGCTTTAATGAACATTAAACAGGTTTTACTTAATATTTGTTCATGAAAAACACAAAATCCAAATGTAGTAATGTTTTAAGCATGCTCTTTTAAAAGCATGAAAACCCAAATGGTGTTCCATGTGCAAACATATTTATTACATTTTACTATAAAGAGGGGAAGCTTCTGTCCCTAATAAATTCAAATACTAATAACTTAAAGGGATATGTAAATTTGTTGATAATAAATGCATCTGATAGAGGAGCATTAGTAGTGTATACAAACATTGTTTGCATGAAAAAATCCCAAAATAAACATTTAAACACTTACATTGAAGTCAACAAAATGTCTTGTAATTTCTGACAGTTGCAAATTTAAAATGATCTGTTTTGGCCAGGCCAGGTTAGCTGAAACTTTTAAATTAACTCTGGGGTTCCTGTTTATGCTACAAAGCAGCCTGGGATATGTGCTATGTATTGCTCCTGACAGGAAGCTGCAAGGAGATTGGCTTAGCAAGCAACAGTAGGTAAATAGTGGGTTAATATTGCTCCCCTGATGCTGCATGCTGATTGGCGGGGGGGATCAGATGCCTGTGTAGACACCCCCTGGAGGTGTCAAACGAATTATTAGAGGGATTTTTAGATCTTAATAAAAATAAATTGTTTTATGAGATGTGCTGCATACATATAGGCTGCTTTTTGCTTAAAGATTGCAGAAATGTATTAATCCATGAAACTTGGATATGCCTTTGATGATTGAAAGTTACTACGGACTGTTCATCAACTGGAAATGCATTTTTCTGTATTTAGAACTGAACAACATGGCTTTATCATCTGTATAAATAGAAAAATGTGAACAATTAATATTTTTTATTTCTTGTAATTTGATCTCTAAATTTCTTTAATTTGATCAATGGGATCTTCAGCTGTATTGGTTCTTTCCTATGAAAATACATTGGGTCCTATTTAATTGTCCAAATCACAATTACATAAATCGTAATGGAGCCCATAAATGATACTGACATTCAATTGGCTACTTTTTGCTGCTTGCAATCTAATTGCGAGTTACAGGCTCAAAATCACTGCGGTTCTCAAACGTAACTCCCTATCTCCTCCTTTGATTTTTCAAGCCGCTGCTTACCAGCGCTAAAGACGCAAAATCCATATTTAATTACAACAATTCAACAAGCCCGAAATTGCCTTCAAATCGGTAAATGGCCAATGTATCAAAATATTATACGAGTACTAGATAGGTCAGCAAGTGGGTTAAACACCTGTTTGTATAACTGCAAATAAACACACACTACTGGGAAAGCAATGACAGATTAATTAGAATTAATTGCACAACAGTCCTCAAGCCCGGAAATCTGCAATACAAAATCATTTTTTTAATGTTTAATTTCCGTGTTATATCGATTCAGGGAATCAAGGAGTTAATATATATCATGGAACCTGCATGGGCTAGAACAGTTGTTTTATTGATTTCTACATTGCTGGAATAAACACTCACTAATTGTAGTATAAACTCCATGTTTTACTGATGTCATGATGACGGTCTCATTTACTATTGACTCTGTCTAAATTGTAACTTACGGGCTTGCTTAATTGATCATAATAATGCCCTGAAATGCTACGTATGGGTTCATGGTTTGCATCTGGGGACTGTGAGCCTGTAATTACGGGCTTGCGACAATTGAATATGTCTACATGTTTAGAAAAATATTGACAAGCAGCCACAAGTTCAGTTTGAAGGTAATTACGGGCTTGCAATTAAATAGGGCAGCAGTTTGTTATTACCTACAAAAACAGTCAGTTGCCCTTTAAAGGATCATAGAAAGAGTTTTAAAATATGCATTAGATATTTATTTTGGCAATTTACATTGTGCTAAAAAGAGTTCTTTATAGCAACATTTTATCTGAACATTGCACTAATATTTGAAATATTTCCGTGGCCTTTAATCATCTACATCACTGGTGCTCCAATGGTCACTCGTCAGAGACTTAAAGAAATGAAAAAATAAGATCAAATAAGCACAGATGATACAGCTGTAAATTCTCTAAATTGGGACACATTTAACATTTACGCACTAATTTTCTTACACAAAAGAAGAGAATTAGCAAAAGTAGTTTAATATTCATTTTTATATGAATTACTGATGGAAAATCATAACAAAATAGCAAATGATATCAAGGGAATAAGCAAAAAACAAGCCCTGTATTTATTTAACGTTGCAAATAGCTTAACATTACATTACTCATATGCAGTGTTTTTATTGCATCTAAAGTTTAAAAATGAAAGAAAATTCACATTTTATAAAAATATGAACTAAAATATAATGGTGACGCTCTTTTGCTACATATATACATGGAGCCTCATTTAACTGAGGCATCGGGAGATCCAGGCTTCGGAAATTAAGGCCGCAAGTTACTGCTATTCAATTGCCGACTTTTTGGGCTCCCAGCTGCGATCATTGCGATGGTTACCATCACAAGTAAAAGCCGCTCCAAGCCTTTGATCTTTCACGTCCGCAAGGGTTACGATGGCTAAAATCGCAAATCCCTATTCAATTGCACTGTTTCCCCCTTGCTAATAACGCCACCGAGGCCATATATGGCAAAAGTCGGTTCACAAGTAACGGGTTACAAGGAGGACTCGCAAAGGGCTTAAAGACATGTCCGGAGCAATGTAAATGCAAATATAAAAAGATTCAATGAGTTAATACATATCAGTAATTATGGCCAAAAAGTTCAACCTTGGTTTCATCAGACCATAACACCTTTTCCCACATGCTTTTGGGAGACTTCAGATGTGTTTTTGCAAAATGTAGCCTGGCTTGGATGTTTTCTTCGTAAGAAAAGGCTTTCATCTTGCCACTCTACCCCATAGCCCAGACATATGAAGAATACAGGAGATTGTTGTCACATGTACCACACAGCCAGTACTTGCCAGATATTCCTGCAGCTCCTTTAATGTTGCTGAAGGCCTCTTGGTAGCCTCCCAGACCAGTTTTCTTCTCGTCTTTTCATCGATTTTGGAGGGAGCTCCGGTTCTTGGTAATTTTCTCCACTTGATGATGACTGTCTTCACTGTGTTCCATGGTATATCTAATGCCTTGGAAATTCTTTTGTACCCTTCTCCTGACTGATACCTTTTAACAATGAGATCCCTCTGATGCTTTGGAAGCTCTTTGTGGACCATGGCTTTTGCTGTGGGATGTGACTAAGAAAATTTCAGGAAAGACCAACTAGAGCAGCTGAACTTTATTTGGGGTTAATCAGAGGCACTTTAAATGATGGCAGGAGTATGCTGACTCCTATTTAACATGATTTGGAATGTGATTGCTTAATTCTGAACACAGCTACATCCCCAGTTATAAGAGGGTGTGCAGACTTAGGCAACCACATTATTTTTTTTAATTATTTTTCTTCCCTCCACCTAAAAGATTTCAGCTTGTTTTTCAATTGAGTTGTACAGTTTATAGGTCACATTAAAGGTGAAAAAAGTTCTGAAATTATTTATTTTTGTCTCATTTTTTTACGGCACAGAAACCTGACATTTTAACAGGGGTGTGTAGACTTTTTATATCCACTGTATATAAATACATTATATATATATATATATATATATATATATATATATATATATATATATATATATATATAAATAAACACATTATATATAATCTGACTTGCCTCTCTTGGTCTAAGACTTATGTATGTATAGGCTATCCATTTATTCATGCTTACAGGCTATGTTTTATCCCAAATCTCACAATCTGAAAACAGCAGAAACAACAGAAGTAAAGGTTTTCCTGCGTTCCGGAGCATTTAAAATGGACAGATGAAGCTAGTCATGAGGCCACATCTGTTGAGCGTTTCCAAGCCTTCCTCTACATGAGACTCCATAAATGAAAGAATTTAGGCAAATTATTCAACACGTATTGGGATTTGTTATACTGTGTATGAAGCAGCAGAGATGTAGATGCTGAGAGGTGGTCTTTGTGTTTATTTTGGCAGAATACACTGTACATAGGAAACATTCAGAATGAGACAATTTATATGTATGAATGTCTGGTAAATATGACTTGCGCTGAATACGGCAGCTGGTATAATTGTTTAAAACAGCAGTCCATGATAGCCGGTGGAAATCACTTACTTCATACTAACAATACCGATGAGTCTCTTTTAATTACATGGGTCCTTGCTAAGTATTATTTTACATTTTGTTCCTTTGTTTGAAGAGCTTTAAAAGCTCTGCTAGAATGTACTCTGCAAGTCTATTAGGCTTTATCCTGTATGACTGAGGAAACATCTGGTCTGGCTATGGAGTGTATGGGGATGGAGACCGAGTGGGGAAGGGGGTTAGCAGACGTTGATTAGATTACAGTGCAAGTTCCACTTAACCTTAAGTGTCTTTTATATTAACGAGAATTCAGAGAGAATATTAAAGGTATATGTAAGTGAGCTGGATTATGAATGCATCTGATAGAGTAGTAGTAGTGCATGAAAACATTTTTTGCATGACAATATGTAAAAATAAACATTAATTAGCTTACCTTGAAGTTAGCAAAATGTCCTATGTTTTTTGGAATTTGCATTTGATCGTGTACACCTCAATTAACATAACATTAAAATTTAGAATCAGGCTAATACATTGTATCATTCTTCACCTCAGTGGCTTCTGGCATGTGCTCAGTACAAGAACTGCAACAGTTACTTCCTGTGCTCTCTACCAGAAAGGTCAAAATATGTACCCTGCTGTATTTCCTGTGTGTACCTGGCTTATGTAAGCGTCTTGTGGGTGTAAACAGCTGGATTTGGATTTTGTGCGAATAACTTGGTAAGTAAACTGAACTTTTCTATATAACAGATGTTTTTATACATGACTAATTCTCCTCTATTAGATGCATTCATAATCCAGCTCACTTACATATCCCTTAAACTATCAATGTAAAAATGATGAAGCTTTTCTAGTTTGTTGTTTACTCCAATGTGTTTGAGGAGAGAAGAAGCTGCCATATTAAGTTACATTTTTGTCACTGTGCTGATTGGGTAAAAATTTCAACAGCCAGTTCTAGAGCCAATCAAATTGCAGCTCTGTTCTAAGCTGTGATTGTTAAATTATTGTTTCTGTCTACTTCAATTCAACTAATATATATAGGATTTCTTGCAATAAATCTTTTAAACATATATCTGAGCAAGTCACTTGCGTTTAGGTTACATGTTCCCTTTAACTGTGCTTTATAGTACCAAGTAACCATTATATTAAAGGGACTGAAGCATGTGGAAAAAGTACTTTCCTTTTTACAATTGATGCAAAATAAAATGTGGTATGAGCTTTTAAAGTTAGAATTTGTAGGCTGTTTCTGATGACCTGAGCTCTGGTAGAACACATAATGAACTGCACTAGACAATGGCATCTATACTAATCCCCGTACATATCAGGAAACCACCTGGACTAGGAACACAACTATATTTAATTACATTTAAGTGATTAAAAAAGAATATATATATATATATATATATATATATATATATATATATATATATATATAGTGGATATAAAAAGTCTACACACCCCTGTTAAAATGTCAGGCTTCTGTGCTGTGAAAAAATGAGACAAAGATAAATCATTTCAGAACTTTTTCCACCTTTAATGTGACCTATAAACTGTATGTAATGGAGTTGGAACACGAATCCAATATCTCCCTGGTATACGGTAAAATATCCAAGAAGCACTACAGTCTCACCATCCCCAACCTCCCATATTGGACGACACTCAATTGAGAGTCAAAGACTACTAACTTTATTTTGTTATGTGCAGAAATATATATACACATCTCTTCCCACAGGCAATACACATCCCCCATAGTTTGCCACACAATACACATAAAGGGACAATAGGTGGGTCACACCTCCCTGAGGCTACCTGGCTACTTTGATACAATCAGACATTGATTAGATCATCCTTCCCTTTGTTCCATCTTCACAATGTGAACACTTCACACAATGGACCTCTCTTGCTTATGAGGAGCCCTTGTAATAGGATTATCTATTATGCTAAGGTCTGCAATAGGCTGGGCTAATATTCTGCAGAGCATAAACCAACCAACATACATACAGTATAACAGTAGGATCATATTTTAACCATAATATCAAATAACCATAAAACAGGGTAAAACAGCGATGGGTTCCGTTACACTGTACAACTCAATTAAAAAACAAACTGAAATCTTTTAGGGGGAGGAAAGAAAAAAAATAAATAAATAATGTGGTTGCATAAGTTTGCACACCCTCTTATAACTGGGGATGTAGCTGTGTTCAGAATTAAGCAATCACATTCCAAATTGTGTTAAATAGGAGTCAGCATACACCTGCCATCATTTAAAGTGCCTCTGATTAAACCCAAATAAAGTTCAGCTGCTCTAGTTGATCTTTCCTGAAATTTTCTTAGTCGCATCCAACAGCAAAAGCCATGGTCCACAGAGAGCTTCCAAAGCATCAGAGGGATCTCATTGTTAAAAGGTATCAGTCAGGGGAAGGGTACAAAATAATTTTCAAGGCATTAGATATTACATGGAACAAATGGAGAAAATATGGCACAACAGTGACATTACCAAGAACTGGAGCTCCCTCCAAAATTGATGAAAAGACAAGAAGAAAACTGGTCTGGGAGGCTACCAAAAGGCCTACAGCAACATTAAAGGAGCTGTAGGAATATCTGGCAAGTACTGGCTGTGTGGTACATGTGACAACAATCTCCTGTATTCTTCATATGTCTGGGCTATGGGGTAGAGTGGCAAGACGAAAGCCTTTTCTTACGAAGAAAAACATCCAAGCCAGGCTACATTTTTCAAAAACACATCTGAAGTCTCCCAAGAGCATGTAGGAAAAGGTGTTATGGTGTGATGAAACCAAGGTTGAACTTTTTGGCCATAATTCCAAAAGATATGTTTGGCGCAAAAACAACACTGCATATCACCAAAAGAACACCATACCTACAGTGAAGCATGGTGGTGGCAGCATCATGCTTTGGGGCTGATTTTCTTCAGCTGGAACTGGGGCCTTAGTTCAGATGGGGGGAATCATGAACAGGTCCAAATACCAGTCAATATTGGCACAAAACCTTTAGGCTTCTGCTAGAAAGCTGAACATGAAGAGGAACTTCATCTTTCAGCATGACAACGACCCAAAGCATACATCCAAATCAACAAAGAAATGGCTTCACCAGAAGAAGATTAAAGGTTTGGAATGGCCCAGACCTAAATCCGATTGAAAATCTGTGGGGTGATCTGAAGAGGGCTGTGCACAGGAGATGCCCTCGCAATCTGACAGATTTAGAGTGTTTTTGCAAAGAAGAGTGGGCAAATCTTGCCAAGTCAAAATGTGCCATGCTGATAGACTCATACCCAAAAAGACTGAGTGCTGGAATAAAATCAAAAGAAAGTAGGGAGATATTAATAGGGGCCTCAAATACAGTGGCAGGCACTTCACATCAGCAGAGCCATAGCAACATAAAGTGTATGATTGCAAACGCAAGAAGTTTGCCTGGGAAAATGGATGAGCTAGAAATATTAGCAGTACAAGAAAAATGGGGCTTAATAGGCATTACGGAAACATGGTGGGATGAATCTCATGACTGGACTGTTAATCTGGATGGTTATAACCTATTTAGGAAAGATAGGGGAAATGGTAAAAGAGGAGGGATCTGTCTTTATGTTAAGCCTGAATTTAAGCCTACAGTTAGAGAAGATATTTATGCTGGCACTAACGGCATCATTGAATCCTTGTGGGTTGAGCTAAATAGTGGAGGAGCTAATTCTAAATGCATATTGGTGGGAGTATGCTATAAACCCCCAAATATAGCTGAAAGTGAGGAAATACAATTATTCTTACAGATTGGAAATGCAGCTAAGCATGGGCAAGTTCTAATAATGGGAGACTTTAATTACCCTGATATAAACTGGATAAACGAGACCAGCAGCTCAGCTAAGGGGAGCAGGTTCTTGAGTACACTCAGGGATCATTATCTAGCCCAGGTAATACAAGAACCTACTAGAAATGGGGCCATCTTGGATTTAGTCATCACAAGTAATATTGATATAATATCAAATGTAAAAATAGGGGAACCCTTGGGGAACAGTGATCACAACACAGTCTCATTTGAGATTGAATACAAAAAACAGAGTTGTAAGGGGCCAACAAAAACTCTAAATTTTAAAAGGGCTAACTTTAATGGGCTACGGGCAGCAATACAACATATAGACTGGGACAAAGAACTTACAGGGAAGAATACTGAAAATAAATGGACAACATTCAAATCCTTACTAAATAAACATACTCATCAGCATGTACCATGTGGAAATAAAATAAATAGGAGTAAATCACATCCCATGTGGCTTAACAATGACTTAAAGATCATGATGAGGAAAAAGAAATATGCATTTAAATTATACAAGAAGGAGGGAACAGAGGCATCTTTATGTGACTATAAGGAAATCAACAAGGCTTGCAAAAGGGCTATTAGACTGGCTAAAATAGAAAATGAGAAGTCAGTTGCAATGGAAAGTAAGACTAACCCTAAAATATTTTATAAATATATTAATGGGAAGAAGGCCAGGAAGGAATCGATAGGACCATTACAATGTGACACAGGCCATCTGATAATTAGTGACCAGGAAAAGGCAGATGAGCTAAATAGGTTCTTTTCGTCGGTTTACACAAGGGAGGTACCAGTGGTTGGGACACTGCAACATAATGGGGCTACACTACCTTCACTAAATAATTGGTTAACGCAGGAAGAAATACAAAAGAGGTTGGAGAAAATAAATGTTAATAAAGCCCCAGGTCCTGATGGAATACATCCAAGGGTACTGATGGAGCTGGGTTCTGTAATAGCCAAACCATTATATCTAATCTTTAAAGACTCGCTCACTACAGGGTCTCTACCAGATGACTGGAGAAAAGCAGAGGTGATACCTATATTTAAGAAGGGATCTAGAGCAAATCCGGGGAATTATAGACCAGTGAGCCTCACTTCTGTAGTTGGGAAGCTTTTAGAAGGGTTAATAAGGGACAGAATACAAGAATATGTCTATTTGAACAGGATCATAGGTAGCAGTCAACATGGATTTATGAAGGAAAGGTCGTGTCAGACCAATCTAATTAGTTTTTATGAGGAGGTTAGTAGGAACTTGGATCAGGGCAACTCAGTGGATGTAGTCTTTTTAGATTTTTCAAAGGCATTTGATACAGTGCCACATGGAAGACTAGTGAGCAAACTAAGGGATACAGGAATTGCAGTAAATATCTGCTCATGGATCGAGAGCTGGCTAAAAGACAGGAAGCAAAGGGTTGTTGTAAATGGAACATACTCCGATTGGTCTAATGTGATAAGTGGGGTTCCTCAGGGCTCAGTATTGGGTCCTCTCCTTTTTAACATATTTATTAATGACATTGAAGTAGGACTCGAATGTAGTGTCTCCATTTTTGCTGATGACACTAAGTTGTGCAAGGTAATAAAATCAGATAATGATGTACTTTCCCTACAAAAGGATTTGCATAAATTAGAGAAATGGGCGGCTAAATGGCAGATGAGATTTAATACAAATAAATGTAAGGATTTGCATTTGGGAAGGAACAATAGCCAAGCAATCTATAATCTTAATGGAGCAAATCTAGGGGTATCAGATATTGAAAGGGATTTGGGAGTACTAGTGGACAACCACCTAGGTAACAGCGCTCAAAGCCAAGCAGCGGCTGCAAAGGCAAATAAAATATTAGCATGTATTAGGAAGGGTATAGAAGCCAGGGAAGAAGATATAATTCTGCCACTATACAAATCTCTAGTACGCCCTCATTTGGAATATGGAGTACAATTTTGGGCACCACCTCACAAAAAAGACATTTTAGAGCTGGAAAAAGTACAGAGAAGGGCTACAAAACTAATAAGGGGAATGGAGGGGCTAAGTTATGAAGAAAGACTAGCAAAATTAAACTTATTTTCGCTAGAAAAAAGGCGTCTAAGAGGAGATATGATTACGTTATTTAAATACATCCAGGGTCAATATAAGGCTTTGTCAAGTGAACTTTTTGTAGCAAGAGATTTTCAACTGACAAGAGGACATCCGTTGAGGTTAGAGGAAAAAAGATTTCACCTTAAACAAAGAAAAGGGTTCTTCACAGTTAGGGTGGTTAAACTGTGGAATTCTCTACCAAAGGAGGTGGTGACAGCGAATTCGATAGACAACTTCAAAAAGGGGTTAGATATATTTCTGAATAAAGAGGGCATTCAAGGCTATCCTAGATAACTAGCAAGGAATATTGATCCAGGGAGAAATTTGATCGCCAGTTTCTGGGGTCAGGAAGGAATTTTGCTTTTTTTTCCCCTTATGAGACAATTGGCAAAGTTTCAATGGTTTTTTTTTTATGTTTGCCTTCCTCTGGATCAATTAACAATAATTAACAATTAACAATAATAATAAATAGTCCAAATTAAAAAGATCAATAGAGATCTAAAAAGGTTGAACTTGATGGACTAACTCTTTATTCATTCTCCAATACTATACTATTAATAATTATTTAATCAATAATTTAATTAATAACTAATCCGCATATTGCAGATCAGAGGAGATCTTAACAGGTTGAACTTGATGGACTGAAAGTCTTTTTTCAACCTTAATTACTATGTAACTATGTAACTATGTAACTATGCTTCAATAAAGTATTAGTTTAAGGGTGTGCATACTTATGCAACCATATTATTTTATTTTATATTTTTTCTTCCCTTTACCTAAAAGATTTCAGTTTGTTTTTCAATTGAGTTGTACAGTTTATAGGTCACATTAAAGGTGGAAAAAGTTCTGAAATTATTTATCTTTGTCTAATTTTTTTACAGCACTGAAACTTGACATTTTAACAGGGGTGTGTAGACTTTTTATATCCACTGTATATATATATATATATATATATATATATATATATATATATATATATATATATATATATTTAGTTCCTTGTCACATTACAATGCTTGTTCTAATTTTCTATTGGTTCCTAGTGATGTGTCTCATCCGTAATGCTTGGTTTGGTGTAATATTACGAGTGAACACATACTTCCTACGCTGAAACTCTTGCGGATAAGGCAGGATTTAGGTATATGGGTATAATATTGCAAGTGAAAAGATTAAGAATTACTGATAACATAATTTGGGTCAAAGTCCTGGCAGTGAGAGAGATAAACTAAAAGTCTGAATCTAAAAAAAAAAAGTTGACTAAAAGAGCCGAACATTTTCAATTTCATTTTGATCCTCTGTATTTTTCCCGAAATATTTGTGCAGGGACTGTTCGCATAAGGGTAAAATAGCTGCCGTTTGGCGGCGGCGGCTTCGTCAGTACACAACTAGCAAAGAAACATTTCATCTTCTACTAAAGCCTCCGCACTTTTGTTAACAGATTCCTCCTTCCCTTTTATGATAGCAAGATAAAATAAATTGAAAATAAGCGAAAAACAAAACAGTCTCTTAATACCGTAATGCAGAGAAAATAACAACCAGCTGGTTCCAATAAATTGTTAGTCTTTTTAGGTGATAAGAAATTTATTTCTATAAACACAAAAAAATACATTTTTGTTGACGCTTAACTGCTGCCCGTATTCTGGCAGAATTCTGATTACATCATGGAAAATAGATGGAGCGCGCTGTGTGTTACAGCACTAAAACAATTTGTGCTTAAATGCAGAGGGAGGTCCCGCTGTGGATGTAAATACCTCGCTAGGGATGCATACGGTTTATGAACTGGCATTCAGCCAGATTACAAAGAGAAACACAAGAAGAGGTACTGGAATGGTTTGGTAATGTACATATACAGAAGGAGACATTAAATCAAAACCATCAATGGGAAGGAGGTGGCTTTAATATGGTCAGTTTATGTATGAGTTTCCCTGGTGGTCCAGTGGTTAGGATTCGGTGCTGTCAGGGAACCAAGCGGTCACACCACCCTGAAGCCACGCAAGGTCAGTATTTGGATGGGAGACCACCTACGCCACGAAAACCAAATGGTGTTTTGCGGTCCCAATCTGTTCTCTGGATGTATCTCTATCCATTACCCCCTCTACAATTAGCATGTACTAATATACTACTTGCTATATCAGTAAAACAGCCTTCCAGAGAAACCGGTAGGGTAAATATATTAAGTGCAATCGTGTGCTAATAAATCACATATAGCTCCCCACCCACCCAAACTATGGTTAACCATCTGACACAGAATTATGGGTCAATTATGGAAAAACCATTTACATATTCTCTTTACATTTCTTTTTATTATTATGGAGGAGTGATTCGGCTGCACAGATATACATTGTTATACAATCATGTTGATATTATATAATCATATAAAAGGTAATATACAACTTCCTTATATATTTTCCTTTTAAAAGAAAGTATAAAGTCCAAAAAAACAGAGGGAGGTAGTGGAGAGGGAATACAAAAAGGTAGAGGGAGAGAAGTGTTAAAGGGTAGTTGGGAGGGGTGTCTTCATTCTTGGTGAGACTTGCAATTGAAGCATAATGCTCAATTTCTAAACCAAGGTGCCCATTTTTTTAGGTAATTGTCTGAGTGATTCTCTAAGACAAACCTCTCCTCAAGACCCACAGACAGGCCATGATTTAGGTGAAACAGTGTGAACAAAGGCGAGGCAAAATGTATGGGGCCTAAAATTGTTTCACCTGTGTATTCACGCAGTGCTTCACCTAAATCGTGGCCTGTCAGGGGGATTTTGAGGAGAGATTTTTTAACCATTGCTGTAGCATGTATTTCAGCTTTTCTAGCAAGGCTATTTCTTCAATTGTATTAATGATTCAAGAGTTGACTTAGTTGTAGGCATTATTAATTATTACTTGCCACTATTTGGGCACACACTCATGTGTAATGGAGTTAGAACTGAACCGGCCTCTAGAAAGGGCAAGCAGCTGTATGGCCCTGGTATAGGGCAGCTGTAAGGCCCTGGTATAGGGCAGCTGTACGGCCCTGGTATAGGGCAGCTGTACGGCCCTGGTATAGGGCAGCTGTACGGACCTGGTATAGGGCAGCTGTACGGCCCTGGTATAGGGCAGCTGTACGGCCCTGGTATAGGGCAGCTGTACGGCCCTGGTATAGGGCAGCTGTACGGCCCTGGTATAGGGCAGCTGTACGGCCCTGGTATAGGGCAGCTGTACGGCCCTGGTATAGGGCAGCTGTACGGCCCTGGTATAGGGCAGCTGTACGGCCCTGGTATAGGGCAGCTGTACGGCCCTGGTATAGGGCAGCTGTACGGCCCTGGTATAGGGCAGCTGTACGGCCCTGGTATAGGGCAGCTGTACGGCCCTGGTATAGGGCAGCTGTACGGCCCTGGTATAGGGCAGCTGTACGGCCCTGGTATAGGGCAGCTGTACGGCCCTGGTATAGGGCAGCTGTACGGCCCTGGTAAAGGGCAGCTGTACGGACCTGGTATAGGGCAGCTGTACGGCCCTGGTATAGGGCAGCTGTACGGCCCTGGTATAGGGCAGCTGTACGGCCCTGGTATATGGCAGCTGTACGGCCCTGGTATAGGGCAGCTGTACAGCCCTGGTATAGGTCAGCTGTACGGCCCTGGTATAGGGCAGCTGTACGGCCCTGGTATAGGGCAGCTGTACGGCCCTGGTATAGGGCAGCTGTACGGCCCTGGTATAGGGCAGCTGTACGGCCCTGGTATAGGGCAGCTGTATGGCCCTGGTATAGGGCAGCTGTATGGCCCTGGTATAGGGCAGCTGTATGGCCCTGGTATAGGGCAGCTGTATGGCCCTGGTATAGGGCAGCTGTATGGCCCTGGTATAGGGCAGCTGTATGGCCCTGGTATAGGGCAGCTGTATGGCAGCTGTATACCTCTCTCTCTGATATGCACTTTTTTCAGTGTTCCTGAATTGGCATCATCATGACAATCCTGTTACTGGATTACTGACACGTTTATTGGTATAATCCTTTACTGGTAATGCACCAACATATTCTGTAGCACTATACAAGAGTTAAGTAAAGAGAAAAAGTACATGAAACACATGGCACGGATTTAACCTGGGTACAGTTCCAAAAAGAAGAAGTGATGTTCTGCAAGCATGGAGGGAGATCAAAACAACTTAAAGGACACTTATAGATTGGGAACAACTTTAGATATTTGTAAAATCTGCAACAAATAACAATAATAGCAGCTGTGGGCCTAAAGTATTTATATAGAGACTGCTTGTACCTGGATGATGCCACGATTGTGTCTTCCACACTTCCTACTGAGTGGGTGTGTCTTCCACACTTCCTACTGAGTGGGTGTATCTTCCACACTTCCTAATGAGTGGGTGTGTCGTCCACACTTCCTAATGAGTGGGTGTGTCTTCCACACTTCCTACTGAGTGGGTGTGTCTTCCACACTTCCTACTGAGTGGGTGTATCTTCCACACTTCCTACTGATTGGGTGTGTATTCCACACTTCCTAATGAGTGGGTGTGTCGTCCATACTTCCTAATGAGTGGGTGTGTCTTCCACACTTCCTACTGAGTGGGTGTGTCTTCCACACTTCCTACTGAGTGGGTGTATCTTCCACACTTCCTACTGATTGGGTGTGTATTCCACACTTCCTAATGAGTGGGTGTGTCTTCCACACTTCCTAATGAGTGGGTGAGTCTTCCACACTTCCTAATGAGTGGGTGTGTCTTCCACACTTCCTACTGAGTGGGTGTGTTCTGCTTAATTGTCTATTCAGGAGGGAAAGATGTTTTTGACTGATTGGTAGATTCTAGTAAGATTTTATCATAAGACACATCTCTTTCCCACCACTTACTCAGTAAAGGCACCTTCCAAGTACATCAACAGTAGACCAGTCTAGAAATATATTAGGGCAGTCTGCAGCGCAGATGTAGACACTGTAATCTGAGAGGAGAAGCTCTGCTATTAAAAACACTAAGGTGTTTCACAAACTACATTGACTTGTCTTTGTATATTAAATTGCTAGTCAATTAGAAATGAAACCTTATATTATGACCACTACAGTGACCCTTTAAATTAAAAAAATATACTTTTAGTGCCACAATATTTCTCAGCATCCAACATCGGGTTATTGTGGAGATCTCCGATATATACAACTTTTCATTGCCTGCCCCTACTGTAAATGATTGTACGGAGCAAATGCATCGTGGCTACGTTAAGGTGATCAATAATATCTTGGCAGTTCATTAGCATACTATTATCTATCTCGCTGCTTCTAAAAGTTTTAACGAGAAAGAATATTATTTTGCCGATATGTAACAATCCAGAGGGCGGCACAATGCAACGCGCTAAATAAAACAAAGACTTCAGGATGGGGGAATCCAATTCAAGTTTGTTTATTTATATTTTTCAGTATGGCCATAAACATATGTTTACCATCTGCAGATTATAGCAAACAGCTGAGATAAAAACAGATGTGGGGAGGAAGCACCACATCAATTCTGCTTCCTCCAGACAACTCAGAGTAGAGATGTTTTGGGGGCCAGAAAATGATTTAAGTAAGTAACCTAACAAGGAGATATGTCTGCCACCCCGACTGCACCATCAAAGCGTATTTCATTTAATATTTTATCTGCATGACTGAAATCCAGAAGCTTTTTTTTTATAAATGGTGCCTGAATAATCAGCTTATGTACTGAATGCATTAAAGGGAAATTGAAAGAGTAGTCAACCATCTTGATAATGGAAATTCATGACAATTTCAAGAAGAATATTACCATCACATGGGCAATTTTCTCAAATGAATTATGTTTTGATGTGAAGAACCCTTTAGATGTGGCATGGCTGCCTAAGTAGGGAAGAAATATCTTACTTTTTAAATTGATGCTTTATAGTGCACATGGAATTGCATGCTTTTAAATTTCCATTAATATACTGTGATAAGTGCATTGAGTTTTGCAATTATATCCAGTATGTAAGTATATATAAGTGCCACCTTCCAAGATTGACTCCTTATATATCGACTCAATATGCAAGTACTTTGCATACATATAAAAATCATACAGTTTTCTAAAGTTTTAACCTTTCCAGGGTAACATGTTTTATCTGTTGCATGGCAGAAATATTTAAAATCTCAGAATTTATCACATCGCCTGGTACATTACTTGTCCATTACTCCTCTGTGCAACAAGCTCTTTGCAAGGTTGTGGTTCCTCTCTTACACAGACCACCCAACATTACAAATGGCCACTAATAGAATAGAGAATGCTTTATACATTTCCACAATGCAGTAACAGAAGCCTGAGAAACATGCCTGCAATTTAGATACACGTATGACTGACATGATCACACTGCCCAACATACCAGCCATTCCCCAGTCTCTCACCAGAAATTTGGCTGCAAAGAATGAGAGAAAGAAAGATTCTGGTTTAGTAGGGTCAGAAAGATTTTCAGTTAAAGGGACTGTCCTTTGTTAGGACATTTGTCTACTCCACCCTGGGGTAGTCCCAGGGGCGTAGGAAATGGGGGGAATTGCAAAATTAAACTTAATCATGTATTATCAAATTTGGCCACTATGGAGCAGTATGACTTTCCCATGAAAGCTTTGACCCATAATTTATATATATAATAAGGTGGCATATAGTTATATAAATAAATATATATATATATATATATATATATATATATATATATATATATATATATATTAGCAGGCATATACTTAAGGGAAGCCATGTTTGATATGGTTATGTAAGAGCAAAGCATTTGTGGGCACATTTGCATTCTGGGCATGAAGCAGGTTCTTTAACTTGTTTTAGACATTCAAATGTGAGCACAGATGTACTATTTATTTACTGTACTACTGTACGGTGGAGGCTTCTATCGCTCTTTTGCCCACCATATTATAAATGATTGTCGTGGTGAACTACCTACTCATAAGATCCACAACACAGGCTGAGAGCGGCAGTAACCTTGAAACGGCCATACATGGTGGAATATATATACTGTATAAAAGGTGGCATATAGACATTTTTATTATATTGGGGGGGCAGGGGTACTGGGAATCTAAACAAAAAAAAAAAAAAAGATTTTGAGGGGCACTGCAGAAATGGGCCCCCAGAGCAGGACCCCAGTGCATTGTTTGCACCGGCGGTAGATCTGCCCCTACTTCCTGTCCTGGGAATAGAGTTGAATCATCCCCCCCCCCCCCCAGATTTCTTTGGGCTCCTACATCCATGGGTAGACCCCTTGGTAGTGCTTCACAATATTCCTAATATATAACATTTTAATAAACAAATCTAGAGCTCCAAAATATGACAGATGTAACGCACAGCTGGACTGACACACAAACCCAAGATACTACAGTACAGTAACAATAAAGTATAATACCCCATTCTGCAAGCAAAGAATGATCATTGTTCATAAGCAAATAAGAATATTACGTTATTTTCATATTATTCTTCATACAAAATCAAGATGAATAAGTATATTTTTACTTAGTTTAAAAAGAAGCGCCTATCATGCACAGAATGAAATATACAGAGCACTAATCATCTAGTCTATTAAATATTATATTTTAGGAGTATTCCTAGGGGCAGTTCAGTAAGTAAATATGTTAATTATATAGTTACTTTGCTTACCTTAAAGAAGCCGTGTTTTTTGTTCCGCTGTCCAAGCCACAGACTGCTTCCTGGGGAGATGTTGGTCTCTGGAGGGTCTACCACACGTTCATAAATCCTAGGATAAAATAATATTAAACTTAGGTTAATACAAAGTCATTTTGATAGTATGTTAAAATTATCTAGTCCATATACACTATGTAAAACAATAGGATTTGTTTTCTAACATGGATAGTATGTAATTATGTATAATAACACATGTTTAGTTGTTCAGTCGTTTCTGACTCTCTGTGACCCTATGGACTGAAGAACGTCAGCCACATCTGTTATGTCTCTGATCGTGCTTATCCAAAAGATTTTCATGGCAAACATACTGCAGTAAGTTGCTAGTTCTTTCTCCAGTGGAACACGATTTGTCTCACCTCTCTGCTATTAACCTGCCCATCTTGAGTTAACCTACATGGTATGGCTCACAGCTTCATTGAGGTACACAAGCCCCTTCACCACGACAAGGTAGCAATCCAGAAAGGAATAACACATATGTGCTTATAATTATTAAGAAAGGATATTTTCAAATGAAGTATAGCCCAAAATTGCACAGTAACCAATAATATATATTATTATCGTTTATTTATAACGAGCCAACATATTCCATAGCTTTAATAGATATATTACAGAATTGTGAGATTAGGCAATGTAATATACAGATCCCAAAAAGGCTAAAAACATTTAAAATGGAGTAGATTTCCCCAGCAAGGGCTATCCTGATAGCCGTTTCGCCATGTATACATGTTAAGTACCAGGAAAATAGGCTAGCTTTTCTATATCTGAAAAATACTTACCCATTTATATTGGGATACTACCGAGACTTTAAATATAAAAACTGATCAATTACGAAGTATAATAAAATTAATTTGTCCTAATTCAATTCCACACAGTAGCTGATGACATATTGTTAAAGATTGCAAAAGATTATTGTTAAAGATTATTGTAAAAGGTGCCATTTAAAAAAAAAAAAAAAGTACACATGAAAATAAACACCATTGCGACTGGTTGTAACTAAATACCCCTACCCTGCCCAAAATAATAAAAAATGATTATATATACTGCCTTTCTAGTGGACAAATCTGGAAATGCATGATACAGTTTAATGTTGCTATTTTTTGTATCCCCTATTCATTTAATCTGGGGTATATTGGTCCCTCACATCCCGTCCAGTTCTCATGCCCCTGTCCTGCAGTGGTGTGAACTCCCCTTACACATTACGTTCACCAAAGAATCATGGATGTCTCTAAGGACCAGTAGAGGTAACACATTTTCTCTCTTAATAACAACTACATTTATGATTTTTTTCCTTGACAAATTATGCTATTTCGTTTAACTGTGGATCATTATAACTGGCTTATTCAAATCAAACCCTACATTATGATCATTACAGTGGCTGTTTAAAAACAAATTCATGCCACATCTGCATTTTTCTTTTCTGTAGAGATTTGCAGGTTTCACAGCTTAGATCCGTGAGATATAGTCTTCCACACCATTTTTTTTAAGTTTCATTACAACTTGCCCAATTGTGCCATTTATAGACGACTGATGATTAATTAATCCCAAATCACTAAAGCAATCTTTTTTTTTTTTTAACATGTAAAATATATATATGGATCAATGCTCAAGGTGTTAAAATGAGAACATATGCGCTCAAATTTGAAAGAAAACGTTGCTGGCTCAGTAGCTGCACTAACAACCAAAGGATTGTGACAGCTCGCTGGGCCTTGGCTCCTGAAGGATGCTTGTCACTAGTCAGACAGCAGCTCCGCATCATCATTACATAGAACTGTAGGCTCAGGCTTTATCCCCAAGAAAGTTGTGTTAGCATAAATAGACAGGGAAGGCTGACAGATACAGGCTAGCTCTACAGTCTGAGAACCAGGCAGAAAATAAGTAAAGGCAACCCATGGAGGCTGGAATGATTGGATGTGGGGGTCGGAGGTCTGGATCACTGAGTTCAGGTAAGGACGGAGGTCCTTAAATTATTTAAGTATTTCCTTGCCTAAGAACATGCAAGTCGACTATAAAGACCTTGAGACAATGAGGGGAACTTACTAAGAGGAGTGTTGAGCTGCAATCTATCGTGGCATGTCACTCATTGGCACTGTTCATGTCTACATGTGATTACTAAAATGTATAATAATGAGGTCCACCAAGAGGCATGGCATCATGCCTCCTATCCGTAGACCAATGTTGGTTAACAGGCAGCTTGGGGGCTACATGTGGCCGCCGTGTACTTCCCATTTGCTACCCAGCCTGTTCTGTGGAGTAGAAGAATATGTCCTTCCTCAACAATACCCAGTCCATTATATGTCTCTAAAACTTGCAAATGATAACTATTGTACTCCTAAATACTGCTCCTCATTATCTTCACCTCTATTACCAATCTATTCTTTCCCTACAGCAATTTTACCCCTAATTTTACACCTAAAAGGCTACATATGAGGCTCTTCGATTGAAATAGGTTGCCCATCACTGCCTTAGACCAATTAGTGCAATGCAAGATGGCTTCTGCTACAGTGTGTCTCACTTTCATCTTATTGATGTTTTTTTTATCCTGGAACAAAAAGATTTTCTTTCAAGATATGACTCCGCTCTATACATATAAAAAAATGTATTATGGCTAAAAAACTCAATAAATCATTCAACTGTGGTCTCCCCTGCGCCATTTTCAAAAAGCCATTATGACTCATTTTAGACTCCGTCTGGATTTTACATATATTTTCTATATGTAGCTTTTTTTTTTTACCTAAAAAGGTGATAATAACAATATCTAGATAAAATGTTCATCAAACTAAAACAGCCCTACATTCTACAACATGTAAAGCTCATAATAATTGGACATGGCCATTGAGAAAATATGTTGGTTATGTTTCAAGAGTTTATAAAATTAAAGAGCGTTTCCGTATGTTTAATATGCTTACCAGATAAGTATTTTATAAATCAAAATATTTGTTATAATCTTACTCCCCCTGAGATTTGCCCAGAGATTTGCTCTGAATGGAATTGGAGCGGATGTAATTAATATTGTATAATATTACTGAATTTACTATGGATAAATAAATGGCACTCCAACAAAGACAGACTATTATTTCAATTATTCTAGACTTTCCTACCTATAAATGTTTGTGACAACAGCTTTGATGGGAGAGAATCTTAAGGTGGAGTTGTTTTATGGACGTTGCCATGGCAACAGTGACAATTGTAAAAGGAACTTTTACTGTAATTTTGTTTAAGCTCAGAGAAATGGGAATCCAAGGCATCAATAAATAAACACCCAGAGATGAGGACATAACCAGCTGAATCATTTATTTATCGACCACCTGGACCCTCCTCTTAACAATGTTGTCCTGTAATTTTTTCCAATATGGTAACTCAATTTTTTTTTTTTTTAATAAAAAAATAAATAAAGCAGTGGATTAAAAAAAGAGCAAAGAAAAATAATAAATTATATACAAAAAGAGAGCTAAAGCAATAGAATAATGTTATCACTGGTATGCAAAGGGATACAAATAAATATATGGGAAACTTCTCCAATTGGACTCGACAAGTTTATTTAAATTTATAAGAATTGTATTTACTTCTTTGTGGCAGGAATTACCAAAGGCAAACAGTTTATTTATATCGTCAGTCTAAAAAAAATTTGTTTCGTTTTTCCCTTTTTATAAATGAGGGGTTTCTTTTTTTTATCCAATAACGATTTTGCAAAGATGTAGGCTTGGGTAAAGACTGGAATGACATATTTTTAATATAATTTTCATTTACAATTTTTGATTTCTACTTTTTCAATAAATACTTGTATATGACTCATATATCTCATAACCAGGAATGAGCAAAGGTAAATAAAATCAAGAAGCCAGCTACATTTCCGATAGTTCAGGCTCTTAAAAGTGACAGTGTATTTGTAGAACGTAATTATACTTTTAAATGTTAGGTGCCAGAAGTAAAGTTTTAAGATGACCAACATGCCACAATTGCTAAACCATAGCCATAAACACCAAGGCCCTCATTCAATTGCAATTTGGCCAATTGAATAGGGCTCTAAATAAGCACATAACATATGTTTTTTAAAGAAGTTTTTAGTTAGCAAAAATCTTGCTTTTGGATAGATGTTTACTATTTAAAAACTTCTTTAAAAAAAATATGCTATGTGCTTATTTAGAGCCCTATTCAATTAGCCAAATTGCAATTGAATGAGGGCCCAAGTATGCTTATATGCCATGTAGAAGTCTCTCCTATTTTGTATTATGGTTTATTATGACAAGTGAGCTAAATTAAACATAATCACATACGACAATCCTAGATGTCAAGGTACTATTTCGAAAAAGTTACCGGTTAGAATCCTTACCATTCAGACCAATATATATATATATATATATATATATATATATATATATATATATATATATATATATATATATATATATATACGGTATAAGTGTGTGTGCTTTGTGTAGGTGGGTGGGTATCTTCACCTCAAGGCTAGCTGGGAGCCTAATGGTAGAAATGACGCCAAACAGCCTATAAATGGCTACACCCCCTCCCAGCTAGCCACTCCTTCCTACCTGGTCCTGCCAGGTCAAGTGGTCCCTCCTGCCATCCCCAGGAGGCCTGGAGTGGCCCTCGGGTCCTTCACGACAGGAGCGCCTAAGGCGCTCAGCGCAAGCCTCGCAATGAGCGCCAAAGGTCCTGAGACTCGCAATGAGCACCTTCGGCAAGCCTCGCAATGAGCGCCGAAGGTCCTCACAGTACAAAACTGATTCAATTATGTCTCAAACAGCATTCCCATGGCTTCAAATTGTATTGCCCCGTCACTTTTGACGGGCAAGTCGCTAGTAAATAATAAGACTGATACAGCAAAGCCCGATCTAGAGCTATATATTCATAACGGTCTATTGTTTCTTAATGTTGTATGTATGATCTTGATGTGTGTCTGAGGATTACTTGTATGCTTGCATTTTTTTTTGTGTGTGACAAAACTAATTTGCCAGTGGCCTGATGTGGTGCTTCTTTATCTATACTCATCAACTTCACCAATACAAACCAGTATTGCCCCTTGTAAACCCCCTCTCCAAATCCCACAAGCTCCCACTCATTACACACTTAACCACTCATCCCACACGCTCCCACTCATTACACACTTTACCACTCATCCCACACGTTCCCACTCATTGCACACTTTACCACTCATCCCACACGCTCCCACTCATTACACACTTTACCACTCATCCCACACGCTCCCACTCATTACACACTTTACCACTCATCCCACACGCTCCCACTCATTATACACTTTACCACTCATCCCACACGCTCCCACTCATCCCACACGCTCCCACTCATTACACACTTTACCACTCATCCCACTCATCCCACACGGTCCCACTCATTACACACTTTACCACTCATCCCACTCATCCCACACGGTCCCACTCATTACACACTTTACCACTCATCCCACTCATCCCACACGGTCCCACTCATTACACACTTTACCACTCATCCCACTCATCCCACACGGTCCCACTCATTACACACTTTACCACTCATCCCACACGCTCCCACTCATCCCACACGCTCCCACTCATTACACACTTTACCACTCATCCCACTCATCCCACACGGTCCCACTCATTACACACTTTACCACTCATCCCACACGCTCCCACTCATTACACACTTTACCACTCATCCCACACGCTCCCACTCATTACACACTTTACCACTCATCCCACACGCTCCCACTCATTACACAGACTGCAGCATTTTTGGATCCTCTCCCCTGCAGGGCCAAGAATCTGAATTAGCAGAATGTGACCGCTCCAAAGTGGTTAATATCATGTGAATGTACAGTATGTTTGTGCCATTCTCTATGTATGAATATACAATACCTGTGAATGTACAGTATGTTTGTGTTATGTAAGCTTCCTGTGGGTGTGCAAAGCTGAATTTTACTTTTCTGCCTATAACTTTATAAGTACACTGAGCTTATCTATATAACACATATTTATCTGATAATCACTGCCTGTTTCTTACCAAATTTATATATACCTTTAAAGTCCATTTTAGTTCATTATTTTAAAACCAGTATTAAAGTACAGTGCAAAAGTATTTATTTATAAACATATGTCCCCAAATGTTGTTATCTGTTGGTATTGCTGATGGTTAATCAATACATTTTAGCAGTATATTTGGAGAAATCACTCACAAAGATCCTTGATGTTATTCAATTGATTTGTCACTTAGCCTAGTAATACTTGTTTCCTTGGCCAAGGGCACCACAAACTCTTAATTATGTCTCATCAAAACTCCATAATGCATTCTATTTGAAATGTCTTCCAAGGCTATGCCAGCCCCATATAATTTGTCTCCCTAGGCTCAGACCTAGTCAACCCAAATTTTAATACATTCTTGTTTAACTTACTAAAAAGTAAATATCCACTTATTAATTAGAATTCACTTTTAATCAACAAATACAAAATATACTTCACAAACCTGCTATTTATTGTTACATTTCAGCAAAATACATGTTATCTCAAGAATCTTCATCCCACAATTATTTTAGAAAGACACACCAGGAGAAAAGAGAAAATACTGAAATATTTATAGCGTGAAGAAGAACAGCTCCTGCAGTGAATCAGCATTTTTATGTTACTCACTGGTCATGAAAATTGTATTTTTTCCCAGTGGGTCGGCTTTTAGTGTATAGACATTACTATGAAAACATCTATTTTGTATATGTATCGAAATCACGTCAGTCCAACTAACATCCTCATTATTGATAATTTACTCTTAAATGCAAAAAATATAGGCCTCTCACTGATATTACAGTTATCTGGAAATCAACATCTACTGGTCCATATACACCATTTCTAAGCACAGGATACAAAGGAGTACTGACATTTTATTTGCCTCAGTGTATGACCCCAGTGCCCCTTTTTGCCCCAGGGGTTTAAATTCTATAACAATAGTTCTCGGAATAAGAAAACATGCGATTCAAGTTATTACAAAGTATAAGGAGCCAAGACATCAACTGTAAACCCAATGAGGGTACAAATCAACTGAAATATAAAGATGGCGCACGCAGCAGTACACACACAACAGATTCATCTTTAAGTACTATATGCTAAAGCTAAGTGTTTGGGAATATATTTGTAACACGCCAACATATTCCGTAGCGCTATACAGGGGTTAAGTACAAGTCAAAAACTATTTAAACACATTGCAAAGTAATAGAGGACACTGTCTTTGAGTTTGAAATCAAATGTACCAAGAACTTTCCTTAAAACACATCACAAGATTGAAAACGTGCAAACTTACAATCTAAAGAGTAAGGGTGGCGTGCAGCAGGGTGATAGGTGCATTGTGCATGTTAAGGTTGAACATGATGAGCTTCTTTAAACAGATACATTTTTTGTGAGGTTGTGAAGGTTTTGAGGCCGGAGGAGTCTAGTGGAGCAAGGATAGGAGTTCAAGAGAATAGGGGCAGCATGAGGGCTGAAGTAAGAGGAGGTGAAGAGAGAGGAGGACAGAAGAAGGTCATTAGCAGAGGAATAGAGAGTTTTCCATGACACTTCTAGACATTGCCAACATTTATTCCATTACTACGTATGCACCATACTTGCAAACAAACGGTTTAAATGTAACAAGAGATTAATTGTGGCTTTAATAACATGTTTTTTCTTTACATCATTTGTTGTACTTTATGCTATTGCCTTGCAACAGCAGATTTTTTTTCGGGGAGTGGAAATACATGTGAACAAACACATATATGCACACACAGACATCTAAATACATGTAAAGTCACACACATTATAATACATAAAGATGCAAAATCCTACATATATTAATGCATTCACATGCACACCAGTACAGGAGAGCCCCACATAAACAACTAGCAGGTCACTCGCTCCTGCACTCCAAAGCACACCCTCATTATCTATACCTCTAGGAACAATTAATCCAACTTGACCTCTCACACACAGCTATTTTATTAAACAGAAGGCTAAAAAACATTACGCTGCCCTTTATAGTGCTTCATACATGTGCCCCTTCTCATCACTACTATTGAATATCATTTTTATGTTAGTTAGTGGTGGTCACTGGTCAGTTCTGCTCTCCCTGCCAATATATATATATAATCCTGAATTTCTTGTAATTCTGAGCAGGAAATAGGATTCCAACATATTTTATACATTTATATGTGACTGATCGCTATGTATTGTGCCCAACACGCAGCAGGCACCTGCCCCCATGTATGACAATGCACACATATGACTCATGTTTGGTGACTGATCACTCTGACGAGCAAAAGTCATGTTTTAGAATCAAGTGAATGCTTATTGGCATTAATATACAGTATATATATATTTATTCTAACGGCATCTCACACATTTTTTTTTTGAGTGCAATATTTCAGATAAGTATATTGTAAATATGAGATAAAATTGCCAATGTCCGCTGGATAATAGAGAAAGCAGAGAGTTACAAAAGAACATTTACTTCTGCTCCATAGACTATTCTAAAGCCTCTGACTGTGTGGATCACAACAAAATGTGGCATGTCCCTAAAGAGATGGGAGTACCAGATCATCTCATCCTCCTCCTGAGGAATCTGTATGTGGACCAAGAAGCCACGGTCAGAACCGAGCATGGGACAACAGGATGGTTCAAAATTGGAAAAGGAGTGCGACAAGGTTGTATATTGTCACCTTATACACAGAATACATCATGCGTAAGGCTGGACTGGATGAGTCCAAAGCCAGAACCAATATTACTGGAAGGAATATCAACAACCTCAAATACACCAATGATACTACTCTGATGGCTGAAAGTGAGGAGGAACTAAAGGACTTATTGATGAGGGTAAAAGAAGAGAAAACAAAAGTTGGCCTGCTGCTCAATGTTAAAAAGGTGAAGATCATGGCAAATAGTAATCTCACTTCCTGGCAAACAGACAGGGAAGATGTGGAGGCAGTGACAGATTTTATTTTCCTTAGATCCAAGATCTCTGCAGATGATGACTGTAGTCATGAAATTAAAAGACCTTTGCTTCTGTGGAGGAAAGCTATGGCAAGCTTGGACAAGCTAGCAAAAAGTAAAGATATGCAACTATCAACAAAGGTCTGCATAGTTAGAACTATGGTATTCCCAGTAGTAACATACGGATGTGAAAGCTGGACAATAAAGAAGTCTGAGCGCTTTAGAATTGACGCCTTTGAATTGTGGTGTTAGAGAAGACTGCTTAGAGTCCCTTGGACTGCAAGAAGATCCAATGAATCAGTACTTCAGGGAATCAAAACAAACTGTTCACTAGAAGGTATGAAGATGAGGCTGAAGCTTAAATATTTTGGCCAAGTCATGAGACGGCAGGATTCTCTAAAGAAGATGCTGGGAAAAAATTGAAGGCATAAGAAGAAGGGGATGACAGAGGCAGAGATAGATAGATGAGGTCACTAAAGCAATGAACATGAACTTGATGGGGCTCAAAGGGGCAGTGACAGAGGTGCACCTGGCGTGCTGTGGTCCATAGAGTCACGGAGAGTTGGACGCAACTGAATGACTAAACAACAACAAATATGACTATCCTTACATGCAGATAACAGAGACTTGGATAGATCACTAGACAGTGACCCAGATGAGTAACTTGTTCCTGACAGACATGGCACATCAGCTCCAAGTGTGGTCATTTCTAGTGCAAACAAATCTATATCTTCCTTATCTATAACCGCATCGTCCTTCACTGCAAAATTAAAAATAGGACCAAACAATTGATATCTTTGTATAATGGCAGTCGTGCTGATAAGCTGCTGGCAGGTTACACTCATTTATAAAGAGAACAATAGAACAACCACACAGTCTATTAAGCTCCATTTTATTTCATTTGGTTGGGGAGACCTCCAACGTGACATCTGCCCTCCCAGTACAAAGACAAATAGACGGTAACATTTATTAGCAGGAAGAAAGGATAATGTTGTCTTGGAGCATGTACTTAAAGGGATATGGAAGAATCCCTTTTTATTATTTAAATGTATTTTCCATATCCCTTTAACAATTCCATAGTGTGCTGTTAGGGGTTTCCTGGTGGTCCAGTGCTTTCACCACTGTAACCTGGGTTTGATTCCAGTCTGGGAACCAAGATGGCCCACCACCCTGAAGCCATGCAGGGCTGGGCCTGGTCAGTACTTGGATGGGAGACCACCTAGGAATACCAGGAGCTGTATGCTGTGACCCACTAGAGAAGGAACTGGCAACCCATAAAGATGTTCCTGGTGTATTGTGGTCCATGAGGTCATGGAGAGTTGGACACAACTGAACGAAACTACAACAATGTGTTGTGAACTGTAAACCTTAAAGAGGCACTGGAAATAAATATGTTTAGGTCCTTATAATTAAACGCTAAACAATATATGTTTTGCAATTAGATTAAAAGAAAAAAGAATAGATTTTAAAAACATATAATTTTAGACAAAAATATTATACGACTGAATAACTAGCTCAGTGGAAGAGTATCTCACTTATGCAAAGGGCATTAATTAATAACAAAAAGCCAGATTCTGGCCATAATCTAGGGAGAAGACAAACCAGTTTGGTTTTGTACATCATGCCCTAAGATTGATTTTTTCCATCCACGACTGCAGGAGGACATTTGCCATTGTGATGCCTACAAATATTTAATATTAAGGTGAAAAACATGTATTTTTCATTGTCAGAATTAATATTCCATTTAATTGCATTAGTATTTCATTATTAATCACGTGCATGAGACTGGCCAGAATTACTGATTTTTTTCATTTCTTTAATATGTATTTTGGAAGCAGCTTTTGCTCCTATCATTCCTATTTAGGTCACACTAGTGGGTAGACAAAGACCACACAATCATTTAAAAATAAGTACTTCTCCGAATGGTACAGTGATTTGATGTTAGAAGATACTGCGACTGATCGAAGCAATAATACTCATTTTGTTTTTACATTTGATGGGAAATCCAGAATGGGCATGGGATTAGGACAATGTCAATCTTAGCATTAGATGTTGCCTGATAACCCCGGGTGCCCATATCGGCTAAACCAATGACAATCATTCCTTCTGGGAAATCCTCGATGCCACTGGAGACATTTAAAGCAAAGTCACCTTGAAGGTCAATACTCATTTTAAAACAATCCACCATCTGTCTTATTTTGATGTAATTGGAAGTGAAATAAGGAACAATATTATCTCAAAACTGCAAAAATAACACAATTTTGCATTTAAAGATCTACGGACGGTCCATATTTAGAATATGCTCTTGTGAGGACCACCTCTGACAACTAAGCCTAATCTTTTTAGGAAGTAAAAGCAATAAATAAAGCCTTTTATATATTGAATGAAATGATTATTTAATGGGTGTAGCCGCTGTCTGCTTTCTTAATGACAAAAACAAGACTTCATATTTCCATTAATACAGAAGCAGATAAACAGAAACAAATGGCAGGCTTTATTTTTATTAAGAAATTAATGGTATTTCATGTTGTACTGTTAGATAACCTTAAATAGACATGAAAGGTTTCTAGTTTTTACTAGGTATTTATATATATAAATATATATATATTTTATTTATTTATTTATTTATTTATTTTATTTGTATGTACTTTATTTTATTAAGATGAACCAAAATCATACAAATAGCACCTACTTATGTCAGCCTTATGCGCCTCATGAAGACACAGCCTCTGAAGTACTGGCTGAGCAGTGTCTCATACTAGCCAATCAGTAACTATATTTCAGCAGCATGTTACATACAATATGTTGCTGAGACTTTGATTCTAATTGGCTGGTATGAGACCTGCACAGCCAGTACTACAGAGTCTGTGTATTCATGAATTACAGAGGACAGACCCAAACAGGTAATATTTGTATGATTTTAGTCAGCATAAACAGAGCTTATTAAGCACTTCTTAATAAATACAAGTACATATATACTTAGGTAAATGATATCCTAGTAAAATCCATAGACCATGCATCTACCTCTAAGTACAGAGCTGCATATTTTATACAGGAAAAAAAAAAAAACTATGCTATTAATCACAGGCCATGGTTTACAGATTTCCCTGCTGTGAACGGGTCATTCACAACTTCAGTCATTTTATTTGACTTATCTATGCACGAACAAGTACATCTGTAAATCCTGGCCTGTGTTTAACACTCAGTCTGGGACAGGTGTTACCAAGATTTGCTTTAGAAGCATCGAGAATTGGCTCAGCCCAAGAACAGCATGGAAGTGAGCGTGCCGCCGCCATGTTCTTTACCAAATACATAAATGTACAACAATATATTATATATAGTATACATATACACACACACATATATATAATGCAATAGTCAAATAATTCCAATGAAGTGATATAATAAAAATGCTTTATTGGAATTATCTGCAAATATCGTCTTTTCTACATGATTTTGCGGCGCGGCGGCGGCAGGTTATCATACGACTGCACATTACCTGCACGCTTCTTGCCGCCAGACCGCTAGTATACAGTACATTTAATATTTACATCCAGCCATATATATCAATTAACAACAGGCTGCAAATAAAACTCTACTAGAAATGACAGAATGCAATAATGCCGAGAGCATACGGCAGTGGCAAATAAGAGCCCTTATTGCCTGAAATTCAATTAAATGACACGATTCCTTATATATATCTCACAAAGCTACTCATTAGTAGTAGTTCCAGCTGATGGATTAATATTGATTTCTGTTGGCAGGGCTAAATGGTAGGGTTGGACCTACATCCATGTAGTTGTACAGGTCTGAGTATTCCCACCCCCTAACTGCTGGAGCCGGTGGAGCGTGCTAAGTAACTCCGAAGAAAATAGAACAGAAAGCTCGGGGGCGGCTGTGATAAGGAGGGTAGGAGATACAGCTCAGGTTAACCCTTTGGAGGACTGGAAAATATATTGCTTGTTGGATTTCATTGATAAACCAAACTCATAAAAGTATTTTTAGGAAAAGCTACATTTTTGAAGGAATCCATTTTGTGTTTGTTCCATCACATCCTGAGAGCTGAATCACGTAGAACAGGGGTGGGCAAGGAGGGCCACGTACATGCCTGGATTTCAGGATATCCTTTATGTGTACAGGTGAGTCAATCAGGATGACTGAAGAAGTCACCTCACCTCATCAAATACAGGACTGAACTTGCCCACGCTGGATGTAGAAGGGTTAATACGGGATAGTATACAAGACAGGATTATAAGTAGGAGTCGGCACAGATGTATGAGGGATAGGTCATGTCAAACAAACCTAATTAGATTCTATGAGGAGGTTAGTAGGAACCTGGATCAATTAGCAATCCGCATATTGCAGATCAGAGGAGATCTAAAATGGTTGAAGATGATGGACTTAAAGTCTTCTTTCAACCTCAATTAATATGTAACAATGTAAGTGGAGAGAGAGGAGGGAACAGGGAGCCTTGTAAAGATAATTAGACAAAAATAGACGCAACGCGCAGTCCCTCGCATCATTCACTGCAACATCAGCTCTCCAGAGATATAAACACCCCTCTCGTGCACACACGTTCCACCGATGCTCATGGATCTCTCCAGGGTCTTGCAGAGGGAACCAATGTCTTTTTCTAATGTAAGAACTTGATGTATGACCTTTGGGTCTATCCCTCTTTGCCTGCGCATTTCTTCTGAAGCCCTGACAGCTGCATTTACAGGTGCCATCCGCCAGAGGGCGCTGTGGGTTTTTGGGCACCATCAAGTTACAGGGAAGGCAAATAAATATTCTCTCCTCCGGTGTGGCGCAACTCAACGGCGCTGAATCGACAGGGAGGCCATCGATATGTTCGGAGCCTCAGGCCTCGGGCATGCCTCTCATAGCTCAAGGCCTCTTCTGCTGGCGCGCCTTATATGCTCAAATCGGCAGCGCCATCTGTTGGCCGTAGAACTGCAGCTGTCAGATTTTGCGATGGGGAAGAGGGAAAGGACCTGACTTTTTCCTGCTTATTTATGCTCAGTTAGACTGCTTTTTTCATTGTGCAGTGGCCCTTTAAACTAATGGTAAGTGTAATATTATTAACTGGCAACTGAAGCCATTATAACTTTTCTGCAGCATCAACTAGAACATGTGTAAAAAAAACTATTTTTAATTCAACTCTTTCTTCTTTATTTTTATAGCACTCAAAGTGTTTATTTAAATTCAGTCAACAGGAGTCTGACTTGTACCATAGGATTCATTGAGCTTATGGAGAAAGTCTCACAGGTCCTGAATGACCATAAATTAGAGACCCCTAAATGCTTATATATATATATATATATATATATATATATATATATACACAGTTTTGTTTTTTGTTTTTTGCAATACTACATTTCAATGATTTCCCTCTAAATGTAAAATGTCTAAATAACCCAACGTTTACATGTTTGATTGAAGCAAGGAGAAAAGATCATTTGCAGGGTGCTTGTGATTTGTGGTGCTTGCAGAAGCTGTTGAGGGAGGAAGCTGAAGGATGCACAGCTGTTAACTGGGCGATAAAAAAACTCCTTTTATATCACAGTAAAAACACCTGCGTGCGCCTGCGCAGAACGACCCACGTTACTCACATTCTAACAACTGTGGAATCTACTATTTCTGTGGATCAACTTCCTGAGTTGGGAGGAGACTTTTGAAGACACAGAAAGTATCTATCTGCACAATGTCAATGTGGCAGTTACATCTGTCAGTGCTCATTAATTTGTAAGGATACACCCTCCTGACAATTAACACAAGCAGGGAAGAAGAGCCGCATGGGTCAAAAAGTAAGAATAATTGCTTCTGCTTTCTAAAAATCAATTTTTGCTAGTCAAAAACCAAAAACATTGTTACTGCTGGCGCTTAAAGACGCACACACATTTATGTCACTAAATTATACATCTGTAGTGTTTTTCTATATAGATTATCCAGCAGTAAGGGTTAAGTGAATAAAGATTTGCAAAAGCCTATAGAAATATAAATAATTCCCTGTATTTGTCTCCTCAATGTTTATAGGACACATTATACCAAGTCCTCAGAGTAAACTAGAAAGTGTATTAACATATCAAAGTGTGGTATATGAGAGCCAGCTAATTATATTGTGACTTACAGAGAGATGTGTGGCAGGTGCCTATGAGAACTTGTGGTATAACCTAGAAGATCTGAGTGTATGGAAAATAATTATACTTCTCCAATCTATATGTATAACTGCATGCCACGCACTATTAAACATGTTATACAGGAAAGTTCAGTTTACTTACAAAGTTATTTGCACAAAAGTCAAATCCAGCTGTTCACACCCACAGGACGCTTACATAAGCCGGATACACACAGGAAATACAACAGGGTACATATTTTTACCAGTCTGGTACAGAGCACAGGAAGTAGCTGTTGCAGTTCTTGTACTGAGCACATGCCAGAAGCCACTGAGGTGAAGAATGATACAATGTATTAGCCTGATTCTGAATTTGAATATTATGCTAATTGAGGTGGAGTTTTTTTCTAATGCAAATGCCAAAAAAACATAGGAATTTTTGCTAACTTCAGTGTAAGTTAATTAATGTTTATCTTGGGATGTTTTCATGCAAAAAATGTTTTCCTACTCTACTAATTCTCCTCTATCAGATGCATTCATAATCCAGCTCACTTACATATCCCTTTAAACTATGTATTTCCTAGGTAATAACGTACTGTGCTGGATTCAGCTTTGTGCATCATTTAATTCAAGTATTCTGAGGACAGGTACTCTCTGGGGATCTGGTCCAAACTGTTACTGTGTGTGTAAAAAAACAACAACAACCTGCTGTGTGTCTAACGCTCTAAACAACAGTCATATCCCATAAGACAGCAAACGTCTGCTGCAACATCTTATTGCTATTTGTGGTGTAGAAAACGCAGATTAATTACATTTACAAATATATCTCAGATATTAATGGCTGAAGTTGTTTAAAATGTTCATTAAACTCCTAAATCTACTGGGCCATAGAAAACAGACCCTTATACATGACCCTATATACATGACCCTTATACATGACCCTATATACATGATTTCTGCACTGTAGTCCAAAGAGTTTTTATTGCATTAAAAAAATTATATTTTTAAACATTACAAAAAAAGTATTTCTGTGTAAATTGACTATAGTGTAGATAAATGACTTCACTGTAGTTTAGGGAAAACTTCACATGCTTGTGAAGTACATAAAAAATAATATTAGGTATGTACGACAGGTCCCCCATTCTGGATCACTATCTTGTCATGGTGAAGGGGCTTGTGTACTTCACTGAAGCTGTGAGCTATATCATGCATTGTTCATCTGACTTTGTAACCTCATGGACCGTAACACACTAGGACATCTTTATGTCCATGGTCATGCTGATCCACTTGGTATTTGTGGTAGAGATACTGGAGTGAGTTGCCAGTTCCTTCTCCATTGAGCCACAGCAAACAGCTCCTGGTATTCCTAGGTGGTCTCCCATTCAAGTACTGTCCAGGCCCAACTCTGCTTGGCTTCAGGGTGGTGTGACCTCTTGGTTCCCTGACTTGTAATCAAACCCAGGTCGCAGTGGTGAAAGCACAGAGTCCTAGCCACTGGGCCACCAGGGAAACCATTAAAACCCATGAAGGGTCACCAAAATGAGCAGACAAATTGTGGTCCACTGGAGAATGAACTGGCAACCCACTCCAGTATCTTTGCCAAGAAAACCTTATGGATAAGCACAACCAGACACAAGATGTGCCTGGTGTGCTGGGGTCCAGAGTGTTGGACATGACTGAACGACTAAACAACAACTAGACAATAGCACAAAAGCATTTTAGAGAAAATCCTATTTAGATAACTGTTTCATGCAGGAATCCATCTCAGACAGCTAGTCTCTATTACTCTGCCCTTAAGTTCCATTATAAAATAACTATTTGAAGATACCATTGTGACGAGATCAGTCTCGTCAATGCGAATTGGAGAAGCTTGAAGGCCCACATTCTGCCTTTTGACTACGGCCCATGTTGACTTTCCACCTACAAAGACATAGAAGCCATGTTCCATTTGGTCAGAAAGGACTGTGATCTAACTTTTGAACCACTGTACCAATTTGTATCATTTTGACACATGTTTGTATTTGAGTATGCTGATTCTGAAAATGTATGTTTTATGTGAATGTGATGCATACTTTTAAAGTTATGAAAAATGTGTAGATATGTGTTACAGATCTGACCATCCCCCATTAGGTAAACACTGAGGTAGGAGCTAAGATGGCAGAACAAGATAAACCTCACAGGGTGTCGCCAGGACTTGAACAAAGGGCCAGTGTATGGGGTTTCCCAGGGGCATAGTTCAGGAGCAAACAGGAAGTTTCCTTGAGGACAGTCTGGGTGAGAATGAGCATGGTAGCCATGCCTGGGGGGTGGCCCATGGGAGGAGTCTCATGGTTCCTACCCTGTCTGATTGGCCATAGGTAATTAGGGGTTGACCAAAGGTAGTCACTGCCCCTACGGTGTATGTGGAAATGGGTTTTTTATATATGTCTTGGTTTTTAATAAAGAAGAGAGTTCACTGCTTGACCCTCAACCACAGAGCGTGTGTCTCGTGCTTGGGGGAATGGGTGTCCTGCAGTAGCTGTCCCTATAGCACTGGACGGGCGGATCGGCTAAAAAGGCCTGGGCGCCCCCTTCTATGTTGGGGGGTACCGTTACAACCATTCTAACAGAAGTGAATAGAGATCACATTTGACAATATTTAAATCAATTCTTCATCAATTTAAGAAGTACAAATAACTTTCCTACGCGGCTTTGGTACCACAAACACACACACAACATGCCTGATATCATAAAAGCAAAATCGAATACAGTAGTACTCATTTATGGAATTATTTATTTAAAAACATAAATTAATTATGTAATAATTCAACAACTAAATTAAGCAAAAGCCAAGCAGAAAAAGAGGTGGGGGATGTATTTTCTCAGAATCAACTTTTATATGCTGTTTTTGAACTTTATCTAATTAATCTGAAAAAACTGAAATACTTAAAACAGGTTCTTTTAAATACATGATTGAAAATAATCCCCCCAGGGTTTTAAACAACAAAGTTTATAAATCTTTAACATATTGTAAGTAATGTTGTCAGTCCATTTCCATTGGATACCTGGGTGTTAGATGAAAACATATTTTATAAAGACAGTGGTTCTCAAATCTGGTTTTCTCCTCCTCTGTCTTGACATGTTACAAGAAACAAAGGGACAGTGATTATTATGGATGTGTAAATTGCAAAAAAAATATATAATAAATGTAGCTTTTAAAAATAACTTTTAAAATGTAGGGCTTCAACTCATTAGAGGTGTCAATGTGAAGAGAGAGAATCTGCCCAGGAGGTTGCCAAGATCAGAATCTTGTTCTAGTAGAAATTTTAGGACAGCATCCTAGACAGGTCACTCTTGCTAAAAGAAAAGCATCCTAAACAGGTCCCTCCTCCTAATAGGACAGCACCCTAGACAGGTTCCTCCTCCTAATAGGAAAGCATCCTAAACAGGTCCCTCCTCCTAATAGGACAGCACCCTAGACAGGTCCCTCCTCCTAATAGGAAAGCATCCTAAACAGGTCCCTCCTCCTAATAGGACAGCACCCTAGACAGGTCCCTCCTCCTAATAGGAAAGCATCATAAACAGGTCCCTGCTCCTAATAGGACAGCACCCTAGACAGGTCTCTCCTCCTAATAGGAAAGCATCATAAACAGGTCCCTCCTCCTAATAGGAAAGCATCCTAAACAGGTCCCTCCTCCTAAAAAGGACAGCATCCTAGACAGGTCCCTCTTCCCTAAAGGAAAGCATCCTAGACAGTTCCCTCCTCCTAATAGGAAAGCATTCTAGACAGGTCTCTCCTCCTAAAAGGACAGCATCCTAGACAAGTCCCTCCTCCTAATAGGAATGTATCCTAGACAGGTCCTTCCTCCTAAAAAGAAAGCATCCTAAACAGGTCCCTCCTCCTAAAAGGACAGCATCCTAGATAAGTCCCTCCTCCTAAAAGGAAAGCATCCTAGACAGGTCCCTCCTCCTAATATGAAAGTATCCTAGACAGGTCCCTCCTCCTAATATGAAAGTATCCTAGACAGGTCCCTCCTCCTAATATGAAAGCATCCTAGACAGGTCCCTCCTCCTAAAAGGACAGAATCCTAGACAGGTCCCTCCTCCTAAAAGGGCAGCATTCTAGACAGGTCCCTCCTCCTAAAAGGACAGAATCCTAGACAGGTCCCTCCTCCTAAAAGGGCAGCATCCTAGACAGGTCCCTCCTCCTAAAAGGACAGCATACTAGACAGGTCACTCTTGCTAAAAGAAAAGCATCCTAAACAGGTCCCTCCTCCTAAAAGGACAGCATCTTAGATAAGTCCCTCCTCCTAAAAGGAAAGCATCCTAGACAGGTCCCTCCTCCTAAAAGGAAAGCATCCTAGACAGGTCCCTCCTCCTAATATGAAAGTATCCTAGACATGTCCCTCCTCCTAATATGAAAGTATCCTAGACAGGTCCCTCCTCCTAATATGAAAGCATCCTAGACAGGTCCCTCCTCCTAAAAGGACAGAATCCTAGACAGGTCCCTCCTCCTAAAAGGACAGAATCCTAGACAGGTCCCTCCTCCTAAAAGGGCAGCATCCTAGACAGGTCCCTCCTCCTAAAAGGACAGAATCCTAGACAGGTCCCTCCTCCTAAAAGGACAGCATCCTAGACAGGTCCCTCCTCCAAAAAGGACAGCATCCTACACATGTCCCTCCTCCTAAAAGGGCAGCATCCTAGACAGGTCCCTCCTCCTAAAAGGACAGCATCCTAGACAGGTCACTCTTGCTAAAAGAAAAGCATCCTAAACAGGTCCCTCCTCCTAAAAGGACAGCATCCTAGATAAGTCCCTCCTCCTAAAAGGAAAGCATCCTAGACAGGTCCCTCCTCCTAATATGAAAGTATCCTAGACATGTCCCTCCTCCTAATATGAAAGTATCCTAGACAGGTCCCTCCTCCTAATATGAAAGCATCCTAGACAGGTCCCTCCTCCTAAAAGGACAGAATCCTAGACAGGTCCCTCCTCCTAAAAGGACAGAATCCTAGACAGGTCCCTCCTCCTAAAAGGGCAGCATCCTAGACAGGTCCCTCCTCCTAAAAGGACAGAATCCTAGACAGGTCCCTCCTCCTAAAAGGACAGCATCCTAGACAGGTCCCTCCTCCAAAAAGGACAGCATCCTACACATGTCCCTCCTCCTAAAAGGACAGCATCCTAGACTGGCCCCTTCTCCAGTACATCTAAAAGGGGTGTAGATAAGCTGTGTTGATACAAACCACAAAGCTAAAGTTTAAACTTTAAAAGCTACATTAAAGTGTTTAACTTCGAATATGGATTTTATTTATAATCCGGTCCTAAATGATCACATTAAATCATATTGAATAAATCATCAAACTACTTATAAACACCATTATTAATGTACTCAGGTAACATTATGGGTCAGTGATACCATGTGCTGCCAGTACAGATCTCGTACTTCTAATATAATAGTTTGGCCACTAGTTCTGCTTGGCTGCTGCTGTAAAATATGTTGATGTCTGTAATCACATTCATATAATGTCCTCCTACTTTATATTAGCTTCTGTATTTCATTTGATTGTCACGGCCACTAATAATATCTCATCACCTTTGCTGAAAATGAATCCTTCATTGCTAGAGGGGTTGCACTGCTCTTGAAGCAAAGAGATTTGTTATGAGTCGATCGGGTAGGTCAGTACCCAGCAGTACCACACTTTAATACCCCATAAAATCATACAGCTGTTAACATTGTAAAACATTACATGACGTTATAAAATCAAACCTCTATTTGCTTTATGAAATGTTTTAGAAGGTGCCCTCATCTAACACCCAGGTATCAGATACAAATGGACTGACAAAGTTACAAATATGATGAACAAATCTATTATAAACTTTGTCATTTAAGCCCTGGGGAGGGGGTTGAGGGAAAGGTGAGGAGTATTTCCGTTAGGAGTATTTCCAATCATGCTTTTAAAAGAACATGTTTTAAGTATTTGGGTTATTTTCAGATTAATGAGATATAGTTCAGAAAAAGTATAAAAGTTGCTACAGAGAAAATGAATCCCCCACCTCTTTTTCTGCTCTTTCATGTAAATTGTAGCTAATCTCCTCTGCCCATATAATATTCAATGTTCCCTGCAAACCGTAATTTAAAGGCATATCTAAATTTCCTGGATTAGGAATGCAGTTGATAGAGGAGAATCAGTAGTGTATGCAAACATGTTTTTCTGCATGCAAATATACCCAGATGAACATTACCAAGGTCACCCTGATATTTGCTAAATCTCTTTAGTTTACAAGCAGCAGCTTTTGTGAGTTAACATCCCTGGATATCTCTGCTAAAATTAGCATAACATTCATAATTTGTTTTGGCTAATCACAGACAGCCGAAACATTTTAATACAATGTAACAATCAGTGATGGCAGTTTGTGCAGGAAGGAATCATGGGATGTGTAGTCCACTTAGAGAAGGAAGCAGGAGGAGCCAGACGCTGATCTTTAGGTCTATGCATGGTGCTGTTGTTGGCTTGAAGGATAGTAAAGAGTTAAAATCCATACCCAAATGCAGTGTTTCTATTGGCAGATACACTGTGCCTATGTAAGCAGTTCTGGGGTGTGGAAAACATGTTATATTTTTAAATATAATAAGTTTGTTTGTATAGAACGACTCCATATAATGAAAAAACTGTTTGTAAATTAATCCAATATAAATCACATATAATAGTTGTGTTACGAATGTTGGTCACGCAATGTTAAAAGTTATGGGCTTGCGCAATGAGCACCAAAGGCACTCATTGAGGGCCTCACAATGGGCTCCGTAGGTGCTCATCACGTTGCCCACACAACTTTGCTGCTATGTGCGCCGAAGGCGCTCATTGCAGGCCTCGCAATGAGCACTGAAGGCGCTTATCACAAGGCCCACAAGACTTTGGAAAAGGCTGGCAATGAGCACCGAAAGCACTTGTAGCGGAACCCATCACTGTTTTAAACTGTTTTATGATTATTATGGTTAAAATATGATCCTACTTTATATATGTTGGTTGATGTTCTACAGAATATATTGGCTCAGAATATTAGCCAGACTTTTGCAGACCTAGGCTAATAGATAATCCTGTTACAGAGATTCAAGAGATAAGAAAGTTGTAAAGGATCCTTGCATTTTCCAAAGTGTTTTCATTCTCTGATAAGAACAAAGAAGAATGATCTAATTAATGTCTGATTGTATCCAAGTTGCCAGGGAGGTGTGACTCACCTATTGTGTATTGTATGGGGGATATGTGCAATGTCTGTGTGATATGTGTAAAAACATACTTTTACTAACTTTTGAACCCCTGGTCTGATTCATGCCATTTTTGTATATGTTGTTCCCCTGGGTGAGAGATATTGAATGGTGCGGGACTTAAAGGTGTACCCCCTGTATTTGGGGTACATCCAGAATGTGGTTAAAATTGTGTCTGTTTTAATTGTGTTACCTGTTATCTGAGGGGAGGAGACGTGGGGGTTGAACCATGTATATAATTGGCTGTTGTGATAATTATGTGGGTGTAGCCCTTCAGAGGGCACCATTGCATAAAAGGAGATTCCCTGTCATTAAAATATAGTTCTTCTTGACCCTTCAAAACGTAGCCTCGTCTCGTTATTTGAGGGGATCACTATATGATACTGGGGATTGCTATGCTTTTGCATACTCCCTTGAGCTGTAACTACTGAACGCTTGTTCCTGATGTACTATCCTTGGAGTCTGTGGTGGTTGAGGTGTCCGGTGCGGTGCTTGTAGGCCTCGGCGCAAACTAGGACGCGTCTATCAACGGAGGTACCCGGTCGGGGTGCCAGGAGATCCGTTACATTGGCTGGCAGTGGTGGGATGGCTTCCTAGTAAGAGGAAAAGCAGCACGGAGACACCGGTAACGTTTGGAGTTACAAATTGAGGGCAACGCTAGTATCCGTACAGCGCCCCTGGCTACAGCAGGATGGAACCGGCTAGTTTTCAGACAGCGTTCCATCATGAGGAGGAGGAGGCGGCCGCGGACTACAGGGATGCAGACAGAAAGGAACTCATGGTTACAGTACCTCGTATTACCCCACAGAATGAGTTTGGAAGAGAACTCCAAAGCAGACTGGCCTTTTTCCCAGGTATGCTTCCCATAGAAACCTTGGAATGGTTAATGACAGATGTACACAAATACATAATGGAAAAGCAGCGGGCACGGGAGCGGTCCATCTTGGGAGCTGCTAACCCACCTCCCACCATTAACCCCGCCCAAGCACTGCGTCCAGGTGGTGGGAACTACCAAACCCCTCCACGGTACATCAGGTGCCACACGTGTAACCAGCAGGGCCACATGCAGAGAGACTGTCCCAGAAACAGAAACCGCTCCACGTGGAATACTCCAACTAATTCCACCCCCCAGGGGCAGTGTGTACCCCAGGGAGCCGAAGGTGTCGTCCTTCCTCCCCAGCGGCAGTGTGTACCCCAGGGAGCTGAAGGTGTCGTCCTTCCCCCCCAGCGGCAGTGTGTACCCCAGGGAGCTGAAGGTGTCGTCCTTCCTCCCCAGCAGCAGTGTGTACCCCAGGGGACCGAAGGTGTCGTCCTTCCTCCCCAGCGGCAGTGTGTACCCCAGGGAGCTGAAGGTGTCGTCCTTCCTCCCCAGCGGCAGTGTGTTCCCCAGGGAGCCGAAGGTGTCGTCCTTCCTCCCCAGCGGCAGTGTGTACCCCAGGGAGCTGAAGGTGTCGTCCTTCCTCCCCAGCGGCAGTGTGTACCCCAGGGAGCTGAAGGTGTCGTCCTTCCTCCCCAACAGCAGTGTGTACCCCAGGGGGCCGAAGGTGTCGTCCTTCCTCCCCAGCGGCAGTGTGTACCCCAGGGAGCTGAAGGTGTCGTCCTTCCTCCCCAGCGACAGTGTGTACCCCAGGGGGCCGAAGGTGTCGTCCTTCCCCCTTAGCGGCAGTGTGTACCCCAGGGAGCAGAATGGGCCATCCTTCCTCCCCAGCGGCAGTGTGAACCCCAGGGGGCAGAAGGTGTCGTCCTTCCCCCCCAGCGGCAGTGTGAACCCCAGGGGGCAGAAGGTGTCGTCCTTCCTTCCCAGCGGCAGTGTGAACCCCAGGGGGCAGAAGGTGTCGTTCTTTCCCCCCAGCGGCAGTGTGAACCCCAGGGGGCAGAAGGTGTCGTCCTTCCCCCTCAGCGGCAGTGTGAACCCCAGGGGGCAGAAGGTGTCGTCCTTCCCCCCAAGCGGCAGTGTGTACCCCAGGGAGCAGAAGGCGTCGACCTTCCTCCACAGCGGCAGTGGGTACCCCAGGGGGCCAAAGGTGTCGTCCTTCTCCCCCAGCGGCAGTGTGAAACACAGGGGGCAGAAGGTGTCGTCCTTCCCCCCCAGCGACAGTTTACCCTAACCAGGGGAGACACCAATCTCCCAGACAGCGCAGATGGGACCGTGGTCTCTGCGCCCACAGCTTGTCCAGATCCCCAACTACCGTCACTGGGACAACCGGAGGAGGGGGTAAGTACAAATTCCCCTCCCCAGCTAACTTCTAATGTGGCCCCAGGGTTAACAGAGGAAATGTTAACCCCCACTGACCCCCACGTTTCCCTGGCTACTGAGCCGGAATATGTCCCAAGTACCCCAGCAGAAGAGCTGACAGTGGGGCAGAGTGCAGTCGGCCTCTGCCCTCCCTTTGTCCCTTGTACAGAGCAGGATGTCCTGCAGGTTATACCAGCAGAAGAGCTGGCATCAGGGCAGAGTGCCGCTGGCCTCTGCCCCTCAAGTCCCCTCAGCGTGTTGCCCCATCACCACAGCAAAATATCCAGGTACCTGGTTAGACTTCCCCCCAAAGGAGAGATGTGTGACGAAGTGCCCTTCGCCACTTTGGCTTGGAGAGGACTGTTTGCCAGCCTCCTGCCCTGCGACTATGGCCCTGGTACATATTGCCCTTTGGAACCAGTGTTCGGCCATACCAGAGTGTAAGTCACTCATTCTGGCCCTTTACATACAGGGGGGTCATTCTGTACTTGCCCTGTGTGAACCATGATACCCCAGATAACTGTGCCATGAAGCCCATTCATATAATGAAAGACTATGGGAAAGACTTTAGCTACATGGCAATTGAACTGTGTGAAGAGGATCTGAGCGCTATTCGGTGGTTTTGTGCGCTCAGATCCCAGCTATCTGGGGATATGGGAAATGTGAGTAAATGTGAATTGCAGTAATGCTGATGGGTTGTCAAACTAGAGAATTGACCAACAAATACTTTTGTCTGGACATCCCCAGGCCGATCCGTTGGGATCAGACCGTGTATGCCGTCTTATGGTCACGGGGGAGGTGTGTAGCGGAACCCATCACTGTTTTAAACTGTTTTATGATTATTATGGTTAAAATATGATCCTACTATATATATGTTGGTTGATGTTCTACAGAATATATTGGCTCAGAATATTAGCCAGACTTTTGCAGACCTAGGCTAATAGATAATCCTGTTACAGAGATTCAAGAGATAAGAAAGTTGTAAAGGATCCTTGCATTTTCCAAAGTGTTTTCATTCTCTGATAAGAACAAAGAAGAATGATCTAATTAATGTCTGATTGTATCCAAGTTGCCAGGGAGGTGTGACTCACCTATTGTCCTATATGTGTATTGTATGGGGGATATGTGCAATGTCTGTGTGTTATGTGTAAAAACATACTTTTACTAACTTTTGAACCCCTGGTCTGATTCATGCCATTTTTGTATATGTTGTTCCCCTGGGTGAGAGATATTGAATGGTGCGGGACTTAAAGGTGTACCCCCTGTATTTGGGGTACATCCAGAATGTGGTTAAAATTGTGTCTGTTTTAATTGTGTTACCTGTTATCTGAGGGGAGGAGACGTGGAGGTTGAACCATGTATATAATTGGCTGTTGTGATAATTATGTGGGTGTAGCCCTTCAGAGGGCACCATTGCATAAAAGGAGATTCCCTGTCATTAAAATATAGTTCTTCTTGACCCTTCAAAACGGAGCCTCGTCTCGTTATTTGAGGGGATCACTATATGATACTGGGGATTGCTATGCTTTTGCATACTCCCTTGAGCTGTAACTACTGAACGCTTGTTCCTGATGTACTATCCTTGGAATCTGTGGTGGTTGAGGTGTCCGGTGCGGTGCTTGTAGGCCTCGGCGCAAACTAGGACGCGTCTATCAACGGAGGTACCCGGTCGGGGTGCCAGGAGATCCGTTACAGCACTCATTGCCAGGCCCAAGATGAGCGCTGATGGCCGTAGGCCTTTGGAGCTCAGCAAGACCGCAAGACTTTGAAAATGGCTGGCAATGAGCGCCAAAGGCTCTCATTGTGAGGCCTGCAAGACTTTGAAAAAGGCTGGCTATGAGCGCCAAAGACACTCATTGCCAGGAACAAGATGAGCGCAAGGCACGCAACACTTTGGAAAAGTCACTCATCGCGAGGCCCACAAGACTTATTAAAATGGCACATGAAGGAAGTTTAAATATTGTATGAGTGCAAGAGAATGGACTCAGTTTGTGGTTTGTATATATAGATTTTGAGGGTTTAGGAAGGATAAATAGTAAATATAATGTATTAGATGAGATCTGGAAGGAAGGAGCCAGAGATCAAGATTCAGACCAAAGTCTTCCTATTGACTTCAACTGGTGTAGAAAATTGTAAGTGTGATTGGGTGACTAGAAGAGCAAAACAGGATGAAGTACATTTAAAAAGAAGAGGCAGAACATAGATATTAAAGTGAAAACAAGTTAATTTGTAAGTGGGTAGAGAAATGATACAGTGGAGAAGTCCTGGCCATGGCAAAATGTGTTCTAGTTCACATGGAGGACTGCCTTTATGCAGAAGAGTTGCTTACAAAGCCAACCTCATAATTATTTAGGATATCGGATAGTCTATATGGTTCTTATTTGTCATCAATTTCAGTGTTTGTATATTAAAAAATTATTCAATATTTTCTATAGAAGCCCACATTTAAAGAGTGATGAACGCCATATTGTCCGGAAAAATGCAGAAGCAGTTATATTCAATTAATTTTTAGGTTGGTTGGTTCTCTAAAAAATTTGAACAGTGAAAAAAATATATTTTTAAAAACCTGGAATCTGAGCATAATTAAAGTAGGAAAGGTCATAAATATACTTTTTAACTTAAAACTATCTATATACGGTTCTCTTCCAACTGTACAACAAATAAAAACAAAATTAATTGAATTGCAAAACCTAATTATTTTCTTGAAGGAATTAAGTAATGGAAAGCAAAGTAGCACAAATGAGTTTCCTTTTATTTCCTTAATCTGTAAAACAACGGAAATGAAGTGTGAAGATATAATTTTCTTTTGTTCCTTGGCTGTTGCTGTCTGTTTTACACTCAAATAATTTAGGGGAGTCTTTGTCTCGAAACATTTGTGGAATAAGTCAATCCTCAACACGGGTTAAGTCTAGTGAGATGTTTAACTAAATAATTCATTTAGGTTATTTGTTCTACCTTCTCAAAAGAAAACCAATTTTCCTTGTGTAAATTTAGATTTGTTTCCTCACTATCTCTACTGTCATGCTTTGTACAATCTCTGAATAAAAACACAATTTAGATAACGGCACAGGTTCTGGAGAGGACTTTTGTCATTACATCCATCGCCTGCCTTTGTAACCGTCATTCTTTTTATGCATAAAAAAAGTTACTGTTCTAATCTGAAAAATGAGATTTGGCAAACAACAACAGTTGGAGAATATTAAAGACTACAAAGTGCTCGACTCAGCTAAATGTTATTTTCTGAGGAAGTTAAATTATTTAAGCTTCAAGAATATATATTGTGATTTAGTACTTCAGTCTTGATAAGAAAGAAATTAATCTTTTCTTTGTATATTTTATCTGTTGAGTGTGGGAAATGTAGAGTGCTTATCAAATTCTCCAAACGCCAAGATTTACAGATGCTAACTTTGTTAATTTATATAAAGTTTTCCCAAATCTACAGAGGTAATTTTATATAACTAGACTAACTATGTGATAATAAGCAGGGAAAGCATGTCACATTGGCATATATAAGAATAATGACAGGTGATTTAACTCGTAAAGGCATATCTAAGCTTCCTGGATAATTAATGCATCTAATAGAGGAGAATTAATAATATCTGGAAAAAAATTGAATGAAAAAAAAAACAAAATAAACATTTAACACTTACCTTGAAGTTAGCAAAATATCCTGTAATTTCTGACAGTTGAAAATTAGGGTAAACACCCCCTCCAAACCCAGGCTAAATTAGCATAACATTCATAATTAATTTTGGCCAATCAGGAGCAAGCTCAGGTAGCTGATACATTTATAACAGATTCTGGGGTTCCTGTTTGTACTGCACAGCAGCCTGGGATATGTAGTCGTATCCATGTTAGAAGGTACTATGCATTTTCACTGTTCCTAGTGTTTGTCTCTTTCTCTCTCTGTTTGGCAGAGTAAAGCAGCAGCAGCTGCACCTACCTGTCTCATTACCACCCTGCTGATTGTCTATTTCCTGTACCCACTGCTGCTGGTGTTTTTCTCATTCTCTCTCTGTTTGGCATAGTGAAGCAGCAGCTGCACCTACATGTGTCATTACCACCCTGCTGATTGTCTATTTCCTGCATCAACTACTGCTGCTGGTGTTTTTCTCATTCTCTCTACATGTGTCATTACCACTCTGCTGGTTGTCTGATTTTTTTCTCCTTATCTCTGGTGACAGCTGCAGCTCTGTCTCTGCTGATCTCCAATTTGGGTGGGGCAGCAGCACAGCACAGAGCAGACACTGCAGCAGGAAGCAGGCGGGCAGGTCACATCCCAGCAGTCACTTAGGATTGGAAAAAACAGCAGGTGATTAATGGGTTAAAGTGGGTCCCCTAATGCTGCATGCTGATTGTGTTGGGATCACGTGCCTGTGTTAGACACCCTGGAGGTGTCGACATAATCATTAGAGGGATTTTTAGATTCTTTTTTCCTAAAGAATACAAAAATGTAATAATCCAGGAAACTTGGATATGCCTCTAAAACATTTGTTTGATTACACGGATTGTGACCACTGCTTATAAGCCACTGTGATAGTTTATTACCTTAAAGTTTGTAACAGAGAGAATTTATCTTGTCAGGTAATATATGCACATAATACCAAACTCAATTATCTACAACTTCCATCAACTATAATAAAAAGCAATTGTAATTTAATTTATATGTATACATTTCAATTCAGCAATAACTGAGATTTTTTATTCTAAAAATATCTGCTGCAAAGTATGTATTATTTGACTGGCTAAATAAAGGAATATCTATTGATTATATTCATATTTATTACCTAAATTTATCAGATCAACCTTAAACTGTTGCAATCATAATCATTGACCATTTTAGGCGTATTACTCCTACTGAAGGAGAATAACAATGTATACCTTTAGAATGCATCTACCTTAATAGGAATCACATATATTGTCCTCAGCAATACGGGTTGTTGCTAACGCTTGCGGGCTTGCATAGCGAGCCCGCAGCAACTGCGGCCCTCATAAAGCAAGGGACGCAGGTGCTGGCAAGGAGCACCGAAGGCGCTCCTTGCACTGGTGGAGATGAGCACCGTAGGCGATCATCCCTACGACCCGCGGGACTACAGTTCAACGTAAATCTGTGAGCCGCGGGAATATAGTTCAACAGAAGTTTCGCGATTGAAAAATGGTGGCTAAGCAACAGAAAAAATGTCGGCTAAGGACCTAAAATTAAAACCTGTAACGTAGGCGCTCATCCCTACCACCCTGCATGACTTAAGCATCATACCTACGACCCGAGGGACTACATATTAACAAAAAACTCAAATACACAATTCACAGTGCGAAACCCGTAGCACTTTGAAAAAATCGCCTGCAAAAATTACGGCCCGTAACACTTTGAAAAGGAAACCGCCACTTACAGAAAAAAAAATATGACCTGCAAATTATACGAAGTTAATGGAAAACACGAAAAAAGCACACAAAAAAAAGAGGTTGCACACAAATTTAAGTGGAATTTGCAGAGTTTCACCACTTGAAAATCGCCTAAGCGAGAGAAAAAATGGCCACCAAAACAAAACGAGGCTATACGACCCCAAAGCAAGCAAAACACCGCCAGGCACATACGGCTTTTACCCAGGAACGTACAAGGTACAAAATATACTATTAGGCAGGACGGAAAATGCTCGAGACCTGCGTAACACATAGACAATCGCTAACTTAAAACTAATAACATTACCAATCTAAAATGCCGCTTTACACAACTAAACAAACGTCTTCCCCTCGCGCACGCAGCCTATTTACACTGCACACATTGCTGACACTTTCTCCTCAGATCACCAACACTGCAAATGTACATTGTATGCTGCAGGAACATCAAAACAGATTGTTAGCTCTTCAGCATATTGATTCCTGGTTATATTCATTACAAATAGCTAAAGTATATTAAGTTATTATTTAATTTAATTATTATAAAAAATATATATTTATATATTTTTTTTTTTACAGGGGAGAGGCTCGCAATGAGCGTTAATAGTGCTCAGAGGAGCAAAAGTAAACGAGGGGAGAGGCTTGCAATGAGCGCCAAAGGTGCTCAGATGACCAAATGTACACGAGGGGAGAGGCTTGCAAGGAGCGCCAAAGGTACTCAGAGGACTAAAAGCCTTACATTGTGTGGCAAACAGCATTACCTGCCTTACAATTTTATTGCTGTCATTTTTTGACGGGCAAGTCGCTAGTAAAGATAAATGAATCAGTCGTTCTGTATTTCCACAGAGAGATGTTAATTTCAGTTTCTATAATATAATACACAATACAAACATCATCATACTCCTTGTAGTTTAACAACTATATTGTTTAACCATTAGTGTGGAAGAAACCAAATTTAGCTATAACACACCGAGAGTCAAACACATCCTGTCCAAAAAGGAAGAAGCAGGGGAGAAGCCAAGAGACCAACCGCGGCCCCCGGGATAGTCCACCTTAGTACAGGTCCTACATAGCTGCATTGCTAGCAGTTTTTAGAATTACATTTGTCCCACACTGACTATTTCATGACCGGTGAGGGAGCAACACCAAGGTCAAAAAGGTCCTATTCCAGCATACAGTTTTTACATAATTTATCTTTGAGTTCACACCACTATGGCAACTCCATTTGTTTCCAACTAGAAGCAATTAACCATTTGGAGGCCATTAGGATCTGAATCAGGAAGGCCTTAATGTCCAGGGCCAATGGGTCAGGGAAAAATGGAACAAACTCAATTCTGGTGATGGATTTATACTATGATTGCAAATGTTGGAGAGTTGATTAAAACAATCTTGCCAACATTTTCAGATTCTTGGGCATTGCCACCACATGAATGTAGGAGCAAATTTGATTACAACCTCTCCAACAAAGTTTCTGTTTTGCATCTTTAGTAATATGACCCAATTGTAGCGGTACTATATGCCACCTATTGATAGTTTTAAAATATGTTTCCCTATATGAAGCATTTTTTATATATGTAGCCGTTAAGGAAAAAGCAGAATACCATTTTCCCACAGGCCAGGAAAGTTCAAAACCCTTTTCCCAGAGTCTCCAATTATATGGTTTATACCCCTGGAAGTTATTCTCCATGATGTTATAACGTTTAGAAATTAGATGGGCCTTGTTGTTTGACAGAATAAGCTTCTAAAAGTCTGTTACGGGTCTTACCTTATCTGGGTGATATCTGGAAGATGACAATGCTATGCATAGTTTACAGTTTTCCAACCAATAATTGTTTGGGATAGATAAGTTGGTACAGAGCTCTTGAAATTTAATTTATTATTAGCATAGAGGTCTCTGAGATGGACGAAACCTTTCTTCAAGAGCAACCTAAGCAATACTTAATCATATAATTTGGCCAAGGAAGCAAGTTGGTATGATTGGGCTCGAAACGGGTATCAAGGAGAATTTAGCATTCCACTTTAACCAGCATTTATAATCCATTAGTATAGAAAATTCCCCTTGATTTATCTTCTTAATGTCCACTCTATCTTGAAAAAGAAGAAGATGTGGTGGGAGTATCTCTTGAGCTGAGTGACAGTGAACATTTCTTAAACTCAAAGCTGTTTTCCTGTAACTAAATAGGATATTTTAATAACTTTCATTTGTAAATATTCATACATTTATTGATACATTACTATTGTACCATAATGTTTTATCTATAATAGATATACTGTTCTTTTTCACCAAATGTAAATTTATTAACAATGAAAGCGGGTACAAATGCATCAGAAACAATCATTACAAGTGTAACGGAACCCATCACTGTTTTACCCTGTTTTATGGTTATGGTTAAAATATGATCACATTGCTGTAATGTAGATATGTTGTTTTACGTTCTACAGAATATATTGGCTCAGAATATTACAGCTACCAGGCTAATAGATAATCATATTACAGAGACTCATCATAAGATAAGGAAGTCTATTGTATAAAGTGTTTTCATTATGAGACATAAGAACAAAGAGAAGTATAATCTGATCAATGTCTGATTGTATCAAAGTAGCCAGGTAACCTCCGGGAGGTGTGACCACACCTATTGTCTCTCTATGTGTATTGTGTGGCCGAATATATGGGGGATATGTATTGCCTGTGGAAAGAGATGTGTATATATATATTTCTGCATAACAAAATAAAGACAGTATTCTTTGACTCCCAATTGAGTGTCGTCCAATCTGGGAGGTTAAGGCTTGTGAGAGTGCAGTGATTCTATATGGATATTTAACGGTATACCAGCGGAGATATTGGACTTATGATTCCAACTCCGTTACAATTGATGGCAGCGACGGGATTCAAACCTCACAGCAGACCGTTGTTCGGCAGTTACAGCCATTTGGGAAATTTGCTATTTCGTATGGAACCGAAAGGAAAGGGTATGTGAATATACCCGAATGGATAGTGAATGGGGACAGACTATACCAACTTGAAACGGGCCACGCTAAAAGAGCTATTGGAAGCAAGGGGAATTATTGCCAGCAATAAAACCAAAGCTACCCTTATTGCTGAACTCATGGAGGGAGACCGGGCAGCTGCTACAGCACCTCTTACGGACAGCACACAGAATGAGTTTGGAAGAGAACTCCAAAGCAGACTGGCCTTTTTCCCAGGTACGCCTCCCACAGAAACCTTGGAAAGGATTATGGCAGATGTCCACGAATACATAATGGAAAAGCAGCGGGCACGGGGGCGGTCCATCTTGGGAGCTGCTAACCCACCTCCCACCATTAACCCCCCCCCCCCAGCACTGCGTCTGGGTGGTGGGAACTACCAAACCCCTCCACGGTACATCAGGTGCCACACGTGTAACCAGCAGGGCCACATGCAGAGAGACTGTCCCAGAAACAGAAACCGCTCCACGTGGAATACTCCAACTAATTCCCTTGCAAACCGGGCAGCAGTACACTGCTACCAGAGTGAGCCTCGACAACCTTTCTTCGGGACCCGGTCTAATGAAGAATCTTTGGGCACCCTCCACGAGGTTAACACAGTACAAGCAGCTGCAGACACAGAGGCAGAGGAAGCAGAAGGTGCCGTCCTTCCTCCCCAGCGGCAGTGTGAACCACAGGGAGCAGAAGGTGCCATCCTTCCTCCCCAGCGGCAGTGTGAACCCCAGGGAGCTGAAGGTGCAGTCCTTCCTCCTCAGCGGCAGTGTGTATCCCAGGGAGCAGAAGGTGCCGTCCTTCCTCCCCAGCGGCAGTGTGTACCCCAGGGAGCACAAGGTGCTGTATTTCCTCCCCAGCGACAGTGTGTATCCCAGGGAGCAGAAGGTGCCGTCCTTCCTCCCCAGCAGCAGTGTGTACCCCAGGGAGCAGAAGGTGCCGTCCTTCCTCCCCAGCGGCAGTGTGTACCCCAAGGGGCCGAAGGTGTCGTCCTTCCCCCCCCAGCGGCAGTGTGAACCCCAGGGAGCTGAAGGTGTCGCCCTCTCCCCCCAGCGACAGCTTACCCTAACAAGGGGAGACACCAATCTCCCAGACAGCGCAGATGGGACCGTGGTCTCTGTGCCTGACCTACCGGGATGCTGGACAGCCTGTCCAGATTCCCAACTACCCTCACTGGGACAACCGGAGGAGGGGGTAAGTACAAATTCCCCTCCCCAGCTAACTCCTAATGTGGCCCCAGGGTTAACAGAGGAAATGTTAACCCCCACTGACCCCCACCTTTCCCTGGCTACTGAGCCGGAATATGTCCCAAGTACCCCAGCAGAAGAGCTGACAGCGGGGCAGAGTGCAGTCGGCCTCTGCCCTCCCTTTGTCGCTTGTACAGAGCAGGATGTCCTGCAGGTTATACCAGCAGAAGAGCTGGCATCAGGGCAGAGTGCCGCTGGCCTCTGCCCCTCAAGTCCCCTCAGGCTGTTGCCCCATCCCCACAGCGAAATATCCAGGTGCCTGGTTAGACTTCCCCCCAAAGGGGAGATGTGTGACGAAGTGCCCTTCGCCACTTTGTCCTGGAGAGGACTTATTGCCAGCCTCCTGCCCTGCGACTATGGCCCTGGGACATATTGGCCTTTAAAAACAGTATTCGGCCATACCAGAGTGTATGTCCCTCATTCTGGCCCTTTAAATACAGTGGGGTCATTCGGTACTTGCCCTGTGGGAGCGGTGATACCCCAGATAGCTATGCCATGGAGCCCATTCATATAATGAAAGACTATGGGAAAGACTTTAGCTACCTGGCAATTGAACTGTGTGAATAGGATCTGAGCGCTATTCGGTAGTTTTGTGCGCTCAGATCCCAGCTATCTGGGGATATGTGAAATGTCTGTGTGTTATGTGTAAAAGGTGACTTTATGTATTTTAAAGTGGTTTATGTTTTTTTGCAACTATGTGCTCAATGGAGTCTGCCTCTATCCCTGGATAATTGGATTACTTTCCCCATTGTCTCCAGTACAGAGACCTCTGTAAAACCTGTTTGTAAAATGTATTTTCCCTCTCCTTGAAATGTTTATTGCTGTGAATGCTGTATGAAGTGTGCGTTTGTTTTGTTCTTGAAATGTGAGTATGCAGTAATGTGAATTGCAGTAATGCTGATGGGTTGTCAAACTAGAGAATTGACCAACAAATACTTTTGTCCGGACATCCCCAGGCCGATCCGTTGGGATCAGACCGTGTATGCCGGCTTATGGTCACGGGGGAGGTGTGTAACGGTGTGTACCCTGTTTTATGATTATGGTTAAAATATGATCACATTGCTGTACTGTAGATATGTTGTTTTATGTTCTACAGAATATATTGGCTCAGAATATTACAGCTACTAGGCTAATAGATAATCCTATTACAGAGACTCCTCATAAGATAAGGAAGTCTATTGTATAAAGTGTTTTCATTATGAGACATAAGAACAAAGAGAAGTATAATCTGATCAATGACTGATTGTATCAAAGTAGCCAGGTGACCACACCTATTGTCTCTCTGTGTATTGTGGGGCCAAATATGGGGGATGTGTATTGCCTGTGGAAAGAGATGTGTATATATATTTCTGCATAACAAAATAAAGACAGTATTCTTTGACTCCCAATTGAGTGTCGTCCAATCTGGGAGGTTGGGGCTTGTGAGACTGCAGTGATTCTATATGGATTTTTAACGGTATACCAGCGGAGATATTGGACTTATGATTCCAACTCCATTACAACAAGTATTTAGCATTCTCTTGCTGAGTTGCCCTGTCGGCTGAATGCCAAATCACATGTGAAACTTTGTTTAATTTTTGGTTTAGTTATATTTTATAATGCAATATTTATTTACAGTCTCCTAAATATTTCAGCATTCCTGTAGTCAGTAAATTGGCAGTAACTTTTTAGCACATGAGAGAGATGTTTACAACATGGAAATCACTTTAGAGCATATTTAGTATAATCAGCAGTTTATCGAGGTACAGGAAATAGTTACTAATTAAATTCTAGTAAAAAATAATGTTAATCTAACAAATTGCAAACTTGATTTGATTCATGATTTGCAAAAGTATCACCCGCTCAAAAACTCTAGGTGGTGAGGGAATTACATACAGGTCCTTCTGTTACCTCTAACCACATAAGTATTTATAAAGTGCAGATGTGTCAGATCTGTGATAGTATAATTATGTGATCAGACAAGTGGTATTTATGATCTATACGATATATCATTGGAAGTGGTATGAGAAGCCAGTGGTAGTGTATTTATGGGTTCAGTAATATTGTGTGTGTAGAGGGCTTCTATCGCTCTTTTGCCCACCATATTATAAATGATTGTTGTGGTGAACTACCTACTCATAAGGTCCACAACACAAGCTGGGATCCCGCCCCATGCTAATGACAGCCAGTAAGCTTGAAACAGCTGTACGTGGATAGGATTCTGAGCTTGTGTATAATCCAACCTTGGCTTTGCATAAAAGCTGTGTAATACATCATGCATAAGCTTAAAGGAAGCCATGTTTGATATTGGCTATGGATTGAAGAGCGAGGCATTTGTGGGCACATTTGCATGTCCCAGCTCCGCTTCCCAGAATGCAGTGTAATAACTGTTTTTCTCGGAATTCTGAGTTGGAAGCAGGTTTTATAACTTGTTTTATACATTCAAATGTGAACACAGATGTACTATTTATTTACTATATTTATTTATATATATTTACATTTAAATATAAATATATATACACACATACAGTAGACTCTCATTTAAGCAGAACTCTAAAACAACCCAAAAAAAAGTGAATACTGTAATTTAAAAAACAAATACATTTTACAGGGCTCAACAAATGCCACAGGCCAGGTTTTCTTGCCACAAAATACTTACAGGCACCTAGATTTCATCCACTGTACGTCTCTGCAATGCAGTTTTACCTAGAAGCAGACAGGCGCGAGTGACGGAGCCAGGGCAGTGTTGGCGTTACATTGGGGTTTTCCAGAAAAACAGTCATTATACTGCACTCTGGGAAACTGGGCAGGGACATGCAAATGAGGATGAACATATCTTACTCTTAAATCCAAAACACAGTTTTAAACATGGTTCCTTTATGCATATGCTCAATGTATTACGCAGTTTTAATATAATCCCATGCTTTGCTTAAAGCCACGTAATACATCAAGCATATGCATAAAAGCTGCCATGTATAAGATGGTATTTTGGATTTAAGAGTAAGAAACTGTGTATCCTCATTTGCATGTTCCCACCCAGTCTCCCAGAGTGCAGTACAATGACTGTATTTCTGGGAAACCCGAGAGAGAAAGAAGGATTTTAACTAATTATTAGACTTTAAAATGGACTTACAAATGCACTATATATATATATATATATATATATATATATATATATATATATATATATATATATAAAAACACTATTTTGTAGAGAAGTCAAAATCAAGCAGTGGAGGTGTATCACAAATTCCCCCAGAGTTCGCTTTGCAGCACTCTACACTAGTTATTTACCCTGAGTCTTATTGTATTGCGTTTAGGGCAACAAGCTCTTAGGTCCTGATGAAACCATAGATTACAACTTCTCTGTAAATTATTAGATATATTCTCTTATTTGCAATAATACATTTAAAATCTTCTTAAGTTTTCCCAGTTTTGCTCCTTTCCACCTCCTGGCAGCACCCTGGGTGGGAGATGTACCTACATGTACCGGGTGAAATAAGATAAGGGATGAGACTTGTTGGCACCACAGCCTCATGCCAACATCCGCATCATGAGCCTGTCGTCTTGGTTAATTAGTGGACAACTGGAGAGATGCAAGTTGGAGGGAGGTTCAAGTTACGTATGTGGACAGGTTTGCTTTCTGTTCAATGGTTGACTGGCTTGTTGATTAATCCCCTGTAAAATGTTTACCCATCTGCTATTCTGGTCAACGATTACCAACGTAAAAGCATTACTTCATTAGCTCAGTAAAGTTATTTTATTAGACATTTACGTTATTTCTGTACGCCGCCTGCGGTCACCAAGGATAGTCATACCCAACGAATACGAGGACCTAACCCATGGCATACTCCACCTGCGGTCACCAAGGATAGTCATACCCAACGAATACGAGGACCTAACCCATGGCATACTCCGCCTGCGGTCACCAAGAATAGTCATACCAAACGAATACGAGGACCTAACCCATGGCATACTCCGCCTGCGGTCACCAAGGATAGTCATACCCAACGAATACGAGGACCTAACCCATGGCAGTCCCAGAGCATGCCCGCTCGGCTGGTTTCCAAATCGTGACATCTTCTCTTTGGAGTTTATAACATTAGTGCCAGCAAATATATTGTATTGCCATCTGAATGTGTGGATTACATGTTAAAATAAAAGAACAATCAGAACGCAGTGTGAATTTGCACATCAGTTAATGTCACCATATGTCATAATATTGATCAGCTGTATATTATATTGTAGTTTGCAGTGGGACGGATGTATAAAACAATTCATCCGATTAGCACAGATGTGTAAATGGCATCTGGCATGGCACTGAACACTGCAGTACTAGTTATATTATACTACTCTAGATCTGAGCACGGATATATTATCTGTTTTCCCACTGAGAATCTTCCTCCCACCTCAAACAAACAAGCTTGATATAAGTATTCTACTCCTGGCAGGTTCGCATCTTTAACGTATGCATCAATACCTGGGAGCTGTCCTAAAGGGAATAGGATATTATGAACAAACTGAATAAGTGATGTTGTTTATACACACAAAGACAGGACTTTCTGATGTCGTCTATTGTACATAACTTCCAATTTAAGCAGATATAAAACTGTGTTAAACCACCCTTGCAAAAATGACATGTTGAATTTACTTGAGTCTTATTTTTGTCATGGTTTGAAAAATACAGAATGAATAATGCTATAGGAAGTGTATCAAATCAGGAACAGCTAGTTGTTCTGTCATTTATGAGCGGAGATAGATGTATGACAACAATCTGCAATGTTATGTATGCCGTGATTACTCTGTTCCAATATACTTGTAGATTTTAGTTACAAAAACAGGAATATATTTACAGCAGAAATGGGTTTTATTACATAAAGATTCACTGGTTTTCTAAGCTAGTAAAAAGAGATATATATTTTTTTAAATGTATACATTTGAGATATTTTTTATTTACTATGTATTTAATTCACGCCACAGGGTAGGTTTTTTGTAATGTACGTAGCAAAAATATGCACTGAAAATATAAAACACAGTAACCTGTAAACTGACACCTCACTATATTCTTGTTGTTTTGTGCTGGTTTTGCAAACAAAATGGTAATGTAAAAGGTTTGATTGTGTGACAAGCAACTCAATAGTTAAAGGCACCATCAGATAGATTGCAATAAGGTGTTTTCCTTTTTAAAATTTGTGTTAAGTTAGTGAATACATAATGAGCAGCGCTGGATGGTTGTGCTTATTAGGTTTAGCGTCCAGGTTGCTGAATATTATATTTCCAATATTAGCTCTATAATATATAAGACTAGCGACTTGCCCGTCAAAAAATGACGGCAATGAGATGTGTATGTTTGGAAAGTTGTTTAATTATTAATATACGTATTTGACATTTCAGGAACCGTTTCTAAATCGTTTGTTTGCTTATTATCTTTTTTTGGTGTATCTTGAAGTTTTGCAGCTGATTCTTTTGCGTTCTTTTTCTCGTCGAATTTCTTTCTCCTCTGGTGTCTCCCATCTCCGTTGTCGTTCTCTAGCTTGCCGTCTTATCTTTTCTTGTTTGCTCTCGTTAGTAGCCATATTAATCTGCGAGGATCCGCATTTGCGGGGACGTTGGGATGCCCCACCACCGCAAATGCGCTTCGCGAGGGGCCGCATTTGCGGAAATACAGCCGACTTGGAGCCTCCACCTCCGCAAATGTGGCCCCTCGCTTCGCGAGGACCCGCATTTGCGGGGAACTGCGTCCCTCGCTTCGCTATATATGTGATATAGTGTTACTGATGCACTGGTGTCAAAGGACACAGAAAGTGTTCATGATACATATGCTGAAAATGTATGAAAGCAGAAATGGCAAATAAACCAATTGCCATGACAAAGATGATGCATATGCCATGTTTGCAACATAGAACTACGTGATTATAGTAGCGTACAGCAACGTAACAAGACTCAAGCATATGTACAAATAAATAAAATAAAGACAGAGAGACAGGTTAGTGCAACAGGGTACTAAGAGGGCTGAATTTTCTGAAAACTTGATAATATCCTAAAATTTGTGGTTTTATTAAAAATAAACCTCTTTTTTACTGTCACAGATCTTGCACTGCAGTAAATGCTGGAGCCTTAAAAAGAGAAGTTAAAAACAATATCCAAAAAATGTTATGCACTTTCTTTATGCTGTTCAATTTAAAGACGCCAAGCAGTCAGATGACTTCCTTTTGAGATTCCTTGCTTTTAAATCATAGACTATGTGCAGATAATTTAGGGCTCCTAACAGACATTACATTTCCCTTACATGCCAGCTTCATTTCCAATGCAGGGATAACCTGCAATTTCCTGGAACATTCTGTATTTCTATGAAACATTAAATGCACCCAGTGTTGCACCTAATTATGGCTGTAAATATTGAGAGAAGTGAATCCTTGACCCTGTGTTGCTGTAAAAATGCTGTTATGAAACTTACAGAGAAAACTATAAAGCTGGTCTGTCTGGAACTCAAAGTACATAATATAATGATTCAATTGCATTAACTGAAGTATAATTAAAAAGCTCATAAAACTATAAAAGACCCGCAGGTGTCCGTCATTCGTGTGCAAGCTGAATCTCTCTGCACATCATCTCACTCCTACTCCTCTCAGTTCTTTGTCTCTGCACTCTCCTTATTTCTTTATCTATAAAATATATTTATTCTTCAGGTTTCTCTACATAAGTGCACTTTAAGTGTCCTTTTATCATCTGTTTTGAATTGTCTTCCTATTTATTCACTCTGTCTTTGACCAGGTCTCCCACATTCCCTGTGTTGCTCTCTCCTTGTCTGACACATTTACCATGTTGCTTTCCTTTTGTGTTTCTTTCTTTGTGTCTAAGACATTTGCCGTGTTGCTCTGTATAGATGTCCTCCTTGTAACCCACGTATAAGTCATCTCTCCATATGTGTCTTATTCTCCCTTCCTCAAACATTGTTTATGTTTCTCTCTCTCCTTGTCTCTGTCTCCATAATATTCTTCTCTTATATCTGTCTACCCTTATCTGTTGTGGTCCCCTTGTCACTTTTCCTCTGTCCGCATATTGCTCTGCTCGTCTCTTACTAACCTCATGGTTCTCTGTGTATAGGTGCCGTTCTCCTTGTAACCCAAATGTCTAATCCATCCATACAGTATGTGTCTTGTTCTCCCTACCTCCAACATCTGTTATGTTTCTCTCTCTTTCCCCATAATGTCCTTATCTCTTGACGCACCTTTCCCTGTCCTCTGCCGGTCTCCTGTTAATCTCATGTTGCTCTTTCTGTTTAGCACCGGTCTCTCTTTTTCTCTAGCTGTCCATGGTACTCTCTGTGTATCAGTCTTTCTCGGTCTCCATGTTGCTCTCCTTGTGTTTCTTCCTGGTAGCCCTATGTAGTACTCCTCCTGTGTGTCTGTCTCTCCTTGCCTCCTACTAGCTCATGGTGCTCTCCTTGGTTTGTCTCTCCTTTTCTCTGGTGTGGCTCTGTGTCTGTTTCCAGCTATCATCATGTTGCTCTCCTCTGTCTCTCTCTACGTTTGTCTTTCCACTTCTTCCTGTAGGTCTTTATCTATGTGTATGTTCCACAATGAAACTTCAGCTTTGGACAGCTCCATAAAGTAACTGACCACAAACTACAACCAGGGCCGTATCTACCTTTTTGGAGTCCTTAGGCAGTGACGTGGAGGAGCCCCTGCGAGTGAGTACGCAAGGTATGCACAGACCCATTTTTGCCTTTTCTGTATGTGTAAGTTCCCCTTTCTTTTGTAGGTGGTTACCCTCTAGTAGCCAGTCTATGAACTGCAACATTTAATTTTTTTTAAGCCAGGAACCAGGGATGCGCACCTAGGCGGCTGCCTAGTTGGCCTAATGGGTAATCCGGCCATGACTACAACATGTCTGAGTCAAAAGAATACAAGAAACGTACATTTCCTTGGAGTCATACAGGGACACAGTTTTATCTCTCGGATTTAGCAATAATATATATAACCAGCAGTCCCTCCCCGGGTCATATATGAGGACAAAGAGGACGCATTAAATGCTGTGCTGTAAAACTTGACTGTAAATATTTAGAATGACTTTTACATCAAACAGCCTAATCATAATTTGAGTACATGCCTGCATTTTATTACATAATTGACATATAAATTGCAGCATTTTCCCTCAAAAGTTGGACAGTTTTACAAAGCAGAGTGATGTGCTCAGGGCAACAAAGTTAAATGAAGCTGAAAAATGTTCCGCTTTTAAAGCCCAAATGTTTTACATTATGTCTCCCTTAAATGTCAAGTAACCATAAATATCCATCAAATTCACAGGTCGCATTTTAATGTAAATGCGCGCAGGTGGTCTATGTTCCAACTAGAAAACATCCATTTCTCCAGCAAGCTGTTTGTGTCCATTATTTCTGCAGACTGCTATGTGAGCACATGCCTGGAGTGAGAATCACCCAAACAACTAAAACAGCCCTCTCTAAAAGAAACCACCCATCGAGAAGCTTGTCAGGCTTCCAAATTAACTATAACAATGCCAAAACCAAGTGCCTGTTCACTTACATGCATAAACATATTGTCTATGTTTGGACAGACGCAAAGCTATAGATCAAACCCCATGCAAGCTTTTAAAAGCTCAGTACTGCCTGAACCCAAATGGCATTTACAGCCTGCAAAATTGCACACTGCGAAAAAACCTAGACAAATTATATTTAAAAAAGTATAGATTTGCCTACTTTGCTTTATGTTGTTCAAATAAGTCAGCCTGCTAGAATTGCCCTGTTGGTAACCTTCTATTATTTTGCATTTGCTGTAACGCTGATTTGGATTTACAGTTTTTCCGTCAAATGTCTTCACACCAGTTTTCTACTTTATCACAAAGATTTCTCTATGCAATAAAAAACATATACAAATGATGAATCCTGTAGATACTGTTGTTTAGCATGAGATCACTTAAGATTTAGGCTTTAGAATAGAAAGGGCTGCGATAGTAAGATTCTAAGCATGATAGCATGGATTAAGTGCTCCTTGGAGCATTTGGCTTAAATGCAGCTTAAAGCATATACTGCAGTGAACCGTATTCACTAAAGGGGCTCTTTGGGCAAATTGTTTTGTTTTATATAATTATTTTAAAAGTGTAAATTTAATTTTTACTTCTAAGTGGCTCACAGATTCTCTCAGATTCTGGTATATCTCCTTTTCTCTATGTATAATCTCCTGCACGCTGCCATCTTTAACACCTGTGACCTGCAACACTGCATCTTCTGAGTTAAGAACACTCCAATACGGTGAGGAGCTCATACTATCAGCTAACTATGACATGATGTAACAATACTTTATTATAAAATATAACATGCAAAGGTTGCAAATGAAAATCATTTCAGCTAAGTGTTTTTTTTTAACACGCAGCATGTCACTGTCTGCTTCATGTTAATAGCAACTCCCATATTTGCAAAGTAGAATTGAGTACAGTGGGTACAATTAGCAAATTACAAAGGTATAGACAAACTCTAAGTTAAAAAGAAATACAAGTACACGTACAGTGCAATACAAATATGAAACAAATGGGTCCACAGACAGCTTGGTGCAACAGAAGAGAGGTCTCCACTCCGAAGAACTTATAATGGGTGTTATACGGGAGGATGACAGAAGCAAGATGGCAGTGAGTGAGGCAGTAGGCTGGTGAAGTGGAAGTGGCCATGTGTTAAACTGTAGGTTGGCTGTGTGTAATGCAATATTATTATGTAGAGTATGCACTTGTGATATTAAGGTTGAAGGTGATAAGGTTCTTTGAACAGATGCCCTTTTAGAGAGTTTTGAGGCAGAAAGATAGTCTAGTGGACCAAGGCAAGGACTTAGAGTAGGGGCAACACAAGAAAAGTCCTGATGGCCGAGTGAGTGGAGGTGACACATGGGCGATGAAGCCCAAAAAATTCTGGGGGAGATAATTCACCTCTACTCCCAGGACAGGAAGCAGGGGTGGATCGACTGCTGGTGCACCCGGTGACCTGCTCTGGGGAGGGGAGGAGGGGGCATTGAATTCTAAATGCCCCTTCCCCCCAATATTAATAAAATGATATATATATAATATATATTGTATCTCTATATGCCAAATTATTATAATAATTACTACATGAGATAAATTGTGGCTCAAAGTTTTCATGGGAAAGACATACTCCAGTGGACTCTAGTGGCCAAATCTGGTAATGCATGATTAAGTTTAGTTTTACTATTTTTTGTGCAACCTATTCATTTAGTCTGGGGGGCATTTGCCCCACCCCCCATCCCCCCAGTTCCAATGCCCCTGAGGCAACAAGAGAGGAGGAAAGAAGAATGTCATTAACAGCTCAAACAGAATGGTTGGGGTATTTTAGAGATAATGAGTTTCATTATATCTTGACTCGAATACTTTAAGAATGGATTAGAATTTTACCTGTCTTGTGTAAGATAGTGACATATTTTGTAGAGTTTTTTTAGATGAAAATGATATAATTTTGTTATTGATTGTATGTGAGGAATGGAATAAAGAGCAAGATCTGGTAGACCCCAAGACAGGTGGGTGAGATGATGGCATTGTCAACAGTGAGAGATATTGAGGGGTGGAAGCTGTAGTAGAGGGTGGGAAGCTCAGTCTTTTACATGTTGAGTTTGAGTTGATGGGCAGACATCCAGGAAGATATTCTAGAGAGGCAGATGGCAACTCATGCTAGAATAGAGGGGAATAGATATGGTGCTTATAGGTAGAGAGCTGTGCCACAGATGCCTAGAGAGTGGACAACATGGATAGAAAGAGGGTGGCCATCTGTATCAAATGCAGCAGGTGGATCCAGTAGAATTAGAATAGAGAAGTGACCCTTTGACTTGGTGGCGGCAAGTCATTAGTGACTTTTGTGAGAGTTGTCTCTGTGAGTGTTGAGGCTAAAAGCCAGATTGAAAGGGTTGGAGTTGAAGGAAAGGAATTGGGTTAGGCGATTTAGATAAGTCGCTCAAACAGTTTTGATGCCAAGGGAGATAGAGAAATAAGGCGATCGTTATATGCAGAAGCGGAGTCAGGTGAGAGAATATAAAAAAATTCTTGTTTGCCTAAAAAGACCATTAAGATTTATTATAAAAAATTCAGAGAAGGGAATAGAGCAGCACCTAATGATAGGAGAGTTCCCATTACCTCAATATGAACTCATTCTAAACATGTCATTAACCCTTTAAGAAGCAGAGGGGCCATCAATGAACTGCCGGATCCTCTGCCAATGAAATGGTTAAAGTGATATCATGGGAGAACTATTAATTTCTTCAGTACCGCAGGCTGACTGCCTAAGATGAAAGCCTCATGACACAAAATGAAACAGTTCATATTTTTTAAGCACAGGGGTGCCATAGCTGGCAGTGCTGTTAGTCTGTAATATACTTCACAAACATATGTTGTTTTCCCAAATTTCTGTGTTCCTGTATATATTTGTTTTACATATTACCGTATTTATCGGCGTATAACACGCACCTCATTTTAAGAAGGAAATTTCCGGGAAAAATAAATACATTTCAAATAAAGAACTTTGAAGCAAAATCCTCAACCTGAACCTCCCTCCTCATCCTCAACCCCCTCCTCAACCTCCCTCCTCATCCTCCCTCCTCAACCCCCCCATCCTCAACCCCCTCCTAAAACCCCTCCTCCACACCCCTCCTCAACCCCCCCATCCTCATCCTCCTTCCTCAACCCCCCAATCCTCAACCGCCCTCCTCAACCTAAACACCCCCCCCTCCTCAACCTAAACCCCCCTCCTCAACCTAAACCCCCCTAAATACCCCCCCCCCCTCACTTACCTGCTTCTGCTCCGGCCTCCGCTCCGCTCCTTGACCCGGCGCGCATGTGACGTCACATGCGCGCCGGGTCAAGGAGCGGAGGACCCAGTATATGCTAATGACGTGCCGCGCATGTGACGTCACATGCGCTCCGGGTCAAGGAGCGGAGCGGAGGCCGGAGCAGAAGCAGGTAAGTGAGGGGGAGGTATTTAGGGGGGTTTAGGTTGAGGAGGGGGGGTTGAGTCTGAGGAGGGGGGAGGGAATATCGGTGTATAACACGCACATATCATTTGCCCCCTATTTTCAGGGAGAAAAAGTGCGTGTTATACGCCGATAAATACGGTATTTGTTATCAGGCATGCTTCTTTATAAGAGAGTTATTTTTCACATAGGATTACAGTGTTCCTTTAATTAGATTAACCCTATGTGCCCTTTCTTACTAAAGTGTAAATGTGATCAACAAAAGAGCATACTGTAATTATGGAACTTTCACAGGAAAATATTTATTAATATTCAGGTCGCTCATTTCTCATGCAAAACTGTCATTCGTGATTTCTAAAGCACAATTGAAATTTAAATATATTTTATATATATAAAATCACAGACTTCTAGGTCTCTTTATATTCAAGTATAATAAAAAAAAAATACTGAATCTGGCATTATATCTTAAAATGAGTTACTAAAATATGAAATTTCCTGGTTATGGCAGGGTTTGTACATTTTTATGATCTAAGAACTACATTTGAGGATGACCGGAACCACATGTGACTCTGGAACCATCGGACCTATCCTCTATCTTATGGGATGTATAGGTTTGTGTTATATTACAGCATGGAGAGAGATTTATTTTGTAGCATTTATGCTGGGTTTCTAACTGTACTGAAGTTGCACAGGGATTTATCAAGGTTACAGAAAAACATGCAAATTGTGTTGATTTTTTCACTCCATCAGATAAAAAAAGTTAAAAAAAACATTTAATGCTGAAGGAAAATGTACTGAACTACCTGTACTTTATATCTCTGCTCTTGTTTCAAAATACTCTCCCAACCGTCCCCTTCGTTCTGCTAACGACCTTCTTCTTTCCTCTTTCTCTCACTCCCGTCTTCAAGACTTTTCTCGTGCTGCCCCTACTATTTGGAACTCCTTGCCTCGCTCCATTAGATTATCTTCCTGCCTCAAAACCTTTAAAAAATTACTAAAAACACACCTGTTTAAAAAATCTTATCACCTTCAGCCTTAACATGTACAGCTGGGCACTCCACAGCTTAATAACACCTACACCCACAATCTACAGTACAACACACAGACACCTCCACTTGACTACATACATTGCTTTCACACCGCCATCTTGTATTTGTCAACCTCTTGTATCACATCTAAACCCTTAGATTGTAAGTTTGCGGGTTTTCAATCTTGTGTCCGTGCATTGGAAACGAGCTCTATGTACATTTGATTTTATGCTCAAAAACAGGACCCTCCATTCCTTATAAGGTGTTAAGTTTGTTTTTTGCCATGTACTAACCCCCTGTACAGCGCTACGGAATATGTTGGCGCGATATAAAGATGATAATAATAATAAGTCATTAGGGAAAACGAAACACAGCGTAGCTTGATAATTACATCTGGCCAAAGTAATAGGCTGAGCTGTATATTTTTAGTTTAGGATTGTTCCTTCTTACTTTGAAGTAGGTGTATTTTGTACTTATAAGATGAAAACAGACAGTACACGTTACATGGATATTGTGGGGCTGGAGGCTACCTTGAGATGATTAGTAGAGACAAAGATTCACAGAAAATCTTGTACACCTGAGTGATTGAGTTTGTTTGAGAGTTTTTAACTGTCTTTCAAGGGTTTCGTGATAAATTTCCCATAAGATGTACATGGAAGAAATGCCCAGTGTTTAATTGTAAGCTGTTAATAAATTTATCAGGAGCAATGATCTGGCCATAATATAGCACTGTCCCACTGGTCACCCGTAACAGGCTCCTCGTAAACTATTAATTGCATTAATTAGGATTAGTATTTTATACAAAACTATTCTAAATATATATGCATAGACAATGTGTGTTATCATATCACCCCATTTCCTTTTGTATTCTAAACTACACATATTCAGGCCTAGAGAGTAACATTTAAAGTCAGCCAGGTCAAGGAGCTGCCAGGCTATATTCCTACTAGCTCTGACTAGTTCCCTCTTGAGGCATCAACTCCAGAATGTTCACGTGTCAGGCGCTAGCAAGTACGCGAACATGCATGCCGAGTTGTAACACCATCAGGGACATAGACAGAAGGAATAGCATCCAGATAGGAGGGGACACTGAAATGGGTTTAGGGCAGCATGTAATAAATTACCGCACAAGATTCTAGTTCTTGAGATTTGCAGTTCATGATTAGCTTTTGCGAAGGTAAACTCCTGTAAACTATTCCCACATGTCCAGATCCTGCCATCTCCCTAAACACCAACAACTCCATGTCAAAAACATCCTAAAGCTCACAGTTTTGGTGTTACTCTTGATTTCATGTCGCCTTCATTCTCCACATTCATGGGCTCACCAAACGTCCCCAATTGCATATGTGGAACAAAACCAAAAGTCTAATCCATTTAATTATCATTACAACCTGCTCCTAATTTCCCTCACTCGTCTCCCTCCAGTCCATCGCAAATGCTTGTGATGTCTCACCATTAGCTGCTTCATTCTGACCACATCTGATCTCCAAACAATCCCCCAACTGCACACTAGCTCTGCCCATTATTTATGCCTCTCTGAACCTGAATCTCAAAAAAACGAATTTATTCAGACAAACGTACAAATATAAAAATATAGATTTTGATTTACGTTAAGAACCAAAAAGGCCCATGTGTTCTGCCCATTGTATCTACCAAAACACTTGGCTTGATTAAAAGGGACATTGCAGGCAATCTGGATTTTATAGAGAATATAATATATCTATCTATCTATCTATTCTTATTTACTTTATATTATTAAGATGTGTGTAAAAGCTTTTTTTCTGCCTAAAATTATATCATTTTTACCTGTTTGCGGCTTCCTTCTGTAGCTCATTCAGCTCCGGAATACAGAATGAGAAGTGCAGTGTGTCAAATTAGCCTGTCAGTTACCTCTCTCAATGAGCATGTGGCAGAATGCAGCCACTGATTGATTGGTTACTATGAGACAGTACAATCCCTGTACTTAGAAGTACCCTATCTTCATGAGATGCAGAGGGGAGAAACCAGTTAGGAACTATTTTTAAGATTTTGTCAGTAAAAAAGAGCTTTTAAGCACTTCTTAATAAAATAAAGTATACAAAGTAAATACATACAGAGGTATATTGTATTCCTAGTGAAATCTGGAAACCTTCCATGTCCCTTTAAGGCTCGGGCGTGCCTCATGCTTATCCCAGGAAGGAGTGTTAAGGTATGTAAGGCTATCTAGAATCAATATAAGGCTGTTCTATATATGCTACTCGTTCTGTAAAGCACTACTCCTAAATCCTCCAACTTCCATCTTGAAATCGTGTCCTCTTCTTATTGTACATATTTAGGTAATGAAGTCTTTTCTTATAAAGTGTTGTCTTCTAGACCATGCTCCATTTTAGTAGCCCCTCTCACACATTTTCCAATCTGTCAATATCCATTTGAGATACGGTCTCCATAACCAACAACTAAGCTCCCTCATGCCCACTAAGCGTTACCTATAAGACGTATTAAATATCTCCTTTCCCTGGATCATGTCACCTGTCCAGACAACCATTAAGTAATTCACTCTTTCATCTCTCTAAACATATCTCGGTACAACGTCTGTATATGTGTGTTATTTTATCTTTTATTCACTTTAATGTCTGTAAATAATGCCAAAGAGTACGCTATAACTTAATAAATGACAAAAATGTTAAGATTGTAAGTCAATGATCTTGCACTTATTTCTTGCAATATCAGGGACGACAGTGACTCTATAAAATTGCTATTGCATTTAACATTTCTCTTATTTCCACAGATTTCTTTTTTTGCAGTTTTAAGCATTAACAGAAGCTTAACGGCAGCTTTCCATTTATTTATTTTTTGTCATTGCCAGTGAAGTCTCGATGTACTAGCAAAATCCTTCAATATTAACAACCTTGCTCATATAATTCAATCACATTTCAACAAAATACAGTGAGGCTTCGATTACCAAAATCCTTGCTTTTTGCAACACAGCAATCTGTGTACCCATTCAAAGAAAACTTACAAGGGAACAGGCACTAAGAGAACAACATGATTAGGAAACAGCACCAAGCCAAAAGATTTAGAAAGTATTTTCTTTTGAAGAAAGCTGCACAAAGATCCATTTAAGACGACTTTCTTTTGTAAAAATAGTAGATGATTTAAAATGCTATAATCCAAAAAACACTTCATTTTAAACGTATACGTTTCCCCAAATGCACAGTTATATCTTTATAATGCACTTCTATACAGTACAAAATGAGAAAGGACTGAAACTATTTCATCACTGGCTCCAAAAATATGGAATCCAAAAGCCGCTCGCACCACGGTTGCCAAAGAACTTATTAGCCCATGTATGAGAGTTGGTTCCTGCCAAACCACAAGCCAGACATCATCAACCATGCAGGCATCATAGGCAGCTGCCAATTTTGCCTACTCAAAAATCTGCCCATAAATATGGATGAATAATTATCTCTATTTGTTTTTATTTTATAGCAAAGATCATTTAGTATACCTAAAACTGAGATGATCATGCAGGATACAGAATAATTGCAATAATTTTCATGGACGATGTTCATGCAAGAATTGGAGAGTTAGTCTATAGTCTATAGGCGCATATATAAAAGAAGAGTTATTTTCTGATATAAATACAACCCACATACAAAAGACTGTTCCAATGACCTAGCACATACTAACATTTTGTGGGTGACAAAAAAAGAAACTTAAAAGCAGAAAAACAGACTGTTCTGTGGCACATGGAATTTCACACCTTATATTTTATCAACACTACCTGTAACACTTCAAGATTCAGATTTTTTTCAAACATGTTTATTCACAAACAGACGGTTTTGTGGCATATATATTTATACCGATTATAGTGGTACCTTGGTTCTCAACTTTAAACCATTCTGGACAGCAGGTTGCGTACCAAGGTACTCCCATAAGGAGTAATGTAAAGTACCAAGGTATCGCAATGAGTACCAAGGTTTTTTGCTCATCCAGACAGGTTAAGTATTGAAAATGTTGAGAAGCAAGATTGTGTGTGTGATGTATGTGTGATGTGAGTGTACAGAATTTTTCCCTTAATTATTATTATTCACATTAACAAAAAACATATGACAACAGTACCTCATACTGACTTTTTAATATATAATCTAAAAGATATATGTCTGATTTTTAAAACAGTAAATAATTATATGGCTGTGGCTGGAATCGAACTCAGGACCTTTGCTGCCAGAATATGACTAAGTAGTTACAATGACTAAATTACTGAAAGCTTCTGCACCTGAATCTAATTAATTATTTATTATTCCACACAGTACAGAGCTCATTACTCATTCAAACGCTGTTAATTTACCATTGTTAACTCACTAAAACAGCCAGACTTCAACTGATCATAACCCACCAATTCAACATCAATTTTTAAAATCAAAACACTTTCACTATGATTTTTCACCCACTATCTAATGCTGCAGAGCACATATAGGGGACTTCTGTGGTCCTTTAAGCCATGTATAGCGTTACAGAATATGTTGGTCTGTTACAAATAAAGGATAATAATAGTAAAAAAATACCTTCTGCTGATTAGTTTGACTATTTGGAATGAGCAAAGGAAGCCCAACTAAATCTTTATATGTATATTAGTATGGTTATTTTCATTAATTATTTCTAGAATGCCAATATAGTATGTAGCATTAGGAAAAATTTACACTAAAGACAAACAAAAAGGAAAAATATTTGTTGATACAGTAGTAACTGACCACCATGCTCAATTAAAGTTTGCAACTTAAGTAGACATAGAGGGAGCATGGTTGTAAAGTTGTCTGAATAGATAAGCTATCAAAGAAAGTTGCTGAGTGTCTGGGGTAGGGAATTCCACAGGCTGGGGCAGTACAGCAGTCCTGTAGATGGGAGTGAAATGACGTGTGAAGAGAATATTAATTTGTGGGGAGATAGGAGGAGCAGTTAGGGGAGTATTTAAAGATCAGTATTGTTGAGATCTTTTAGGTGAAGGTCAAGATCAGGAGGATAAAGAAAACCAGTGAAAGGATTGTCAAAGTAGCAGTAGATAAGGAACATAAATACAACCAACAATATGTAAAGTATCCTTGTAAAAAAACATAGTATGCAATATTTGCATTGCATATTCGTCTCTGCCATAAGCCATTCACTTACCTATTGCAGTCCACATGTAGTAAGACGTGGGAGGCGCTCACTGTAAGGGCAATTTTGTGCCACTGCCCATCTGCCAGCCGATAGGGGAATGCCTCTGTTCTCGACTTTCCGTTGAATCTGTAGTGATATCGGATTTCATCTCTCAAGCCACTACTTTCCAGCTCAAAGAAACTGTATTGGAAGAGAGAAGATACAAATTCAGAAAGTTTCCCAAGCTATCCACTAGAAGTCACACATAAAACACATTATATGATCAAGTACCTTTGATTGCATCCATCTAAACTATTAGAGGACACAATTGCTTCCTAAATAAAAAAATCCTGTCAGCTCCAGAGAAAATCATTTCTTGGTAGAGTCCTCTAGCAAGGGAGCAAGATTTACAGCCGTAGACTTCAGAACATGTCATATCCCCCAGAAATAAAACTGAACATAACACATTCATCTCCTATGTATGTCACTTACAAATAACATATACCCGATCTCTCCTGGTATTATCAGAGAGGTTAGAGAAACTCCCACAGGGCATGACCTATGATGTCTGAGTAGAATATCTTTACAGTTTCCGAAACCATAAAGCATTTTATGCTCATGCTCAGGTTTGTCCCCGTCTGCCATTTTGCTGGTTGGAAAAAAAATATATATATATTCAGAAATGAAAACATCTTTATATATATATTTCTGTAAAGTAATATTTTTACAAGTTAAATTTGAATATGATACCTCCTTGCTATTTTAACATTTCCTCATGAAGTCTTTATTCACAAACATTCCCCCGGTGAAATAAATCATGGTCTCTTAAAGAAGCATCTAACACATTAAAACCCCTCTTAGCCTATTTAAAAAAAAAAATCCCTCTGCTTGCCTATAATGGGTTATCATGTTTGCTTCATACCATTGTGACGAGAATGTCACTGTGTTGGGTTGGTAGGCAGCAGCCTAAGACTCTCCATATTGCAGCTTCAAGTGCAGTAGCCATGACTGTGTGGGCACCACAAGGTATGAAGTGTGCACTGCAAATTGCAATATGGAGATTCAAAGCTTGCCGCCTGTCCCCTCACAAAATCACATGACCCCAGCAGGATCCATTCTGCGCATTCATACAATAACTGACACTGAGAAAGAACAGTAAGGGTAAACCAACGGGCCACGGCCAATTTATTAAACCAACATATATATGTACCAACATGGTATAACAAGTGGGAGGAGCCCGACCAGGGGCAGCAACCTCTTGACCCTGGGCGCGCGCCCATGGGTCCACCTACTTCTTGTGCTGCCCCCGCCCAAGTGGTAGGGGCAAGCCCCTTTTTAATTATACCCCTGGCCCGGGCAACTCCCCATCCCGCCACTACGGCCATTACTTTACATACAGAATAATTGAAGGTATAACATATACCCCATGACCTGCATTACAATAAATTCACACAATGCTTTGTATATATACAGCTATTCACTTTTTTTTTTTTTTAAACACCAACACACTTAAACAAACCCATGACCTAACCCCCCCTAATGCCTAAATCCTGGGAGGGTGGGAGGGTATTAGCACGCTGGCCGGCCGTAGAGTAAGCCAAAATGGAGCCGGCCTCGCGCCAACACCCCTCTCGGCTCCTCTCCGCGGCCAGCCAGCCAGCTAGCCCACCAACCAATAGGCACCGCCGGGTCACGCGACCCTTCATGCGACGGGAGCCCTGCGCACTACGGGCCTCCACTCTATCAGGTATGGAGTATGAGATGACAGCAAGTTGTGTCTTATTTGTATGAAATGACTTCTCTTTGGCTGATGACCATCTCGACCCCTCTACTGTAAAGTTCATACTTTCAACAATTCTTTCAAGACTCCTCTATAGAAATAAATCTACACACGCCATCATCATACTGGACTAATTATGTAAGTGACGCACTATGCCTGTCACCCAGACCTCATCATCTTAAGACTATACAAACAGCAGAATAAACTAAAGTCATGGTCTATAGGTGGTCTCAGAAGGGCTAATGCAGAGAGTAAGCTCTCTCGCCCTTCTGGATCGATACCTTGTTGTGCTGAAGGGGCTTGTGAGCTATACCATGTAGGTTCACCCAAGATTGGCACGAAATAGCGGTGAAGTCAGACAAATTGTGGTCCCTTGGAGGAGGAACTGGCAACCCAGTATCTCTGCCAACAAAAACTTAGGATAAGCACAACCAGACACAAGATGTCCCTGACATGCTGTGGTCCATGGGGTCACAAAGGGTCGGACATGACTAAATGAATAAACAAAATAGGTAGCAAGTACTTTATCGGTTGGATGTTATTTTTTTTTTTCCTACAGTAAATGAACATCAAAGTTTTTATTTTGAGCTGTCAGTCAGCCTTGCTGATCCACCCCCAAAAACAGATTAGATACATAACCTTATTGATAAGCCTAACCAGATAGATGTGCCTGTCCATAGGGTCACAGAGAGTCAGACTTGACTGAATGACAACAACAGCGCTCTCAAGCCATTTCCTCATTTTGGCCTCACCATGTTAAAGTTAATAAATTATAATATGTATTTTTCACGTGTAGTTCTGACGTAGGCACTTACATGTGGCTTTTCTTATTTTGAGCCATCTTATAATGCTGGGTATTTTATGTGATACACGAAAATAAAAATAATATCTTATATTATAAAGTAAAGAACTATAAGGACCAGGGAAATAATTACTATGTTTCTCTGGAGACCCTTTAAGTCTCCGCAGAAGTGCGGAGATATAGCTGAGCTTTGTACGATGGCCCAGGCCAGTAATTGATATGAGATTTCCCTGAGGCCTGCAGTGAGAAATAAACCAAGCATCCATCACAAGCTCGGGCGCTACTGCCTGACCTGTGACATTTAAGGCTGACTAGAAGATCACAGAGTACTGATAATGCAGGCTGCTGAAGGGCACATTGAACCTAACTGTGGGCACACGTTAAGACATTAATCCATCCTATGCTTCATAAGGGTGTAATAAAGGAGCCATGTATAAAGTGGTCATGGAATAAAGAATGAAAACGCATTGTGGACTCATTTGCATGTCCTCGCCCAGTTTCCCAGAGTGCAGTGCAATAACTGTATTTCTTGGAATTCTAAGCAGGAAGTCAATTATTTTTAGACATTTAAATGTGAACACAAATGTTGGACCTTCCCTTTTATCTGCTCCCTAGCAGTGGCGGTCAGCGGCCATTAGGTGGCACGTCTGAAAATGTATTAAATATCCTAGGGTTAAGGTTAGGATTAGGGGTTAGGGTAGTGGCAGATGTTAAGCTTTATATAAATGTGCGCTCCACTTTTAAAGTTCGGTCCTGGTGGGCCACACACAGGCCTTGATTTGAGGATATCCCTGTTGCACCCAGGTGAGACTCGCTTCTTAAGTCATGCTGATTGAAACATTTGCGCACAGAAAGAAAATCCTCAAATCCAGGCCTGCGTGCGGCCCACCAGGACCAAACGTGGACACCTGGATGTAAAAATTATCCTCTGCCACTACCCTAACATTCACACCAACAAGAAATTTAGGAAATTCTTGGCCGTGCTACCCAGTGGCCGCTGGCCACCACTGCTGGCAGGCAGAAAGCAGGAAAGATCACAAATGTTCTATGTAGAACATAACAAAATATAGTTGCTTAAATTGACAGTTTATGCATTTGTTCTGTATCAATTACCACCAGAATATGGGTTCAAGTGCAATGAGCACAACATAAGTTTTAATATTTTAGACCTGTACATGAGATGTGCCCTGGTGGTCCAGTGGTTAGGAGTCAGTGTTTTCACTGCTGCAACCTGGGTTCGATTTCAGTGAGGGAACCAAGAGAGCACACCATCCTGAAGCCATGCAGGGCTGGGCCTGGTCAGTACTTGGATTGGAGGCTGCCTAGGAATACCAGGAGCTGTATGTTGTGGCCCACTGGAGAAGGATAATATGGTGGGACTCCTATTAAATACTCAAATTGTTTTTTTTTTTAGGTATTAATGACAAAATACGTAAAGAATGGATATTTGTTGAAATCCTTCTTTTCCTAGCCCAGAAACTTATTATGAAAAACTGGATAAATGTGAGAGCCCCATTAATGATATAATTAAATCAAATGATCTTGAAGCAGATGATTGGTGACCAATATGATAGAACTGGCTATTTAGAGAAGTGGTAAAAATAATCTTGTGGTAAAAATTTGCATTTATAAGGGTGGAGAGGAAATAATGATCTGCCAGTTAGTATATTATTATTTTTTGGGGTATTTTATGTTGGAATGTGACTTATGATTTATTTATATTGTAAATGTTTTAAAGGAAAAATAAAATAAAAACAAATGGTGGGACTGTTCAAACTGCTCACAAAAGGTCAAGTGTCATTGAGAAGACGAAGGAGCTGGCACTTCCTTTCACAATTATAGAGCACGGGACCACTTAAAAAATGTGTATATAAGAAAGCTCTACTAAATGTGACTTGGAAGTTTTATGATATGTATTTTTTAATAATACTACACTTAGAGATCTGTGTCATTTTTATTCTATTTTTTTTTTTAACATCCATCTGGCGAAAGAGAGTGGTCCATAACAAAAAGTCAAAGAAAAGAGAAGAAATGTAAAGATAATAATTACTTTTATTTTATTTTTGGGTTGGGTGAAGCAATACCAACTGTAATTGTACAGATTAATACCAAGAAATGTTAAAAATACATTTATTTTTATTTTTTAAATCAGATAATTTTTTTAACCAAATAATGATATGTGAGAAAAAATAAATTTTCTAAACAAATTTAATTTTGATTCCCAGATAAAATCACTCATAACATGTGTTTGTCTGTGCGCCAGATGAAAAATGGATTTAAAAAAAATACAAATTGTTCTTTATGTTTTTATTAGGGGACAGGCATCGACACACTTGTATCATGACCCATAACAGTGACAGTAAGGTCTGTTAAATGAAACTCATCTGACTCAATGAGAAGTCAGACATCTGTAATGAGATAGAAAATTCCCAGGGTGCACGTCAATGGCGCTCAAGTCCTTTAAGGAACACGAAGCAGAAAAAGGAATGAATGTGACTATCAAAATAAATCAGTTACAGCATGTGCCAGGAAATAAAGCTGGACTCAAGCTGGAAGCGATTAGAAACCAAATCATAATCTCTAATTAGCCATGCAACCCACCATAATTATCTGGATACAGTTTTTACAAGTTCATTCTATTTGCCTAATTTATAAATTTAATCAGAAACTTGCATTATTATTTCTTTGGAAAGTAACAAATATGATTGTGATAAGGAATAAACAAAAAGAGCCATTTGTGATAACTTATATCTAGAAATAAAGTTATTGACTAAAAATGTAGAAATGTACCTAATCCAAATGACATGCTAGAAACACAGATTAAGACCTTGGTAAATTAATCTGGGCTTCCCTGGTGGACCAGTGGTTAGGACTCAGTGCTTTCACCACTGCGATTCCAAGTCAGGGAACCAAGAGGTCACACCACCCTGAAGCTGAGCAGGTGTGGATCTGGTCAGTACTTGGATAGGAGACCATCTAGGCAAACCAGGAGCTGTATGCTGTGGCACACTGGAGAAGGAACTGGCAACCCACTCCAGTATCTCTGCCATGAATACCAAGTGGATCAGAATGACCATGGACATAAACACGTGCCTGGTGTGTTACAGTCCATGAGGTCACAGTACAACATAAATAAAATGAATCTGACTTCTAACTTTATTATCTGTAGCGAATGGGGTCCTGGAGGCTGCTTTGGCTTGCCATGAACGGGCTACATAGGAGGTGGACTTATGTGTCTAGCGGGGAGAGGCGTTAACATTAAAGGGACATGGAAGGTTTCTGGATTTCACTAGGAATATATACTTTTGTGTACTTTATATTATTAAGAAGAGCTTAAAAGTTGTTTTTTTTGCCTAAAATTTCACAAATAGTTCCTAACTGGTCTGACCCCCTGTAGCCCATGAAGACAAAGTACGCTTAAGTATAGGGCTTGCCTTGTCTCATAGCAACCAATATCATGCTTCTTGAGAGGGGTCACTGACAGGCTAATTTGCCACACTACCCTTCACATTGTGTATTCATGAACTGCATGAGCTACAGGGAGCAGTTGCAAAAAGGTATAATTTTATGATTTTAGGCAGAAAAAAATAGATTTTAAGCATTTCTTAATAAATTAAAGAACATAAAAGATATATATATATATATATATATTATAATCCTAGGGAAATTCAGAAACCTCCCATGTCCCTTTAACATATATAAAAATGTCGGAGTGCTTGGCGCCATTCCTGCCAGTAAGAGTTTAGTGTAATGCCCCTTGTTATCTTCCTCACTGTCCCTCCCCCTTTTCTCCTTAGCTTAGAAAGTAAGAACATTTTAAGTTTTATTTATTTTAAACTGTTTTCAATATTCTTTTCCCAGCAAACACACATATGAGCTTTACTTGTAAATGCGGTAGAGCGGCCCTTTAACTCTGACAGTAGGTTTGGAAAGCAGTGTGTTAAACCGGCATAATCACAGAGGCTTTTTACATGATGAAGCCCATCACATTATTCTTATTTATACCAACTGGACAGGCTCTCACCCCAACCCCCGACACTGTGAGTGTAAACAAGTCATTCACAATAAATAATGCTGTAACGGTACCCCCACACATATAAGGGGTTGCCAAGGCCATTTTAGTTGATCTGCCCGTCCAGTGATATAGGGACAGCTACTGCAGGATACCTATTCCCCCAAACTGGATCCAAGGGGAAAATGCTCCAAGCCTGGAACTGGAACCTCACGAATAGCTGCTAGCAGCTGAACAGGAAAAGCACCCCAAGATGCTTACACTCCTGGCAGTCAGTCTGTAACAGCATCCCATGAATCCCCCCAAGAACGAGACATAAGCTCTGTGTTTGAGGGTCAAGCAGTGAACTCCCTTTTATTGAAACAACACACATTTTTAAACACTTCACATGCACAGTAGGGTCAGTGACTACCTTTGGTCAACCCCTAATTACCTCTGGCCAATCAGACAGGGTTAAGGCGTGGGAGCCAGGAGTCCCCTCCCCCTGGAGCCACCCACTAGGCGTGGCTAACTGCTCATTCTACCTCTGGCGGTGGAGAGAGTAACATCTCTAGCTCACTTACTCCCCTGCTGGGAGTATGGGGAAAGCCCAAGCCATCTCATTATTCAAGAGTCCTTACCCCCATTGTTCATGGTGCCATCTTGTCTGCTAAAACCCTTTTGTTCTGCTATCTCTTGTGTGTTTTAGCAGATAGGATAACGAGGCAGATAGGCAAATCCTGACCGAGTGTATGAGACCAAAGATATTTGACTGCATACCACACAATACAATATTTTTACAGATATAACCACAAAATATTATAACCCAGAACATATCTGCAGATAGCTTAAGTCTGAGCACACATTATTACTGAATGGCGCTCAGACCACATACATACAGTTCAATGGCCATGGAACCAAAGTCTTTCTGCATAGGAAAATAAAGTATTTAAATGCCGGTCCATAGTCAAAAGGCACCAGGCGGGCAACCAGGCTCCTCCAATGTACAGTGGCGAGATTGGTCTCGTCACAAATGCCTTTGAGGCTAATTAGTAATTGATGGCATTAGTCTCTCATTAACAAAATATAGACCAGAAAGGCTCGCTAACAGGTAAAAATGGCAAACTTCAATGTCAGTTTACTGTAGGAAAATGTAATTGTTTAATATTGAATTGAAAAAAATATATACTTGTTAAATGATACCATATTTGGAACTTCTGATTTGTCAATTTAAAGGAAAGCAAAGCGCAAATGAAGATGGGAAGCTAATTTTATACCAAGGGAGAATTCCCATATGTCTCAATACAATTGCAAGCAAGGAAAAATGTGGCAAAAGCACGTCTAATATCGCGTCTAATATCTGTCACAGAAACCTCTGCACAGTTTATGTGACATTACATTCTGAAGTGGGATAGAAAGAGTATTAATGCTATCTGTGAAACTTTATTACTGTTAAATAATCTTTATTAGATATCATTATTTTACTTAAAGAGACAGATATTAAGGACCACTGCACGAGGAAAAAATATATGTCTCAAAACTTCAAGTCGGACTAAGAGCATAGTTAAGAAGAAACAAAAAGTTCTACAACTAGTTTTTAATTGAAAAAAAACAAAATGCCATTGTAGGCTCTGGAGGGATCCATGATACATTAGTGGAAGGACCCTGGAAGGATCCATGATACATTAGTGGAAGGACCCTGGAGGGATCCATGATACATTAGTGGAAGGACCCTGGAGGGATCCATGATACATTAGTGGAAGGACCCTGGAGGGATCCATGATACATTAGTGGAAGGACCCTGGAGGGATCCATGATACATTAGTGGAAGGACCCTGGAGGGATCCATGATACATTAGTGGAAGCTCTTTGTATGAGAGCAACATTTACATTTCTGGAGAGTTATGATTGCATCGTCTGATGCAACTCCCTGCCTGCTTCTGGTTGAGAGGGAAGGGGTGTGGTGTCAATTTCAATTATATCAAAAGACCTCCATCGTTCAGCTCTCAGGATGTGATGTAACAAGCAGAAAGCGGATTCCCGTGCTCATAAACAATCTTCAAAAATTCAGATTTTCCAGAAAATATTTTATGTCCATGGCTTACACAGCTGGTAATATTCTTAGTTTGGTACATACTTGACAAGTAAGTGAATTTTTCTTTAACGGCAGTGATCCTTTAAAGGGCCATTCTTGTGTCACTTATGGTATTTCTGTAAATATCATTCTTAACGACAGAACGCTATAGCAGATTAATCGCCCGTAGGTTAGCCATCGCCTTCAAAATCATCTCAAGAAAACCCAAAAAGAAGTCTCTTAAACATTGTTGAAAACTTGGAACTAATGTCAACAGTTTCCTAACTTAAGCACGCCAATGGCACCATAATGCTATGTGGTGGCTTTCAGTGGCAGAAACTGGTAGGTTTTATCAACATAAAAGAGCAAAATATAGTAAAATATCTTATTTTGCAGCGGGGTTCATGATTCCAAATGCAGAGCCAAAGCAAGTCTTGGGTGACTTAGAAAGAAGCCCGTGAATGGTCTAGTTCACCGGCTCTCAACCTTTTTGTTCTATTGGTTGACCGGTTACTATCCAGGGCTGTCCAGCTTAGAGATCTGGACTTTGAACAGGATCATTCTACCTGTGAGATGTTACTGATATGAATCGAGTACATCTACGGACTGTTGCTAATGGTTTCTAATAGAGTGTTGGGCTCTCCATGTTGCTCTAGTTCTTGAGGACTGGCAGATAAAGTCTGTTAAACTTGCCTGGCATCAGAATTAATTATGAATGGCTTATAAGATAAAGGCCTTATACATAAGTGCAGTTTGTGGTATGACAACATGATGGTCATATATTTGGTCAGCACAGTCTGACCTCCAGCTATACATCACGCCATAAAGAGCACAGAAGTATCAAGTTACTGTCTCCATGCGGCCTTTTGTTCTTGGACATCTGACCTGATCTGGCCAGTAGGGTCAAGGAGGCGGAGTATTGAGGATGGGTGGAGCTAATGATTTAAAGGAAAGTTAGGAGCTGTTCTGCCTCTTTATGAACATCTCTCTCTCTCTTTACTACTACCTCTGTTACCGGATGGACATTGTAAAGGACTGGTAGCTATTATACACACACATACATGGACAATGCATCACAAACAGTATATTAGACTTGGTAACTTTAGCATGCTTTTTCTGCTAATTTAAGAGATGTTGTTTTATAGTATTATCATATTTATGTATATGTATTAATTATTGTATTTTGATACGTAGCCTCATTGAATAAATTGTTATCGTAGAAAACAAGAGTGTGGATCTTAATTTACACTGAGAATCACAGAGCATGAGATTAGAGTAATTATTATTATAATCGTAATTAATATTATGAATAATAACATAGTAATTAATTAATTACACCCAATTTATAACAAAGTCTCAGAACAGACCAGTGGTTCTCAAAAGCTGGTTCCTAAGACCAGTGGTAGTTTCTAAGTCCAGACTAAGGCCCTCATTCAATTGCGATTTGGCCAATTGAATAGGGCTCTAAATAAGCACACAGCATTTTTTTTTTTTAAATAAGTTTTTAGTTAGTAAAAACCTTGCTTTCGGACAGATGTTTACTAACTAAAAACTTCTTTAAAAAATATATGTTATGTGCCTATTTAGGGCCCTATTCAATTGGCCAAATTGCAATTGAATGAGGGCCTTAGTATCCATAGAAACTCTTTGTTTCAGGACTAAATATTACACTACACCATCACTCCCCCAGTAACCTGCAACAGCTGGAGCAATTTTGCAAGGAAGAATAAGTGAAAATTAATCCTGAAGATGTGAAAAACTGGTAATAAAATACTGCAAAAGACCCCAGGCTGTATTTGCTGCAATAGTGGAACGGCTAAATATAAAACGTTCAAGTGGGTGAATACTTTTCCAAGATGGATTTTTCAGTTTTCTATTTTTCATAATTTGTTTTTTTACATAAAGCTGCTTATCCCACATGTATTTTTTTGCATTTTCAAAAAATTACTCATATTTTTATTAATATATATAAGCTTTATATACACACAATAACAGCAAATCTGAATGTATATTTGTTATTTTATCCCAATATATGGAAAAAGAGGCAAAGGCTCCCTTAAAGAGACATGGAACATCACTGTGTTTTCACGCATTAAAAAGAGCATGTTTTAAACATTACAAGATTTATTTTGCATGAAAATATATCATGTAAAACCTTCATTGAGTATATTTTAGTCTTTAGATCTCATTGGCTGGCAAAGGGCAAGCCCCACAAGAGCAAGTAAAGATCTCAGAGCACATAAACGTATTCAGAAGTTTATTTGAAAAAGAAAACACACTGTGGCACGTTATTAAAAACCCTCTTTCTGATGCAACAGAGCAAAAATATATATATACATGCATGCACACACACACAGGTGAAAAAATCCCAGTAACCAGATAACTGTGGGTCCTACAATCTGTACTCCTGGCACCTTAATACTTTTCTGAAATAGAACTCTATGAAGAACTTCCTTCCAGTCTCCTGGAAACATTTACAGCCTTATTAAATTGTGATTCGGCAAATTTAAACGGGCTCTATTTAAGCACATAGCATATTTTTTTACAGAAGTTTTTAGTTAATGAACTTCTATCCAAATGCAAGGTCTTCACTAACTAAAAACTTCTGTAAATAAAATATGCTCTGTGCTTAAATAGAGCCCTTCTAAATTTCATTGCACTCCTTTGTGAGCACAATAAAGGCCCATTAATTTGACAAGACAAAGTCCTGCTGTCCATGGGCCTCATTCTATTACCGGCCGTAAATCGGCCATAAGGCTGCGATTCCTTGCGGGGGTTCTGTTTGCTCGCGATTCTATTATACGGCCCCGCAAGGATCTCCCCTTACGGCCGGCCGCATATCTTGAAACCGGCCGTAAGCTCAGAAATATTAAAAGTGAAAAATAAATTCAAGCCTGCACTGTACAGCTCTGTAAATGCTAGGGATCATATTGGGGGACATGAGGATTAAAAGGAACCCACTCTCAAGCTTGCACATCAGCCCAAACCCGAGTTCAAATTAACTGTTTATTTTCCGGCTGCGGCGTGGGCGTGTCTGAGGTGCTCCAAGCACTCTGGACTTTTTACATGGATATTTTACGGATATTAAAAATAAAATATTTTACGGATTTGAGTATAGGGTAATTATGTGCTATTTTTTCTAACACCGAATATCACTTTATAGTCTTCTCAAAGTGCAGGATGGCTTTATTTGAGCTATTTTATGTGCTTAATTGGTGCTAGCGAGACCTGTTTGCTGCAAGTAAGCTGCGGCTCGTTTTTAGCCTTGCAGACAGGGTTCCCGGAGCAATAGAATCGCAACCAGGCTTTTCTTACGGCCGATTTCCTTGCGGCCGTTTTAGATCAAAGGCTTTCCTCCGGCGCGATCGGCCGCAAGGGATAGCAAGGCGCCGGCCGCAAGCCTGCCGGAGTCCCCGGCCGTAGGGGAATAGAATAGCCGTAAAGCTTGCGGCCGGTCCTTGCGGCCCCGCAGCGGCTGCGGCCGTAATAGAATGAGGCCCCATATATATATATATATATATATATATATATATAGGCAGGTCATAGCAGAGAAGTCAGACAAACTGCGGCCCACTGCAGAAGGAACTGGCAACCCACTCCAGGACATTTGCAAAGATAAGCTTATGGATAATCACAACTAGAGACATAACGGCAGATGAGTCGGACACGACTGAACAATATATATAGTGAATGGCCTCCTTAATAATGAGGTGAAGTCTCCCTAATTACTATGGTATACTTATTCAGCTTATTTTCTATGTTGAAAAGCAATTTCACTTTTTTTGTGAAATAACTAGAATTGTGATGGTCCTATATCCACTTGGAATACAAATAATTTAATAACACAATAACCCACAAAAATAATTTGTTTGTGTAACTGCACGAGTAACAGACTCAGCTTCCACAAACTAGGTGTATCTAAAGCTTGCGTACTAAGCGGCTGCATATTGCATCTTATCTATCGGTGAAATAAAAAATCCACACTTGTTAAAACCAAAAATTATGCATAAATTCAGTATGAGTTAAATATTAAAATGTTTATCTGCTACTTTGAATATGCTGATTCTGCAGTTTTGCTCTCTTGATTATATTTTGCAATAATATGAAATCTTTAAGGACTTAAAGTTATGTATAAAAGGTCACTTATAGGCCAAGAGATAACGAGAATATTACCAGTATCTTAATTTTTATTTTATTTTATTAAATAAAAAAACTGTATTGGGAAAACGTAAAATTGTCAGTTTAATCAGTATTCCACTTTTTAGCATATTTTATGGTATTAACTGATTATTAAAATAAAAGCTACTTATTCCTGCTTTAGGCTTTTGATTTTTCACTCTGGGCACCTGTAAAATATGGCTTATAGAGAGATAATCTTTAAACCTTTTCACCTTAAAAAGTATTTTATAAATTTAAAGGCACATCTTATTTTCCTGTATTATGAATGCATCTGATAGAGGAGAAATAATACTGTATGAAAAAAAAGTTTTGCATGAAATCAACCCCCAAAATAAATATTTACCTTTGAGTTAGCAAAATGTCTTGTAATTTCTTACAGCTGAAAATTAGGGTTAACACCCCCTCTAAACCCAGGCTAAATTAGCATAAAATTAATAACTTATTTTGGCCAATCAGTAGAAAGCAGAGATTAGCTGAAATATTTAAATAAAACTATGTGGTTCCTGTTTGTGCAGTGTGGTCCATGTAAGAAGGTGCTATGGCGGCAGCACAGCACAGACAGGAAGCAGAAGGGAGGATCATATCCATGCAGTGACTTGGGGGATGACATCACTGCTCTCTTATTAGCAGAGGAAGACACAGCAGGTGAATACAATGTGTCCCCTAATGCTGCATGCTGATTGGATGGGGATCAGGGGCCTGTGTGGATTTTCAGATAATAATAAAAATAACATGTTTTATGAAATGTGCTGCATATATGAAGGATGCTTTTTACCTAAAGAATACAAAAACATTATTGCAGGAAACTTGGAGATGCCTTTAAGTGTTATTGTATAAATCTCTAGTCTTAGAAATTGGTTACTAAAATGGTGTATTTCATATATTGATATTGATCAATCACAACCACCTTATACAAGAACTTAATTCATGGGGAAAATAAGAAATTGGCATTCTTGCATCTTCCAGACAAAAGACAAAGATCTGAGAAGACCCTTACTGTGAAGTTTTGATACAAATAACAAAGGGCATTTGGCCTCATGATGTAAGTTAATGAAACTTTAAATAGTATCTCAGGAGGTGTAAACAAAGGACAGCTGTGTTGTGTTGTGTTATCAGTCAACTCCAATGGCTAGTAGAATAACTGGTCTTTGTGGAATTGTTGAGGCAGGTCATAAGGTATAAAGTCCAAGTTGGGAGTATCCTAAGGAGAGCCCAAGTCCAGAGGGCCAGAGGAAAAAGCCCAGGAGACCAGTGCTGTGGAGAAGCCCAGGACTGCGGAGAAGTGGGAGCAATGGTGTGAAGATGTCCAGTCCTTACCAGAGACCCGTATATAGCAAGATGATAACAAAATGTATATTTATATAACAACGTAGAATTCTTCAAAATTTCCATTCATATAAATATCGTTTGTCTAAAACCCATATTAACAGCATTTTGATTCATGTACAATATATGTTTTTAATTATAGCATATGTTCCTGTTTTATTATTCACCTGCCCAAAAGACTATAGTATTTGTAGAAATTGTATATATAAATGTCTTATACTCCTAAGTAGGAAGATGCTGAGAAGCACTGTTATGATACCAGCAGAGACCAAAAGCCCCAAAACACCTGAATACTTATCACCCCAACATATATAAATATCCAAATACTATCTGAGTAACCCATGTAAAATCCTTCAACCATTTGGGGAGAAGAGTTTCTTCTTCCAATGTGGGCATTTTGTTTTCCATCTTGGAATTTCAGAGGATTATTTGGTGGTATATTGCACACACTGAAAGGGAACTTACATTTATATATTTTGTGCATACTTAAAGTATGGTGCTGTCCAACTGGTTGCTCGTAGGCCGATTATAGGATACCAGCTGATTTTTGTGACCCACTGACTGCCATGGAGAATCTCCTCCTAAACCTATTATTATGAAAATAAACCCTTGGAACAGTTTTAAAAACTATATATATATTTCACAAATATTTAATTAGATCATTTATACAGATACATTAATTTATATATTTACATATACATTTTTTAGATTTGTCCCTCAAGCTCACTGGACGATAAAAATCCAGCCCACCAGCTCACTGGATGATTATCTGGCCCACTACACTATAGAAGACGGATATAGAAGATGGACAGCACTGCCCTAGGGTATGAAGTAATAGATTTCTGAGATGTCATAAATGTCTGAAGGCTAGGGAAGAGTCTAATGAAGTAATGTAGAGAATTCCAAAGAGCAGGAGCCTTGTAGAAAGACATGAGACAATGTAATGACGAAGGCGCAGAGCTGAGATATATGGCGGAGCTGTGCTGTTGTGGGTTTTGTATATTAGGTTTAGAATTTTACATTTTATCTTTTACATTTTTTTTTATTAAACTTATATTCAATGGGACAACAGTAAATTCAAAAAGATGATTAGCTGTGTGAAAATATCCAAATTACACAGTGATAAATAAGACATTGAGGTGCATTCTCTTTCAGTCTAGGGTCGGTGAGGCTGTACGTGAGACAAGAAGACTGAGAAATATAGTTATAATTTTCAGCTACAACTGGAAAATGCCTTGAATGCCTTAGCAGGAAATTAAGATTTTGGTATTTATTTGCAAATGAAAAACATAAAACTTGTGTGGCTGTTAATGTAAATGTTATATTTAAAGACCTGCAGGCCAGTCATGCGTTACATGATCTGTATTCCATTAGTAAAACATACAGGTGTGAAAATGTCAACTCGTTTTATACAACTGCACAACAGAGCTATGGCAAGTGCGCGAAACGCAGAGGAAACAGCTGCTCCTCTGTTATTACACTCTTCGCCAAGCGATCTCCCTGCACATTAAAGTTAAATATTACAGTTACTTTCTCTGCAATATGCTCAGAATTCCGGATCAGCCTACACATTTTAATTTTGGTACACTTGGATCTGTAGGACATATGTTAAGCACTTTGGTATTCGAAAGTAAAATGGCTGTGACGCATTTCACTCCGTTCTTGTAAACTATTCGTTCAACAATATTTTTTTGAAAATGTGTTTGTGTAAGTATTAATAGAGTATAACCTTTGATCATCATTTCTATAAGACATGGAGGTAAAAGTTCATGGGGTGGAAAATTATTTGATTAATAAAAGGACACAAAATAAATATATATTCAAATTGACATGGATAAGCTAAATAGATATATATAGATATACATTTTTGTCCTGTTAAAAAAAAAACAAGTATACTTTAGTAAAAACGTTACTAGATCGTAATGTGTGCAACAAATTAACAGCATTAGTAGATGTGTATAATGTATTTTAATGTATTGACCCCCCCCCCCCTCTGAGGGGGTTTGTAAAAATTAAAATTTGATTGCTGTGGCCCCCCCCCTCCCCCACACATAAACACACACACCTGGGTACCAATTTAATCAGTGCTCCCTTCCAATAACAGATCCCCTCCCTAAGACCCTTTCCCATTGCTACTTATCCTTACCTGGGATGGGGGGGGGGGAGGCACATACTGTACATATTTACTATCTCTACATAGCACCAGTCACTCTCAGCGCCCACCCCTCTTAGCATCCATCCTCACATAGCACTCAGCCCTTGTCAGCAGCCATTCCTTGTCAGCACCCATCCCCACTCGACACCCATCCCAATCTCACTTGCTTCCCCCTCACAAAACCGATCTCCCTGTACTTTGCTGTCACTTTGCAGCACCCAACTTTCTAACCTTCTTCCCTCATATACATCGCCAGTGTGCTGAACTGGCACTTTTTAAAACAGCACCAATTACTACTGAGGGGTGTATGTATGACCAATGAGACCCCGCGCGGGGGGGGGGGGGGGTTATGGTGGGTTGGGCTGAAGTGGGGGAACCCCTCGGGGGGCCCACACTACAGAAAACAGTGTCTGAGGTCTTCCACGTTGGATGTTTTCACCACCTAGATCCTGTGATATACTATTTTTTCTTATGTATTCAGGAGTGGAGGTGGGAGAGAGGTTTAGTGATTCACTGTAGGAGTCAGTTATGCTCTTAGCATTTGACACCCTCCCCTAAAATGCTTAAGTGCACACCATCGCAAGTAATCTTGAGATTCTTTTTCCAATGTTCTGTGTCCAACTCCTGAAGCCATAAACAAGAAGGATGTGAGCTTCCATGCACAAGCAAACTACAGAAATTATTTGAATAAGTGTTTTTATGCTCATGAATGAAAACAGCTGCTAATATTTGTAGTTGGTTGCATACTTCTGAATTTTCTTTGAACTACATATATCACTGCACTATATAATCTATTTAAAAATAAGTATTTTATCTCTTGCCTTCTATTATAATACATACCAAAGGCTGAATGGTTAATACAATTATGTGATTTGTATTATAATAAAAGACAGAAACAGAAATATACAATAAACAATGCAATGTACAATTTGTGCATAAAAAAATATTAGGTAAAATCTGTTTAAAATTAGTTTAGTTTAAACTAAAAAGAAATACATATATCATACTTTAGTCTGTAGATCTCATTAGCAAACCAGTGTGAATTACAAAGCTATGTTACTGCTTATTGGCTAACGCCGGCAAGCCCAACAGAGCCGTTAACATTTAAATCAGTTTTTATGCTTTGAGACATTCATTTGAAAAAATTAAAACCATATTGAGAAATTAACATCAACTCCTTCTTGTTCTGACATATGGGTCACAAGTAAAGGGAGTCAGGTAATAAGGAAACCACTTTCTTCAAAGGTACTGTGGATAAAAAAGCTCAGAGTATCTTCTATATTGGTTTATTAATTATTCACATATAAATGTAGGTCAGCTTGTTCCAAGTTTCTCAAACATTTCTTGCCAGGTATTTTAGATCCGAGCTCTGCTTACCGCATGCAATAACCAAATGGAACTATAATGAAACAACAGTCTTTAGAGGAACTAGCACTCACTAACCCTAATGTTGTCCCATGATGAAGTCAAGATCAACTCCCCTACCAGTTCTCCTTTGAGTTGAGAAGTCCTTGTTGCCAGTTATAACAGGGGAGAAAATGAACCCTAATAAGTGATGGTACTGAATCTTGTCATTTTTGCTTGACTTCTTTGTGATGGACTGTGCCCGGCCCGGTGGTCACTTAACTAAGAAAAGAGTTTCACTCACGGTATCTATAAGCTACGTACTGGCTCTGCAAGCTTCCTCAGAGTACCCTGCTAGAAAACCAGGAGACCCCAGGCATGGGCTACCCTAGGTCTGATGACCCACAGACTGGCCAAATGAAATCTGAAGCCGCTTTTGACCCTCTACAAGCATTTTCAGGAGATTTGTTCCCCAGACTATTTAAGACCCACCATTCCCAAGGAAACATCTCTAATGAGACTGTTTTTATATATTTAATTTTCATTTGGACCCAAGGCAGCTATTTTAGGAGATCTGCTGGAAGCTCCAGCCGGCTGGTGTGGAAGGGGTCTAGTTCAGAGGAGGGCCCTAACTCCACTCTAGTCCAGCTGAGCCTTCTGCAAAATAGCAACCTGGGAAGCTTTAGGGTGAGCATATTTTTTTTTTTTCTTTTGTAAATCTATTCCGCTTTTCCTAGATGCTCTTGCCAAAATTGAACAAAATTACCCTTTAAATAAACTAAGACAAGTGATTAATGTCAGCAAAGACTCAACATGGATGACACAAGAAGCACTTTACGAGACTTTTCAACCTTGATGAATGGGGTCCATTCCTCTCTTCTAACCATTAAGCAAGTCATTGATCTTCATTTGCCAACGCCAGATGCTCAGGCCAAATCGATACAGAACCTAGAACAATGTTCCACCTTGACAGCTTCTTCTAACCACGCCAAAACAGAAGTGACTTTTTCACAACCAGTAGGTATTTTTTCTCCATTTTAACAACACTGACATTATTTGTGCACGTACAGCATATGTATCAGTCATTGCAAAGGCACTTGCAAATGTTAATGCTGGCATGTAGTTGGGTTTCGTTTCAAACTCCCTCTTAATGCCAGACTGACAGACACTAAATTACCTAAGCAGCAATTAAATGCTTTAATGTAGTTTACAGCATGTCGAGCTGAGAGCAAGGTGCAGCAGAGCCAGAGGCAAATAAAACTCAAAGCCAGAGAGAGATATGTCATGATCAGGTATATGTAGCTAGAAAAAGAGGCTACAGATGCTTCTTCTTTAATGGGGAACTTCCATCATTTTTTTTACATCTAGTTATAACTGTAATTTCTTTACATTCATGTCTGTATTCTTTTTAAACTATGTAAAATTGTTGTTTTGCTGCATTTCTGGGAGTTTCTATATTCAGCACACATGGTTGTGGTGGTGTCACCCAATAGATGAAAAATAATGGTAAAGCAGCACCATACAAATCATCCCTAACCTTGAATGAATATTCACAGTCGGTGCTACCCAGATACTACTGACAATTATATGATATCAGGAAAATATTAGGTTCCTTTGTGGCTCTTAAGGCATTTAAATATTCAGTGCCTTGCATCATTTAATTTACAGAACATGCCCACAACTTTCAAGATGTTTTTTTATTCTGAAGCAAACAACAAATAGGACAAATAACAGAAAAAGTAAATGTGCATAATTATTCACCCCCTAAAGTCAATACTTTGTAGAGCCACCTTTTGCGGCAAATCGCACCAAATCGCTTTGGATAAGTCTCTATGAGCTTGCCACATCTTACAACTGGGATATTTGCCCATTCCTCCTTGCAAAACTGCTCCAGCTCCTTCAAGTGGGATGATTTGTGCTTGTGAACAGCAATCTTTAAGTCTGACCCCAGATTTCCTATTGGATTGAGGTCTGGGCTTTGACTCAGCCATTCCAATACATTTACATGTTTCCCCTTAAACCCCCCATGTGTTGCTTTAGCAGTGTTTTTGGGGTCATTGTCCTGCTGGAAGGTGAACCTCCGTCCTAGCCTCAAATCATGCGCAGAGTGGTATAGGTTTTGCTCAAGAATATCCCTGTATTTAGCACCATCCATCTTTCCCTCAACTCTGACCAGGTTCCCAGTCCCGGCTGCTGAAAAACATCCCCCCAGCATGATGCTGCCACCGCCATGTTTCACTGTGGGGATGGTGTTCTTTGGGTGATGTGATGTGTTGGGTTTGCGTCAGACATAGCGTTTTCTTGGATGGCCGAAAAGTTCAATTTTAGCCTCATCAGACCAGAGCACCTTCCTCCATACATTTTGGGAGTCTCCCACATGCCTTTTCGCAAACTCAAAACGTGCCATTTTGTTTTTTGCTGAAAGTAATGGCTTTCTTCGGGCCACTCTGCCATAAAGCCCAACTCTATGGAGCGTACGGCTTATTGTCGTCCTATGTACAGATACTCCAGTCTCTGCTGTTGATCTCTGCAGCTCATCCAGGGTTACCTTAGGTCTCTGTGCTGCCTCTCTGATTAATGCCCTCCTTGCCCGGTCCGTGAGCTTTCGTGGACGGCCGTCTCTTGGCAGGTTTGCTGTTGTGCCATGTTCTTTCCATTTGGTTATGATAGATTTGATGGTGCTCCTCGGGATCATCAAAGATTTGGATATTTTTTTATAACCTCACCCTGACTTGTACTTCTCAACAACATTGTCCCTTACTTGTTTGGAGAGTTCCTTGGTCTTCATGGCAGTGTATGGTTAGTGGTGCCTCTTGCTTAGGTGTTGCAGACTCTGGGGCCTTTCAAAAAAGGTGTGTATATGTAATGACAGATCATGTGACACTTAGATTGCACACAGGTGGATATCATGTCAAGGGGGTGAATACATACGCACATGACAAGTTTTATATTTCTAAAAAATAGTTTTCTGTATACATTTTTCTTATTTCACTTCACTAACTTAGACTATTGTGTTCTGATCCGCCACATCAAATTCAGATTAACAAAACATTGAATTTAAGGCTGTAATGTAACAAAATAGGTAAAAAGTCAAGGGGGTGAATACTTTTGCAAGGCACTACATACAATAATATTTAAACAATTTTGGTCATTATAGACCTTCTTAGGAGTGTAAGAGATTCTTCACTCTATTAGTTCTCTATATTCACCCTTTCTTGGCCTTTATCCCCAAGTCTCACTATATGGCTTTCTAATGATAGACCATAGTAGTAACAAGTGCTTAAAAGCTTGATTATTATTCACCAACACCTTCCAAACAGTCCCTTCAAAGGTCTACCCCAGAAGCTCATGCATACAGTGTTTCTATTAGAAATAGATGCACTAGCCAATCACAGACTATTTCTCAACAGGGCCAGTCTGTGATTGGTTAGTACATCTTGTACTATAGCGTCATTGTGTGGATAAGTAACAAACTGCAGACCTTTGAAGGGACTATTTGGAAGGATTCATTGAGTAAAAACAAAACCTTGTAATAAAATGATGATTACATATGCAAATTAATTCTTAGGTAGTTTATTTTAATATTAGAAACAGGTAAACTTCCATATCCCTTTAATCTCAACATGGACTCTATATATAGGAAATGACCATTGAAGTGCAAGAAAAAAGTTATTTCCATAAATGACCCTCAAATTAGCAATGTATTTGAAAATAAAATATATTATTATAGCCAGAGACGACATACAATATCAGTGTGCTAACTACAGCTCCATTAGATTAGCATACAGACCACTATCATTTATTAAAGCACTATATCCCATTACTAACAAAAACCTCTTCACATAATAAATGGCAAAATCATTTTATACAGAAAAAATACAGACTTCCGTCTATTAATTATAATATGCAATTATATTGATGTGGGCGCATCCACTTTTGTTTCTCTTTATCAGCTTCTAAAAGTGACATGTGACCTTGAAATCAGAGTCATTCAGCTGCTTAAATTAAAATCTAGCAATCTTTAGTTAATTGATTTCAAAAGTATTAATGGAATTTTCATTAGTTAACAAGTTCCGTTCCCTGTGGGAGATCAGTAGCTCAAATAATGGCTCAAAAAAAAAAGTAATAATATAATATGTTGAATCAAATGCTTTGTAAGTCAAATATCTGTAAATATGGAATTTCAGTGGTATTTTACCAATGTATTGTTTTTTGTATCTTGAACAAGGAAATTGATCAGCAAATGGAGATGAGTCATTAGAATGCCATTGTATAATTAAAAAAATATATATTTGAAAAATCTGAGTTCGACTAAGAGCACAATGAAGCAAAAAATAAGTAATTTAGCTATTTTTGATAATAAAAAAAATAGACTGCGACAATGGCCTTAATGAGGGTAAAGCCTGAGGTGAAGGGCTGTAGTGCTGTGGGTTGCCATGGCAACAGTGATAGTTATAAACATTCATTGTCTGCATGAGGCAGATTGCTGGTAACGTTCATTTAATCCGTTTATTCACCATTTGAAATGGGGCAATTGCTTCTGCAGGGGATTGGCAAATGGCAGTAGGCCCATATCATTCCGCCGGACAGAGTCACTTACCAACTGCCATCTGTCCCAGGTCCATTCATTTGAAAAGGGGTAACTGCTTCTGCAGTAGTTTGGCCAATGGCAGTAGGCCCATATCATTCAGCTGGACAGAGTCACTTACCAACTGCCATCTGTCCCATGTCTATTCACCATTTGAAACGGGGCAACTGCTTCTGCAGGGGCATGGCCAATGGCACTAGGCCCATATCATTCAGCAGAACAGAGTCACTTACCAACTGCCATCTGTCCCATGTCTATTCACCATTTGAAATGGGGCAACTGCTTCTGCAGGGGCATGGCCAATGGCAGTAGGCCCATATCATTCAGCTGGACGGAGTCACTTACCAACTGCCATCTGTCCCATGTCTATTCACCATTTGAAACGGGGCAACTGCTTCTGCGGGGGCATGGCCAATGGCACTAGGCCCATATCATTCAGCTGGACAGAGTCACTTACCAACTGCCATCTGTCCCATGTCTATTCACCATTTGAAACGGGGCAACTGCTTCTGCAGGGGCATGGCCAATGGCACTAGGCCCATATCATTCAGCTGGACAGAGTCACCAACTGCCATCAGTCCCAGGCCCTAAAACAAGACACTATCTAGGGGAATCCCTAGCACCAATACACAGAAACCCAAAGAGGAGAGGACCTAACCAGTGAGATCTATTCATTGGCCGGTTCAGCTGGATCGTACTCTTGACATAAATGTTGATGCCTCTACAGGACACTGGGAGAATCCATGATACTTTATGAAGTTGTGTGTATGAGAGGGGCATTTATATATCTATAAAGCTGTGGAGTCAATTTAAATGATATCAAGTTACCTAATTGAAAGACTTCTTCCCCGTTTTTCCTTCTTCCTCACCACTCCCTCCACAAATATCAACAGACCCCCCCCCACACACACACACACACACACACACACTATGCAGCTCTGAGGATGTGATGTAACAAACACACAATGTATCCCTGTACCAATAAACAAAATCTTCACAAAGGTTGATTTCCCCCCAAAAAAATGTTTTCAATCCATGGGTTTCGCAGGTTTGGTACTTAACTTTTTTCTTGAACTACAGTGGTCCTTTAAATGTAGGCTAGAGGTCTCTCTTTTCTTTTAAGATATTATATATTGGATATTTTTAATTATCAATATATTTAAATTTGCACATGGAAATATAACAATTTCCCTAACTTTAACTCTGTTATCTATTCTTTAGCTTTTATCTATTTGTCATTACCGTCATTATTTACTGTTTGTAACAAAGATTGTTAATTGTTAAATTCTGTATTTATAAGAGATTTAGTAAAGGAAAAAAATAGCTCAACACTGGAACAAAATCTGACATAATTGTAAAATTGTTCAACAATACAAACCAAGAGAACCCAAGTCATTGGTGCAAAAATAGGAACTAACATTATTTTTTTAGACATGGATCATAGTACAAAAGAAAGAAAAACGATTTCACAGTTAACAGTATATATTGGGGTCACCAAGAGAAAAAGGGAAATCTTTGAAAATGGTAACCTGAGGCTACAGATTAATATTTTCCTTTCATTTCTCTATTCTTTTTCATATACACTGTTTTTTTAAAAGGGATTTTTGGCATGGTTTTTAAATATTTATGATAGTCTGATTTATTTTTCTCCAGGACATCAATGACTTAGATACAAGAAATTGAACATATTACAGCTTTAAGAGCAGAGCGAAGTAAAGGCAACATAGTCCGATATGTAGGGCATTGCTCTGAGATTGTGACTGGAGGGGCATCGGTACTCCCAGGAGGCCTTGCAGGGATGGTTTCATAATGTTCACACCAAAGCGTCACATGACTAGTATATTCTTTTGAAAAACTTTTATGTCAACAAGCATTCTTAAAGGAGACACAGTAATTAACATGCATACAGGAATAGAGGTCTGCAGCTACCAAATGGAAGTATTACCTAAGGACAGTAGTAAGCTTAGATGCTACAAGACTGATCTTAACGGTGCATTTTAAAATATAATTTTAAATGTTTAAATATGACTTGCAGACAGGAGGGTGTATGGGGGGAAGAAGCACAGATATTGCAATAGTGTAGATCAATAAACACACATTGCTGAAGGCCCCTCAAAAACTTTTTTTTATTAATTTATTTGTTAAAAATTCCCAATGCCAATGCCCCGCCCCAATATAATAAAAAATTGGGGCAAAACCACAAACAGTCCCTGTCCATCTGTTTCCTCTACCATATCAGGAGAAATAATCCCAAGAGTCTCTCAATTTAATCAAAACTTTCTGCACTATAGACAACTTATTCTTCATAGAAAAAGCTTCCATGATGTTTAAAACAGGATCTCTGAAGAAGAATTGAAGCTTATGGACTACACTAGCTTTTAAGCTTAAGAAATAAACTTGGAGCCTCATTCAACTGAGCCGTTCGGGAGATCCAGGCTCGGAATTGGAGCCCATAACTTAATTTGCTATTTAATTGGCAACTTTTTGCGGGATCCGATAGAGTTACGGGCTCCGAGCTGCCATTCATAGGGATTTTTAAAATAGGAAGTTAATGCCCTCTAAGTCTTTGATCTTTTACTGTCGAGAGGCTAAAATCGCTATTTAATTGCTCAATTTCCCCAAGCCCGCAAATGTATTCACACCCATAAACGGCAAATGAAGGAGAAAATCCAACATGTGCTAGAGAGGACCCACAAGGGGGTTAATCATCTATCCATAGAACTGTAAATGCTAATAACAGATCAATACTGCCTGTAAATAATGGGGAAGCCCGCAAATCGTCAGGAAATAAGATTTAATTTTTATGTTTCATCTTGGGGTTAATTCGATCTTGGGTATCAATGAGGTAATACATATCAGGCCACCCACATGGACTAGAACAGTACTGGCATTCATTTTCATAAATCTTTATTGAGAGGGTTTGTGAGTCGGATTGCATATTGGACCCCCGAACCTAATTGAATGACAAGTAACCTCCATTTATTACTGCAGTAATTCAGACTCCTTTCCTATTGGCTGATTCAAAATGGCTTGCTTAATTGACTGATTGGCTGATTCAAAATGGCTTGCTTAATTGACTGATTGGCTGATTCAAAATGGCTTGCTTAATTGATCATGCTCCCGCCCTCAGCAGGTCCGAAGCAGTGCATTGTTTACGGTTTTGGCTTTGGGCCCGCAACTTGCGAGCTTGACCAATTAAATAGCCTTGCAAACCGAGACAAACGGGAGCCAGCAACACACTCGCAGACATTCGGCCATCTTTGATCGAGTTACGGGCTTTACATGGAATGGAGCCCAGTCAGTATGTCTCTTGCAATGGCCATCTACATATCGGCAGTCGGAGCCCAGAACTGCAGTATAAATCCACGGAACAATCAGACTTTATACTGGTCTATATAGACTCTGGATTGTTATATTAATATCCACAGCAAGAGGAAGCAAACAGGAAACTGGTGTCACAGACACAAAGCTATCCCAGACGTGAATAATTATGTAGTCCCTATGTGCAAGCTCCAAACCCTCTTTAAAAAGTATTTAAAGGTCCACCATGGTCATATTTCTTTTTTAAATATCACTTCGACAAAAATATTCTGCCAATTTTTTTTTGAATGGAAAATAAAAATACAGCCTTAAAACTTTTATGTTTTATATGCAATTATGCTGATGTAGGATACTATTTTGTTTTCTATGGATTGTCGTCCTAAGGTGGGAGAACACTTTCATTGCATAGGAAGGCCCTCTCTGCCCATTGGTAATGTGGCATCAACAACTGCAGGAGCTTTCATTATACATGTTTACTATATTCCACCAAATAGTTGAGTATTGTTTCAGACCTGAAGAAGAACAGGTCCATTTTCAAAGGCTTGTGTCTTAATATTGCTTGTTAATCCAATAAAAAAAGTATTAGTTGATACTGCAAGATTCAGTCTTGCCAAGCTCATTGCTTCTAAACATAATTGTATTATCTATATACTCTTACTGTGCCGGATTGGACCCTGGGCGCGCTCTCCTTCAGCATCTGATGTCTTTGTGCTATCAGTAATATATCACATCAATGTTAGAGGGGACGACATGTCGGGGAGCCGGCTAAGCTCAAAATATGCTGAGAGTATTAAAGTGTGCGCTTCTCACATACACTTCTATCAAATAGTATTAAATAGTAATGGGCTAACAGAATATGCACATATTTTATTCAGGTTTGCCATGCCATAGTGGAAACATCTAAAAGTTAAATTCAGACAAAGATAAATACAAACATATAGAAAAGCAAGGAGGGCCCTGTCTTTGAGCTCGGAATCCAGTGTCCGTGGTGCTTTCTAAATGCACCCTGCAGGATTGAAACTCGCAGACTTACAACCTAAAGATATTATGAGTGGTACAGGAGGAAGGGAGAGGTGATGAGCGGGTGGAAGGTGATACGCTTCTTTAAAAAGATGCGTTTTAAGTGAGGTTTTGAATATTTTGGGGGCAATAGGATAATCTGGTGGAGCGAGGCAAGGAGTTCCAGAGAATAGGGGCAGCACGAGAAAAGTCCTGAAGGCGAGAGAGTAAGAGGAGGTGACAAGAGTTGTAGAAAGAAGAAGGTCATTAGCAGAATGAAGAGGGCGGGTGGGGGAGTATTTGGAGATGAGAGCAGGGATATAAGGGGGAGTGTTATTGTTGAGGGCTTTGTAAATTAGGGTCACGATTTAAAATTTTATTCTGGAGCCTAAGGGAAGCCAGGGGTGTGATTGACAGAGATGTAATGCGACACTGAACGTTGTGTACGAAAGAGGAGTCTAGCAGAGGCGTTCCTAATGGATTGAAGTGGAGATAGTCGGGTGGTGGGTAGGCCAACAAGAAGCGAGTTCCAGTAGTCTAGTCGATAGATGACGAGAGAGTGTACTAGAATCTTAGTTGTGTCTTGTGTAAGATAGTGACGAATTCTGGAGATGTTTTTTAGATGGAGAAGACAAGATTTAGTTAGTGATTGTATGTGAGGGATGAAAGACAGAGCGGGGTCCAGTAGAACCCCAAGACAACAGGCTTGGGAGGTGGGAGTGATGATGTCGTTGTTGACAGTGAGAAAGATGTGAGGAAATTACACTGTGGGAGAGGGAGAGAAGGTTAGGAGTTCAGTCTTAGACATGTTAAGTTTGAGATGGTGGGTGGACATCCAAGAGGATATACTAGAGAGGCAGTTGGAGATGAGTGCTAGAAGAGAGGGGGATAGATCTGGTGCGGAGAGGTAGATTTGGGTGTCATCTGCATAGAGATGATTATGAAGCCCCAAAAAGTTTATTAAGGTACCAAGTGAGGATGTGTAGATGGAGAAGAGGAGGGGGGCTAGGATTTATCCTTGGTGTACGCCAACAGAAAGGGCTGAGAAGAAGAAGAGGTGTCAGAGAAGGAGACACTGAAAGATCGATTTTGTAGGTATGATGAGAACCACGAGAGAGCAGTGTCTCAAATACCGAGGGAGAAGAGGATATGAAGTAGAAGTGGGTGGTCGACAGTGTCAAAGGCAGCAGAGAGATCTAGAAGAAGAAGAATTGAAAAGTGACCTTTTGACTTGGCGGTAAGCAGGTAATTGGTAGCTTTAGTGAGAGCTGTCTCAGTGGAGTGTTGGGGTCGGAAGCCGGATGGTGTGGTAATGAGGGCAAGGGTGTCACGGGTGGAAGAGAGAGTAGATTTGAAGTGTGAGGTGGCAGTGTCAGGGCAATTGAGTTTAGCGATGGGGCTGAGAAGGGGTTGGAGAACAGTGGATAGCTGTGTAGGGTCCAGTGCTAGCAGGTTTCTGTGGGTGATAGTGGCAGGGGTTGAAGAAGGGTGGTGAGAGGAAGATGTGGTAAGGTTGAAGGTAAGGAGGTGATGGTCAGATAGAGGGAGTGGGTGGATGACTGGGTTGGAGGCTGTGCTGAGATTGGTGAAGATTAGGTATAGAGAATGTCCAGCATGAAGAATCTGTAAGTTGTGAGAGTCCAAGGGAAGAGGTGAGTGCAAGCAGTTTGGCTGCTGCTGGGGGGGTGGGAGTGTAAACGGCAATGTTAAAATCTCCAAGCATGATTGAAGGAACATTGGAGGAGAGAAAGTGAGGGAGCCAGGCAGAAAAGTGATCAAGAAATTGAAAAGGGAGTGCCTGGTGGGCGATAGATCACAGCGACACGTAGAGAGATAGGTGAGAAGAGGCGGATTGTATGAACTTCAAAGGATGAGAATTGGAGGGATGGGACAGGGGGTAAGAGGTGAAAAGTACAGCGAGTGGAAAGCAATACGTCCACACCACCTTGTTTGCTCCCAGGTCTAGGTGTGTGGCTGAAGTGAAAACCACCATAAGAGAGTGCTGCAGGGGAGGCACTGTCTGAGGATGAGAGCCAGGTTTCAGTGAGAGTCAGTAGATTGAGGGAGTTGGTAGTAAATGTCATGGGTGAATGTGAGTTTATTGCAGATAGATCGTGCATTCAAGAGGGCCCAGGAGAAAGGTAGAGTAGAAGGTTTGTGACATGTGATGGGTATCAGATTCTGGGTGTTATGGGCCTGCTTGGCCTTGAACCAGAGCGTGGCTGACAGCGAGTGGAGATAAGTGAGGGGCCTGGGTTAGGGGATATATCTCCTGCAGCCAGGAGAAGGAGGAGTGACAGGGAGAGAATATGGGACTGGGACTTACAGCGCTGTTTCTGCTTGTGAGTGTTAGGGAGGGGATGAGATTGTGACTATAGGAGGGAGAGGAGCTCATGGGAGCAGAGAAGAGGAGAGGAGAGCAAGGAAGGTGAGATGGTAATATTGTTGGGGACGTGATATGGAGAAGTAGCAAAGGAGAGTCTGAGAGAGAGGCAGTATGTTATAAGAAAGAGGAAAGAGAGCATGTTGATGGTGTGTGAGATAAGGAAAAAGATTGGATAAATGTGGGGGAAGAATTATTATCCTAAAATATGATAGTTGTAGTGATATAGTTTCAGGAGCAGGGAAGAGAGTGTGATAAGGTTTATCAGAATGGTTGTGGTGGGTGAGTAGCTAGGAGTCTTTATGACTTTATTAAGTTGTTATTTAGCAGGTGGTGCTGACTGAGCACGTGCAAGTCTTGTGAGTTTCTATAAATTAAGAGAATGCACAGGCGGGTGGGAGGTCAGAGAGAGCGCAGCTGTAGTGTGAAAGTCCACAGGTGAGAAATTGTATCTTTCAATATGGTGGTTACCTCTGAGCAGTTGGAGTTTGAAAGTCCACAGGTAAGAAAGATTACATTAGCCTCCTATAGAGAATTACTCATCATTACAGCATTAGCCTCTCACAGATTCTAATGCCACCTCTCACAGTTTATAATGCCACCTTACACCTCTCACAGATTCTAATGCCACCTTACACCTGTCACAGATTCTAATGCCACCTTACACCTCTCACAGATTCTAATGCCACCTCTCACAGTTTATAATGCCACCTTACACCTCTCACAGATTCTAATGCCACCTTACACCTGTCACAGATTCTAATGCCACCTTACACCTCTCACAGATTCTAATGCCACCTCTCACAGTTTCTAATGCCACCTTACACCTCTCACAGTTTCTAATGCCACCTTACACCTCTCACAGATTCTAATGCCACCTTACATCTCTCACAGATTCTAATGCCACCTCTCACAGTTTCTAATGCCACCTTACACCTCTCACAGATTCTAATGCCACCTCTCACAGTTTCTAATGCCACCTTACACCTCTCACAGATTCTAATGCCACCTCTCATAGTTTCTAATGCCATCTTACACCTCTCACAGATTCTAATGCCGCCTTACACCTCTCACAGATTCTAATGCCACCTCTCACAGTTTCTAATGCCACCTTACACCTGTCACAGATTCTAATGCCACCTTACACCTCTCACAGTTTCTAATGCCACCTTACACCTGTCACAGATTCTAATGCCACCTTACACCTGTCACAGATTCTAATGCCACCTTACACCTGTTACAGTTTCTGATGCCACCTTACACAATGCACAGGCGGGTGGGAGGTCAGAGAGAGCGCAGCTGTAGTGTGAAAGTCCACAGGTGAGAAATTGTATCTTTCAATATGGTGGTTACCTCTGAGCAGTTGGAGTTTGAAAGTCCACAGGTAAGAAAGATTACATTAGCCTCCTATAGAGAATTACTCATCATTACAGCATTAGCCTCTCACAGATTCTAATGCCACCTCTCACAGTTTATAATGCCACCTTACACCTCTCACAGATTCTAATGCCACCTTACACCTGTCACAGATTCTAATGCCACCTTACACCTCTCACAGATTCTAATGCCACCTCTCACAGTTTCTAATGCCACCTTACACCTCTCACAGATTCTAATGCCACCTCTCACAGTTTCTAATGCCACCTTACACCTCTCACAGTTTCTAATGCCACCTTACACCTCTCACAGATTCTAATGCCACCTTACATCTCTCACAGATTCTAATGCCACCTCTCACAGTTTCTAATGCCACCTTACACCTCTCACAGATTCTAATGCCACCTCTCACAGTTTCTAATGCCACCTTACACCTCTCACAGATTCTAATGCCACCTCTCATAGTTTCTAATGCCATCTTACACCTCTCACAGATTCTAATGCCGCCTTACACCTCTCACAGATTCTAATGCCACCTCTCACAGTTTCTAATGCCACCTTACACCTGTCACAGATTCTAATGCCACCTTACACCTCTCACAGTTTCTAATGCCACCTTACACCTGTCACAGATTCTAATGCCACCTTACACCTCTCACAGATTCTAATGCCACCTTACACCTCTCACAGATTCTAATGCCACCTTACACCTCTCACAGATTCTGATGCCACCTTGCATCTCTCACAGTTTCTAATGCCACCTTACACCTGTCAAAGATTCTAATGCCACCTTGCCCCTCTCACAGTTTCTAATGCCACCTTACACCTGTCACAGATTCTAATGCCACCTTACACTTCTCACAGATTCTAATGCCACCTCTCACAGTTTCTAATGCCACCTTACACCTCTCACAGATTCTAATGCCACCTCTCACAGTTTCTAATGCCACCTTACACCTCTCACAGATTCTAATGCCACCTCTCACAGTTTCTAATGCCACCTTACACCTCTCACGGATTCTAATGCCACCTCTCACAGTTTCTAATGCCACCTTACACCTCTCACAGATTCTAATGCCACCTCTCACAGTTTATAATGCCACCTTACACCTCTCACAGATTCTAATGCCACCTCTCACAGTTTCTAATGCCACCTTACACCTCTCACAGTTTCTAATGCCACCTTACACCTCTCACAGATTCTAATGCCACCTCTCACAGTTTCTAATGCCACCTTACACCTCTCACAGATTCTAATGCCACCTCTCATAGTTTCTAATGCCATCTTACACCTCTCACAGATTCTAATGCCGCCTTACACCTCTCACAGATTCTAATGCCACCTCTCACAGTTTCTAATGCCACCTTACACCTGTCACAGATTCTAATGCCACCTTACACCTCTCACAGATTCTAATGCCACCTTACACCTGTCACAGATTCTAATGCCACCTTACACCTCTCACAGATTCTAATGCCACCTTACACCTGTCACAGATTCTAATGCCACCTTGCACCTCTCACAGATTCTGATGCCACCTTGCATCTCTAACAGTTTCTAATGCCACCTTACACCTGTCACAGATTCTAATGCCACCTTGCCCCTCTCACAGTTTCTAATGCCACCTTACACCTGTCACAGATTCTAATGCCACCTTACACCTCTCACAGATTCTAATGCCACCTCTCACAGTTTCTAATGCCACCTTACACCTCTCACAGATTCTAATGCCACCTCTCACAGTTTCTAATGCCACCTTACACCTCTCACAGATTCTAATGCCACCTCTCAGTTTCTAATGCCACCTTACACCTCTCACAGTTTCTAATGCTACCTTACACATCTCACAGTTTCTAATGCCACCTTACACCTGTCACAGATTCTAATGCCACCTCTCACAGTTTCTAATGCCACCTTACACCTCTCACAGATTCTAATGCCAACTCTCACAGTTTTTTAATGCCACCTTACACCTCTCACAGATTCTAATGCCACCTCTCACAGTTTCTAATGCCACCTTACACCTCTCACAGATTCTAATGCCACCTCTCACAGTTTATAATGCCACCTTACACCTCTCACAGATTCTAATGCCACCTCTCACAGATTCTAATGCCACTTTACACCTCTCACAGTTTCTAATGCCACCTTGCACCTCTCACAGATTCTGATGCCACCTAGCACCTTTCACAGTTTCTAATGCCCGCTTACACCTGTCACAGATTCTAATGCCACCTTACACCTGTCACAGATTCTAATGCCACCTTGCACCTCTCTCAGTTTCTAATGCCACCTTACACCTGTTACAGTTTCTGATGCCACCTTACACCTCTCACAGATTCCAATGCCACCTTACACCACTCACAGTTTCTAATGCCACCTTACACCTGTCACAGATTTTAATGCCACCTTGCACCTCTCTCAGTTTTTAATGCCACCTTACACCTGTCACAGTTTCTAATGCCACCTTACACCTATCACAGATTCTAATGCCACCTTACACCTCTCACAGATTCTGATGCCACCTTACACCTCTCACAGATTCTAATGCCACCTTACACCTCTCACAGATTCTGATGCCACCTTACACCTCTCACAGTTTCTAATGCCACCTTACACCTGTCACAGACTTTAATGTCACCTTGCACCTCTCTCAGTTTCTAATGCCACCTTACACCTGTCACAGTTTCTAATGCCACCTTACACCTGTCACAGATTCTAATGCCACCTTACACCTCTTACAGATTCTAATGCCACCTTACACCTCTCACAGATTCTGATGCCACCTTACACCTCTCACAGTTTCTAATGCCACCTTACACCACTCACAGATTCTAATGCCACCTTACACCTCTCACAGATTCTAATGCCACCTTGCACCTCTTACAGATTCTGATGCCACCTTGCACCTCTCACAGTTTCTAATGCCACCTTACACCTGTCACAGATTCTAATGCCACCTTGCCCCTCTCACAGTTTCTAATGCCACCTTACACCTGTCACAGATTCTAATGCCACCTTACACCTCTCACAGATTCTAATGCCACCTCTCACAGTTTCTAATGCCACCTTACACCTCTCACAGATTCTAATGCCACCTCTCACAGTTTCTAATGCCACCTTACACCTCTCACAGATTATAATGCCACCTCTTACAGTTTCTAATGCCACCTTACACCTCTCACAGTTTCTAATGCCACCTTAGACCTGTCACACATTCTAATGCCACCTCTCACAGTTTCTAATGCCACCTTACACCTCTCACAGATTCTAATGCCACCTCTCACGGTTTCTAATGCCACCTTACACCTCTCACAGATTCTAATGCCACCTCTCACAGTTTCTAATGCCACCTTACACCTCTCACAGATTCTAATGCCACCTCTCACAGTTTCTAATGCCACCTTACACCTCTCATAGATTCTAATGCCACCTCTCACAGTTTCTAATGCCACCTTACACCTCTCACAGATTTTAATGCCACCTCTCACAGTTTCTAATGCCACCTTACACCTGTCACAGATTCTAATGCCACCTTATACCTCTCACAGATTCTAATGCCACCTTACACCTGTCACAGATTCTAATGCCACCTTACACCTCTCACAGATTCTAATGCCACCATACACCTGTCACAGATTCTAATGCCACCTTACACCTCTCACAGATTCTAATGCCACCTTACACCTGTCACAGATTCTAATGCCACCTTGCAGCTCTCACAGATTCTGATGCCACATTGCACCTCTCACAGATTCTAATGCCACCTTACACCTGTCACAGATTCTAATGCCACCTTGCACCTCTCACAGATTCTGATGCCACCTTGCACCTCTCACAGTTTCTAATGCCACCTTACACCTGTCACAGATTCTAATGCCACCTTGCTCCTCTCACAGTTTCTAATGCCACCTTACACCTGTCACAGATTCTAATGCCACCTTACACCTCTCACAGATTCTAATGCCACCTGTCACAGATTCTAATGCCACCTTACACCTCTCACAGTTTCTAATGCCACCTTGCACCTTTCACAGATTCTGATGCCACCTAGCACCTTTCATAATTTCTAATGCCACCTTACACCTGTCACAGATTCTAATGCCACCTTGCACCTCTGTTAGTTTCTAATGCCACCTTACACCTGTTACAGTTTCTGATGCCACCTTACACCTCTCACAGATTCCAATGCCACCTTACACCACTCACAGTTTCTAATGCCACCTTACACCTGTCACAGATTTTAATGCCACCTTGCACCTCTCTCAGTTTTTAATGCCACCTTACACCTGTCACAGTTTCTAATGCCACCTTACACCTATCACAGATTCTAATGCCACCTTACACCTCTCACAGATTCTGATGCCACCTTACACCTCTCACAGATTCTGATGCCACCTTACACCTCTCACAGATTCTGATGCCACCTTACACCTCTCACAGTTTCTAATGCCACTTTACACCTGTCACAGATTTTAATGCCACCTTGCACCTTTCTCAGTTTCTAATGCCACCTTACACCTGTCACAGTTTCTAATGCCACCTTACACCTGTCACAGATTCTAATGCCACCTTACACCTCTCACAGATTCTAATGCCACCTTACACCTGTCACAGTTTCTAATGCCACTTTACACCTTCACAACCATTACTGTGTTAGTTAATGTTAATGTGTAAGTTAATTTACATTATGAGACTTTACTAAAATCCATAGTAAAAAAAAATGTTCAAAAGCCTATGAACAACCAATGTGGGGGCAATAGCTGTGAATCACTGGCTGCAACATAATCCATGCAATATATAGGTTTTCTGATACAGGAATATCCCGTATCCCAGGAAAACATCACACAGCTTATTTCATAGCCTCTGCCAGGCTGTATGCCCAAACACATCCTGTACACTGCTGTTGTTGTGCAGTTGTTCAGTCGTGTCTGACGCTCCGTGACCCTAAGGGCAGCATAACGCCTGGCACATCCTGTGTCTAGTTGTTCTTCTCCATAAAGTTTTCTTGGCAAAGATACTGGAGCGGGTTGCCAGTTCCTTCTCCAGTGGACCCCGATACATTTGATCTCCCTGCTATGACCTGCCAATCTTGGTTGACCCTACATCGTATAGCTCACAGGTTCATTAAAGAACACAAGCCCCTTCACCACGACAAGGTAGTGATCCAGTAGGGGGATATATCTACATGATACACTATTTGTCATAGCCATAATATAAAGAATAGTAATTTACATGAAGTACTCTCTGTGATTTCAGGTATTTCAATCTCTCCTATAAATAAGTGTGGCTATAACAATAAAAGGAAAGCTTCCTGCAGATTATTTATTTTTTGTATTAAAAAATAAGCTACAGAACCTTGAAAAATTATCAGTAATAATATATAAGAAAAAAAACACATTGTGTTGCACTCAAATAAACCAAGGAGCGATATGCAATTTATGGCAGATTACAGCAAGCAATAAATCACATAATAATAAATAATTTGGCTTTCAGAATGAAGGTTTTGTATTGTGCGTTCTACTTTTTCTTTCAGGTTAGCAAATGATCTGGCTTTTTTCCTGCTATATTATATGTCATTCAATTTTTCTATGTAATTATTGGTTCCCTGATATAAATGTGGCCAAATACAAATTATGATGCCTAAAGACATATGAAAGATTTCTAGATTTTATTAGGTGTATAATCATGGCCGTGAACCCATTAGGCCAAGTAGGAACCCGCCCAGTGTTCTTGGCTTGAAACAAAATGAAATGTTGCAGTTCATAGACTGGCTATTAGGTGGTAACCACCTAGAACAAGAAAGTTACAACAGAAAAGAAAAGACAAAGGCAAAAATGGGTCCATGCATACCTGGCGTACTCACTCGCTCTCCTCCACTTCACTGCCTAGGGGCTCCAAAAAGGGAAGGTACGGCCCTGTATATAATATCCCTGTGTATCTTTTTACTTTTATGTACTATATTTTATTATTTTGTGTTTATAAGCCTAAAATCAAACAAATATTACCTGCTTGCCCTCTGCTGCTCATGAAAACAGACTCTGTTGTTCATGCTGTGCTCTGGCTCATACTAACCTATCAGTGATTGTCTCAGCAACATGCTACTGAGAAATGGTCCCTGATAGGCTAGGACACTACACTGCACATCCAGCTCTAGAGAGTCTGTCTGCATACGCTGCAGTGGGCGGACCCATACAGGGATTATTTTAGGCAGTAAATATAGCACTTATAAGCACAATAAAGTACATAAAAGTAAATAGATACACAGGTATATTATATACCTAGTAAAATCCAGGAACCTTTTATATCCCTTTAGTTATCCTATATATCCAAAGTTATTTAGCCTTATGCTGTTCCTGCTTTTGGAGAACTGGAGTGGCAGCTTCATGTGATGCCCGAGTCCATTGGACAGTGCAGAGACCCCAACTGGCCTACAAACCTTTCTTTATGATCGTATAGGTAGGTGTCTGCGCTACAAGATGGCGGCTGATTAGGTAGCAAAGGTCTGTGTCCATGCGAGATGTCAGAGGACTCTGACTGATCGAGGTTAATCCCATCTCTCCTTTAGGGTTTATGGGAGATATATTCATGTATTGCCATACAATTCTATTTGACTCAAACCAAATGTAAAATAATTTGCATTCCTTTCATAAGTTCATCCTACAGGATGCGCTAGGCGTACAATTACTTAGCAGGGTTCAAGTGCATTCATTTCCTGTTTTAATGTACAAGATGAACAAAGCTACTTGGAGATAATTATTTTCTTTGTTGCATCAGAGATAGGGTATTTGATAGTGTCTTAATGTGTTTTCTTTTTCTAATAAAGGTCCCAGTGCAAAAAAAACTTATACAGAATCTACCATTTTAGTTTCCAGTTGGGTGGAGACTTTGAATACACCAAAACTTTATAAGTGCCTATTGGGAAGGAGACACATACAATGCCAACACTCTTATTAGCTCTAATGGAGAGCTTATTAGCTTGCAATGACATCTATATATATATATATAGTAAATAAATAGTACATTTGTGTTCACATTTGAATGTCTAAAACAAGTTACAAAATCTGCTTCCAGCTCAGAATTCCGAGCAGTACAGTTATTACATTCTGGGTACCTTGGACAGGGACATGCTTCGCTTTCGCAATCCATAGCCATATCAAACATGGCTTCCCTTAAGCATATGCCCGCTGTATCAAACAGCTTTGAGCAAAGCTAGGGTTGATTTATACACAAGCCAGGAATCCCTCCCATGTACAGCTGTTTCAAGGTTACCGCCTCTCATCAGCGTGGGGCCGGTTCCTAGCTTGTGTAGTGGATACAGTATAATATAATACAATACTAGTACAGCTGATATGTCAGAGCTTTCTGAAGCTGCTTTGTTTCATACCACCAAATCATTTTCACTTTACCATGAAAGCTGTGATTTGTGTTTCTATGTGAACTTGTAAGCTTTTTGTTTTTTTTTATATTTGTTTTTTAGCTGTATTGGTTTCCGATTTGAAGTATTTTGATTTTATTTTTCCTAACTCTTCCGGTGCATATTACAAGGCACATTAAAGTGCAAATCATACATAGTTACGGTACAAAGCCACTTCCCAGACGCTCGGTACCATCACTCAGTAAAGATGAAACACTCACTACATAAAAGAAATGAAACCGCATTAGCTTCTAAGATCAAACAAAAAAACATGGTGTTGACCACAGATATCTACAGTCTGCCCAGACAATCATCAGGAAGAAGTCACGTCACAAGCCGAACAAAAACCCATAGAAAATACTATTTGTACATACAGGAATTACAGATTTTCTATAAAATTATTTATTCTGATACAACCAATGCAAAGCAATGCAACCACTACACAAAATGAGAAAATAAAATGAATATTCCAGTGGTAGTGGTTTGCTTTCCAACACAGTCATATTGGATTATTTATTCTTGTAAAACAGGATGTTAACGTGCTCTTAGCATTGATTTTCATGAGCGGAGATAGTCCAGGAATAAGATTATGTTAAGGTAATATTTTATATTTTAAATGTAGCTTAATATATGGTATAAAGTACATTTAGCAGCTACAATCGCGATATAAAATGGAAACATACAGGTAGAGTGTGCCCAACTCAATGCCATTATTCTTATTTTTACCCAGAGGATGAACTAGTGGATAAAGGGCCCTGGTGAAAAAAAAAATCCATATATTCTAGGGGCCCATGAGGGTCATTAAAAAAACAAAACAAATAAAACTAATGTTACATCCCTCTCACCTATTTTAATTAAGATACCTTCTTCACCACATGCTCTTGGTAACAGTGAAACCCTAACTGGGCAACTCCAATGTTTATATCCACTAGGCATGACATCATGGGTGTAGGAACTGGGGGGATGGGGGGACTAATGAGCCCTGTAGAATTGATGTCTTTGAATTATGTTGTTGGAGAAGACTGCTTAGAGTCCCTTGGTCTGCAAGAAGATCCAATCAATCCATACTAGAGGAAACCAAGCCAAACTGTTCACTGGAAGGCTTGACCATGAGGCCAACACTAAAATATGATGGCCATATTGTGAGGAGACTGGATTCCATAGAGAAGAATATGATGCTTGGAAAGATTGATGGCACATAAAGAAGAGGACATGTAAAGAAGAGGACATGTAAAGATGAGGTAATTGAAGCACTTAATATGTGCTTGAGGGTGCTCAGAGGGGCAGATGTGCCTGGTGGGCTCTGGTCCATAGGGTCACCAAGAGTCTGACACGACTGAACAATTAGGGACACTATAGTGGTAAAAAAAATTGGGGCACTGTATTCATAGCATAACGAAAGCATTTTAGCGAAATTATATATAATTATGAATCAATATATTATTATTATAATTTTTTTTTTTATGTGATGCAGAATGTTATTGGGAAAAAGTGGGATTACTTTAATGCAGATCACTTATTCTTCATGTGAAATAAAAAAATGTGATGTTTAAAATATGTTTTAAATATCTCATTTTGTGTTTGTTATATCACTTCCTGAGAGCTGGATCAAGAGGGTGTGTGTGTTTTGACTATCAATAAAGGGAAGGGTTGATGAAGAGGGATCAGAGAACCAATTGTTAGCTAATTGGATAAGATTCAAACTAACACAGCCTTCACACACACACTGACCCAGAAGCAAGAAGTTGCATCAAGAGATGCAACCACAGCTCTGTGTAAATGTAAACGTCCCTTTCACATGCACACACCTTTTAACTTCATATCATAGATTATTCCAGGGTCCATAAAAGGCTTCAACATTTTTATTCTAATTAAAAATTTGCTTTACAAGGTTTAATGTCTTAATTATGCTCTTAGTCAGAGACAACATTTTCAAATATATATACATACATACACATACACCCATACTTTCTGTACATACATATCCATTGTATAGTGGTCCTTTAAAGGCACAAATGGATCTGCCAGACTAATGTGTCTGAGCCTGGCCCGGCAGACAGAAAATGATATCAATAGATGGGACAAATAATTCATTTCTTGTGCTTTCCTTGTGACCAACAATGCGACGAATAACCAGGTTTACATATTCCTCAGAGAACAATTTAAGAAAACACTAAACACTAACAAAAAGGTAGAATACTTGTAATTTTTTCCATAACATAAAGTAACACTGAGGAAAATCTTGAGAAACAATGTCGCAGGTTTTAAAGCAATTTTATAGAGGCTTAAAAAAAAATACTGTTTTTGCCCCCTTATAATGTGCGTTAGACATTTATTTAAATAGCAACATTCATCCTGATAATTAGTAATAATGTCTGCTTTTTTCCCCAATTACATGAAGCCCTTTTGCTGCATAGAGTTTCAAGTCACAGCTGATGCAGAGCGGCCGTGGCGCTGCCTCTGACTGGATGAAAGATTTATATAAATGGGACTAGCTACCTACAAAATCAGTTAGGTTTCTAAACTACTGTTAAACACCGTAATGATAATATTAATATATAATAATAATAATAATAATAATAATAATAATAATAAATAAATAATAATAGTAATAATAATAATATATACATTTTTCAGTTTCTAATGTTTGGTTAAGGGCCCCTGCTCTACTTATAATATGCCTCACAGACCTCAAAATCACTGTAGTCTGATATTTTTTGAATTACTAAAAACTTGATAATGGGCAAAATGTTTTCTAGTTTCTTAACTGTAGTATAAAATTATTCTTTACTATGATCTGATATTTCATTTATTGATCTGCTGGTTTGAGTTGTTTTTACATCATTACTTGTAAACTAATAAGTCATCTTGATGAAATTACAAACATTTATGGCTAACATGTTTCTGTTACAGAAGATGCAATTTTTTTCTGCTTTTAGATTTTATTCCCATCAGTAGAAACAATTGCACAGCAACAAAAATGGCTTCACTGAAGAAGTCCTCTGGGGGCGAAACGCGGAGACAACATTTTTTTCTGTGATTCAACCCTGGATTTTGTTTTGTGAGTAGATATCGGTTATTTCTCTGTCCATAGGTTGTTACTTTGTTTTTTTGCATTCAGATTCTACTTTCGGCAGTAGGAGCATTTCAACAGACACAAAAAGGCTGCTCCCACTGCAGCATAATTCCGTAAAAAAAAATTAAAAGCCATAAAACATTTTACGGATTATAAAGTGTAGGACTTCAATAGAATATACAGTACTGCAAATGTGATGCTATGGTTGTATTTTAATAAAGCAGTATTTAATATATAAAAAAATTCTCAACATAAATCATCAATTTAGCACTTTGATAATTAGTAGAGACCAGAGCTCGGCTTTGCTTTTTGTAAATTCTGCTTCAAACCCAAGTAATTAGTTTGAGGTACCAGATATATAACATTTAGAAAGGTAACAGTTTTGGCATTTCCTATCGTGAAAGTGATATTTCAAACACCAACAATTTTCTTTTAGTTTTAATTATACATTCCAGAAAATGCAATTATTAGTCATGTTACAACCACTCTAATTTATAGTTCAATCTTCTGAATATAAACACAGTAGTAAAACAGATCAGAAAAACAAGCACAAAACAGCCTGATAAAGGAGCATGAAAAGTAAATAAATGTATTATTAAAGCGAAACGCGCTCTGAACAATGTCTCCAATCTGTCCGAAGATGAAAAGTCCTCTTTTTCTTCTCTACTAGTAATCCTCTATTAAGATGGATAACATGTATCCTTCTATTAAGATGGATAACATGTATCCACCTAAAGCACATTTCTTCCAGAGTATCCAGGAATACAAACTCACAGGGCTATCAATAAATCGAGTTCTACTAACCCAACGCATTTCGTCCTGCTGGGGCCTTTCTATAAACACAGTAGTACTTTGGTTTTCATTCATTTATTCTGTTACCTCACCAATGTAAGATCAATACACACATCTAAAACTTGCTTAACACAAATTCTATTTATAACAACAAATATAGAAAATCAGAACAAAACTTGTAGGCTGGTAGCTTCTATGCGTCCGATTTACCTATTTGTATATTTCTTTTATAGAATATGCACAGAAAATAAACAATTTAAAGGGACACCAAATATGCTGATTATTTTAAACAGTAGAACCCTGTGATCCCCTTTTGATAGGACTTTTTAATAAGAAATATTTGTTGTTTAGATTTTCAGTCGTGTCTAACTTTTTGTGACTTTATGTATTGTAGCACACCAGGCACTATCATTATGTCTCTAGTTGTGCTTATCCATAAAGCTATCTTGGCAAAGATACTGGAGTGGGTTGCCAGTTCCTTCTTCAGTGGGCCGTGATTTGTTCAGCCTCTCTGCTATGAACTGCCCATCTTGGGAGCCCCTACATGGGTCTATACTCACAGCTTCATTGAGGTACAAGAGCCCCTTCACCACAACAAGGTAGCAATCTAATTTCATTTTAGAAAGAAGATTTTTTTTTTTTTTTTAAATGTGCTCCCTTTATATGCAATTATTCTCTTGTGTTGTGTTCCATTGCCTTCAGTGAGCCACGTCTTTCAGCTGATTTCTCAGCAGAGTGTGTTCTTGTAAACTACCAAGATTTCCATTAGTTTTACTATAAGTACTGCCACTTACAAGATAAAAGTTTCTCTGCATTCAGGTATTTTCAATTGTAGATGAATAAAAATGGTTGCTTCCGCAGTACACTTCATGCACATAATAGTAAATAAATAAATGGTATTACATTTTTAGTGTCTATTAGGGAGTGTACTTTTTCAATATACTGCATAAATCATTTAAAGAGCCTTTTTTAAGCATAATGGTGGGTGATACACGGCATACCTCCCAAGTGTCCTCTTTTGGGTGGGCAGTCCCCTCTTTGCAGTAAAAATCCTTGTGTCCCTCTAAGCCCCCTGACATTTCAGGATAAAACCGTTACTAATGTGGACCATGTCATCCTGTTGTCTTCTCTCTAAATCTAGAAGAAGGACATAAGCCTGGAGTGTCAGTTCTGCAGAACATGTGTGTGGTATGAAGAGTTGAGCATGTACAAAGCATACACTCTCTCATCATTTCCCGTCTTGACTACTGTAACTCGCCGCTTGTTGGCCTGCCCATCACCCGCCTTTCCGCACTTCAATCCATTATGATGCCTCAGCTAGACTCATCAGTGTCGGCATCACGTCGATGTCAATTACTCCACTGGCTTCCTGTAGCCTCCAGAATAAAATTCAAAATCATGACCCTAACTTACAAAGCCCTCAACAACAGCGCACCGCCTTATATCTCTGCTCTCATCTCCAAATACTCCCCCACCCGCCCTCTTCGTTCTGCTAACGACCTTCTTCTTTCTACCACTCTTGTCACCTCCTCTCGCTCTCCTGCCTCTAGGACTTTTCTTGTGCTGCCCCTATTCTCTGGAACACCTTGCCTCGCTCCACCAGACTATCTCCAAGCCTCAAATCCATCAAAACCTCATTAAAAACACATCTCTTTAAAGAAGCGTATCACCTTCCACCATAACACACTCAGCACTTCTCTATTTTTGTAATGGACCAATATTTTTCCAGGGGCTAGGTCCAGATCCCATTTTCAGAATATCATATACATTGTCCCATTTGTATTCAAACAAAACATCCTGACAAACTGGCCTGGACACAACCTTCAAAGATTAACACTGTACGAGTCACTGGTTGAAATAAAATCTATTAGATAATGCAACAAACATAAGTAATAAAAATAAGCAGAGCATTACAAAGTTTAAATAATACTTTAACTATTCAATAATTGAAAATCAAAATAGAGGTGCTCATCTGAGAACAAACCAACCTAAATAGGTTAGTTCTATGGACATGATAACCCACTCTGAGAGCAACCTCTTTTAGCTCACTTGTGCCCTTCACAGGGAGAAATATTCAGTAGTATTTCAGTCTTGTCCCACTCACTAGAGTGATCCAGACCCAAAATACCAGGAAATTCTACCCTGAATAGGAGAAACAGCAGACCACAGACGCGTTTCGCCCTTCATTGGGCCTCGCCAGTGAGGTGTAGCCAATAACTCCCTAAGGCACAGTGAGCAAGGTGTCCAGATCTGGAGTCCCCCATCACCCTTAGGAAGACTAATCCCTAAGGGTCATTTGTATAAACAAAAAGCAAAGTCAATCAGAGAACTATTCAATAATTCAGAATTTGCAGAAAATTGTGTATGAACAAAGATCCAATCATTTTACATCTCGGCTCTGGGGCCATAGAATTATCAAAATCCACTTTTTCCTCAGAGTTGATGAAAACCGAAGGGAAGTACTGTAATCTTTTAATAAGATTTTCATGGCTTGTACAGAAGTCTTAGCAGATGGACACAATTTTGTATATACATGGAGAAGTTGATATCAAAATGCACATCCCATCGTATAATACCGATTCAACAGCTCCACAAAAGTAATAATAAAATAGTTTTGTGACCCGTGAAAAGATTACACAATCTATTCCATCTACTGAACACGGAAAGAAAATACAATATGCAATTCAAGAATACTCTGCAATCTCAGCTCAACCACAGATAGGTAAAATACTATCTAATTTCCATTGTGAGGCTTTACAGGCAGAGGCTACATCTGGGGACGCAATAAGGAGATAAGTCCCATGGAGACTATACCTCTGACACCAGAGTCAAGCCATAAAGTATATTGCTTTCTATTTTTTTCATATAATGGGCACACTTAGTAACTCTATGAGTACCCGATCACACAGAGGGATATGCAGCTCACAAGGTTTCTCTGCTGCTTATATCAGACACGCACATCACATGATATGATATGTATCAGACACGCACATTACATGGAGTCACTTTATTGGAAACAAATTGGTTTCCATGCCCCCAGAGCTGCTTACATAGTCACAGTGTACCTACCAATAGAAACACTGCATTTGGGTATGGATTTTTACCTCTTTACTAGCCTTCAAGCCAGCAGCAGCAGCACAGTGCAAAGATCCACATAGCAGTATCGGGCTCCTCCTGCTTCCTTGTGTAGGGGACTACATATCCCATGATTCCTTCCTGCACAAATTGCTTCATACAATGTATTAGCTGCCTGTGATTGGCCAAAACAAATTAAAAATATTATGCTAATTTTAGCAAGGGATTTTCAAGGGTGTTAATTCTGAAAACCAAGTGCTTGAAAACTTTAGAGATTTAGCAAACTTTAGGGTAAGTATAATAATGTTTATTTTGGTATTTCGTCATGCAAACATTTTTTTTTTACACTACTGATTCTCCTCTATCAGATGCATTCACAATCCAGAAAAATTACATATGCCTTTAAGGACTACTTTAGTGATATAATAATATTATAAGATTTCATTTGTTTATTTCATTTTTCTATTTCTAGATACTGTAGTAACTTAAATGTAGCTTTAAAAAACTTATATTTGAAATGTAGTGTTTCAGACACCAGCAGACACCTGCTAGACCCTACAACGCTAATGTTCAAATGTAGGTTTATAAAAATAAAGCTAATTTTCTTTCTTTAAATACTGATTTTATTGCTAATCAATTATTAAATAACCACTGCAGAAGTTTTTTTAAATATATTTTTGTAACTGTCTACACATTTTAGTAAAAGCAATTTTAACTTTTCTCCCTACACAAGAAGTGTATGGCTCTGTCTCAAAGACACATACAGCTATATAACAGCTTATTGGTCAACAGGGACAAGCCCCCATGGTAACCAAAGCAATGTATTTGCCGCTAGTATATATATATATATTTTAAAGCAATTAAGTTGTAAGGTAATTTTTAAATGCATTGAGAGGAAACATTATATGAGAACAGTCTATGAGGAAAGACCTTTGCCAATTATGACCTACGCCAATTATGATGTTCACCTTTGGTTTAGTATTTAATAGTGTGGTATGTGGCTGAAAGAACAACAAATAAATAAATAATGCTAACACACCAAGTTCACAGCTGTAACTAGTTAACCCCTGTACCCAAGCATTTGAATTCACCGTTGGCTATTTCTTGTTTGGGAAGACCCATGCAAATGGGTGTACCATTATATTTTAAAAGGAAAATATATAAAAGGACAAAGAAAGTACAGGTATATATAGTATATATAGTAGTGCAGTAGCAAAAAGGCACAGACTTTAATAGGATACTGAACTCAACATATATGACCTGCAATATCAGACAGAAGTAGAAAATTATATAGAAAAAGTGTTTTATTTTTTAAAATTGCTGCTAAATAATTTTTTAAATCCACAATATTAATATGTTTCTGACCTCCCTGCTCTTGAAGAATAGGTAATAAGCCTCAGCAGCCAAGTCCACTAATTAGTATCAGGTGTACTGATATGATGCGAACCGCCGCAAATGTTCGCGAACCGGCGAACCCGGCGAACCGCCATAGACTTCAATGGGCAGGCGGATTTTAAAACACACAGGCACTCTTTCTGGCCACAATAGTGATGGGAAAGTTGTTTCAAGGGGACTAACACCTGGACTGTGGCATGCCGGAGGGGGATCCATGGCAAAACTTCCACGGAAAATTACATAGTTGATACAGAGTCTGGTTTTAAGCCATAAAGGGCATAAATTACCTAACATTCCTAAATTGTTTGGAATAACATGCTTTAAAACATCAGGTATGATGTTGTATCGATCAGGTAGTGTAAGGGTTAGGCCCGCTTCACAGTGACAGACCAATCTCCCCGTTTAATGCACCGCAAACAACCGCAAACAGTCCCTTTGCACAACCGCAAACTCCCCATTTGCACAAGGTTGGATACCAAGCTAGCCATGTCCCGTTCATTATCCTCACTGATGTCACTGAAGGTCTCTTCCTCCACCCAGCCACCAAGGGTCCCCGAAAGGTGACAACAAGCCCCCTGGGACGCCTGCTGTGTTTGGTCTTCCACCTCCTAAAAAGCCACCTTCCTTCTCTGACTCCTCTTCTTCAGACTCTTCTCACTGCGTTGCCTCTCTCTGCATTATTATAAGGTGTGTTAAGTAGTACTACTCTTATCAGTTTAATACCTGTTACAGCACCTATCAGGGGGCGTGTATAAGGCCTGGATTTTTGGAACCGGGAGATGGAAAAAGATGCTTGGTTGGTCGTATCACTTCAAATTTGGGGCACGGCGCGTGCAATCAAAGGTGCCACCAGATAGGAGTGGCGTGTTTGTAAGTACTACTCTTATCAGTTTAATACCTGTTACAGCACCTATCAGGGGGCGTGTATAAGGCCTGGATTTTTGGAACCGGGAGATGGAAAAAGATGCTTGGTTGGTCGTATCACTTCAATTTTGGGGCACGGCACATGCAATCAAAGTTGCCACCAGATAGGAGTGGCGTGTTTGTAAGTACTACTCTTATCAGTTTAATACTTGTTACAGCACCTATCAGGGGGCGTGTATAAGGCCTGAATTTTTGGAACCGGGAGATGGAAAAATATGCTTTGTTGGTCGTATCACTTCAAATTTGGGGCACGGCGCGTGCAATCAAAGGTGCCACCAGATAGGAGTGGCGTGTTTGTAAGTACTACTCTTATCAGTTTAATACTTGTTACGTCACCTATCAGGGGGCATGTATAAGGCCTGGATTTTTAGAACCGGGAGATGGAAAAAAATGCTTTGTTGGTCGTATCACTTCAATTTTGGGGCACGGCACATGCAATCAAAGGTGCCACCAGATAGGAGTGGCGTGTTTGTAAGTACTACTCTTATCAGTTTAATACCTGTTACAGCACCTATCAGGCGGCGTGTATAAGGCCTGAATTTTTGGAACCGGGAGATGGAAAAAGATACTTGGTTGGTCGTATCACTTCAATTTTGGGGCACGGCACATGCAATCAAAGTTGCCACCAGATAGGAGTGGCGTGTTTGTAAGTACTACTCTTATCAGTTTAATACTTGTTACGTCACCTATCAGGGCACGTGTAAAGGCCTGGATTTTTGGGACCGGGAGATGGAAAAAGATGCTTGGTTGGTCGTATTACTTCAAATTTGGGGCACTTTATGACATTAGCTTCTTACGCTCAAACATGTCCTTTACAGGCACCTGACTATGGGCAGATGAGCAGGAACTGCTCAAGGCGAGAGACGGAGTGGCGGATGGTTGAGAGGGGGCAAGGAGGACAGCAGTGGTTGATGTGGCTGATGATGCTGGACCAGGAGGAGGATGGCGGCTTTGAGTTTGTGTGCTTCTTGTACTCATGTGTTGGTCTGGAGTCACCCAAACATTATGTCTCAACCTGTAGAGGATAAGGGAACCAGGCTACTCTAGACCTCATTCATCATTACATGTTTTGACAGATTGGTACTATGCTTGCAAGCTACTGTGACAACAGATATGAGTGGCACTGTGCACTTGCAGAAGTTATATCATCCTCATCATCCTCCCCTGTATCTCTTTACCCCCTCCCTCATCATCCTCCCCTGTGTCTCTTCCCCCCCTTCCTCATCATCCTCCCCTGTGTCTCTATGCCCCCTTCCTTATCACCCTCCCCTGTGTCTCATCCCCCCTCCCTCATCATCCTACCACCTCCCACATCATCCTCCCCTGTATCTCTTTACCCCCTCCCTCATCATCCTCCCCTGTGTCTCTTCCCCCCTCCCTCATCATCCTCCCCTGTGTCTCTTTCCCCCTTCCTCATCACCCTTCCCTGTGTCTCATCCCCCCTCCCTCATCATCCTCCCACCTCCCTCATCATCCTCCCCTGTATCTCTTTACCCCCTCCCTCATCATCCTCCCCTGTGTCTCTTCCCCCCTCCCTCATCATCCTCTCCTGTGTCTCTTTTCCCCCTCCCTCATCATCTTCCCCTTTGTCTCTTCCCCCCCCTCCCTCATCATCCTCCCCTGTGTCTCTTTTCCCCCTCCCTCATCATCTCCCCCTTTGTCTCTTCTCCCCCTCCCTCATCATCCTCCCCTGTGTCTCTTTGCCCCCTTCCTCATCACCCTCCCCTGTGTCTCATCCCCCCTCCCTCATCATCCTCCCACCTCCCACATCATCCTCCCCTGTATCTCTTTACCCCCTCCATCATCATCCTCCCCTGTGTCTCTTCCCCCCCTCCCTCATCATCCTCCCCTGTGTCTCTTTCCCCCTCCCTCATCATCCTCCCTGTGTCTCTTTTCACCCTCCCTCATCATCTTCCCCTTTGTCTCTTCCCCCCTCCCTCATCATCCTCCTCCCCTGTGTCTCATCCCCCTCCCTCATCATCCTCCCACCTCCCACATCATCCTCCTCTGTTTCTCTTTACCCCCTCCCTCATCATCTTCCCCTTTGTCTCTTCCCCCCCTCCCTCATCATCCTCCCCTGTGTCTCTTTGCCACCTTCCTCATCACCCTCCCCTGTGTCTCATCCCCCTCCCTCATCATCCTCCCACCTCCCACATCATCCTCCCCTGTATCTCTTTACCCCCTCCCTCATCATCTTCCCCTTTGTCTTTTCCCCCCTCCCTCATCATCCTCCCCTGTGTCTCTTTGCCCCCTTCCTCATCACCCTCCCCTGTGTCTCCTCCCCCTCCCTTATCATCCTCCCACCTCCCACATAATCCTCCCCTGTATCTCTTTACCCCCTCCCTCATCATCCTCCCCTGTGTCTCTTTCCCCCCTCCCTCATCATCCTCCCCTGTGTCTCTTTCCCCCCTCCCTCATCATCTTCCCCTTTGTCTCTTTCCCCCCTCCCTCCTCATCCTCCCCTGTGTCTCTTTCCCCCCTCCCTCATCATCCTCCCCTGTGTCTCTTTTCCCCCTTCCTCATCACCCTCCCCTGTGTCTCATCCCCCTCCCTCATCATCCTCCCACATCATCCTCCCCTGTATCTCTTTACCCCCTCCCTCATCATCTTCCCCTTTGTCTCTTCCCCCCCTCCCTCATCATCCTCCCCTGTGTCTCTTTGCCCCCTTCCTCATCACCCTCCCCTGTGTCTCCTCCCCCTCCCTCATCATCCTCCCACCTCCCACATCATCCTCCCCTGTATCTCTTTACCCCCTCCCTCATCATCCTCCCCTGTATCTCTTTCCCCCCTCCCTCATCATCCTCCCCTGTGTCTCTTTCCCCCCTCCCTCATCATCTTCCCCTTTGTCTCTTTCCCCCCCTCATCATCCTCCCCTGTGTCTCTTTCCCCCCTCCCTCATCATCCTCCCCTGTGTCTCTTTTCCCCCTCCCTCATCATCTTCCCCTTTGTCTCTTCCCCCCCTCCCTCATCATCCTCCCATGTGTCTCTTTTCCCCCTCCATCATCATCTTCCCTTTTGTCTCTTCCCCCCCTCCCTCATCATCCTCCCCTGTGTCTCTTTGCCCCCTTCCTCATCACCCTCCCCTGTGTCTCATCCCCCCTCCCTCATCATCCTCCCACCTCCCACATCATCCTCCCCTGTATCTCTTTACCCCCTCCATCATCATCCTCCCCTGTGTCTCTTTCCCCCCTCCCTCATCATCCTCCCGTGTCTTTTTTCCCCCTCCCTCATCATCCTCCCCTGTGTCTCTTTTCCCCCTCCCTCATCATCTTCCCCTTTGTCTCTTCCCCCCCTCCCTCATCATCCTCCTCCCCTGTGTCTCTTTTCCCCCTCCCTCATCATCTTCCCCTTTGTCTCTTCCCCCTTCATTCATCATCCTCCCCTGTGTCTCTTTGCCCCCTTCCTCATCACCCTCCCCTGTGTCTCATCCCCCTCCGTCATCATCCTCCCACCTCCCACATTATCCTCCCCTGTATCTCTTTACCCCCTCCCTCATCATCCTCCCCTGTGTCTGTTTCCCCCCTCCCTTATCATCCTCCCCTGTGTCTCTTCCTCCCTCCCTCATCACCCTCCCCCCTCCCTTGATGATAAGGGGGGGGAAGAGACACAGGGATAAGTGTGAGGGGTGTTAGGGTAAGGGGTGTTAGGGATAAGGGTGAAAGGGTTAGGTGTTAGGGTGAGGGGTGTTAGGGCTAAGTGTGAGGGGTGTTAGGGTGAGGGGTGTTAGGGATAAGTGTAAGGGGTGTTAGGGTGAGGCATGTTAGGAATAAGTGTGAGGGGTGTTAGGACTTAGGGATAAGTGTGAGGGGTGTTAGGGTTAGGGTGAGGGGTGTTAGGGATAGGTGTTAGGGTGAGGGGTGTTAGGGATAAGTGTGAGGGGTGTTAGGGTTAGGTGTTAGGGTTAGGTGTTAGGGTAAGTGTGAGGGGTGTTAGGGTTAGGGTGAGGGGTGTTAGGGTTAGGGTGAGGGGTGTTAGGGTTAGGGTGAGGGGTGTTAGGGTTAGGTGTTAGGGTGAGGGGTGTTAGGGATAAGTGTGAGGGGTGTTATGGCTAGGTGTTAGGGTGAGGGGTGTTAGGGATAAGTGTGAGGGGTGTTAGGGTTAGGGTGAGGGGTGTTAGGGTTAGGTTGAGGGGTGTTAGGGTTAGGTTGAGGGGTGTTAGGGTTAGGTGTTAGGGTGAGGGGTGTTAGGGATAAGTGTGAGGGGTGTTAGGGTGAGGGGTGTTAGGGATAAGTGTGAGGGGTGTTAGGGTTAGGGTGAGGGGTGTTAGGGTTAGGTGTTAGGGTGAGGGGTGTTAGGGTTAGGGTGAGGGGTGTTAGGGTTAGATGTTAGGGTGAGGGGTGTTAGGGATAAGTGTGAGGGGTGTTAGGGTTAGGGTGAGGGGTGTTAGGGATAAGTGTGAGGGGTGTTAGGGTTAGGGTGAGGAGTGTTAGGGATAGGTGTTAGGGTGAGGGGTGTTAGGGATAAGTGTGAGGGGTGTTAGGGATAAGTGTGAGGGGTGTTAGGGTGAGGGGTGTTAGGGATAGGTGTTAGGGTGAGGGGTGTTAGGGTTAGGTGTTAGGGTTGGTTGTTAGGGATAAATGTGAGGGGTGTTAGGGTGAGGGGTGTTAGGGATAGGTGTTAGGGTGAGGGGTGTTAGGGATAAGTGTGAGGGGTGTTAGGGATAAGTGTGAGGGGTGTTAGGGATAAGTGTGAGGGGTGTTAGGGTTAGGGTGAGGGGTGTTAGGGTTAGGGTGAGGGGTGTTAGGGTTAGGGTGAGGGGTGTTAGGGTTAGGGTGAGGGGTGTTAGGGTTAGGGTGAGGGGTGTTAGGGTTAGGTGTTAGGGTGAGGGGTGTTAGGGATAAGTGTGAGGGGTGTTAGGGTTAGGGTGAGGGGTGTTAGGGATTAGTGTGAGGGGTGTTAGGGTTAGGGTGAGGGGTGTTAGGGTTAGGTGTTAGGACGAGGGGTGTTAGGGATAAGTGTGAGGGGTGTTAGGGTTAGGGTGAGGGGTGTTAGGGATAAGTGTGAGGGGTGTTAGGGTGAGGGGTGTTAGGGATAGGTGTTAGGGTGAGGGGTGTTAGGGATAAGTGTGAGGGGTGTTAGTTTTAGGGGAGGGGTGTTAGGGATAAGTGTGAGGGGTGTTAGGGTTAGGGTGAGGGGAGTTAGGGATAGGTGTTAGGGTGAGGGGTGTCAGGGATAAGTGTGAGGGGTGTTAGGGTTAGGTGTTAGGGTTAGGTGTTAGGGATAAGTGTGAGGGGTGTTAGGGTTAGGGTGAGGGGTGTTAGGGATAGGTGTTAGGGTGAGGGGTGTTAGGGATAAGTGTTAGGGTGAGGGGTGTTAGGGATTAGTGTGAGGGGTGTTAGGGTTAGGTGTTAGGGTTAGGTGTTAGGGATAAGTGTGAGGGGTGTTAGGGATAAGTGTGAGGGGTGTTAGGGATAAGTGTGAGGGGTGTTAGGGTTAGGGTGAGGGGTGTTAGGGATAAGTGTGAGGGGTGTTAGGGATAAGTGTGAGGGGTGTTAGGGTTAGGTGTTAGGGTGATGGGTGTTAGGGATAAGTGTGAGGGGTGTTAGGGTTAGGGTGAGGGGTGTTAGGGATAAGTGTGAGGGGTGTTAGGGATAAGTGTGAGGGGTGTTAGGGTTAGGGTGAGGGGTTAGGGTGAGGGGGGTTAGGGATAAGTGTGAGGGGTGTTAGGGTTAGGGTGAGGGGTGTTAGGGATAGGTGTTAGGGTGAGGGGTGTTAGGGATAAGTGTGAGGGGTGTTAGGGTTAGATGTTAGGGTTAGGTGTTAGGGATAAGTGTGAGGGGTGTTAGGGTTAGGGTGAGGGGTGTTAGGGTTAGGTGTTAGGGTGAGGGGTGTTAGGGATAAGTGTGAGGGGTGTTAGGGATAAGTGTGAGGGGTGTTAGGGCTAGGTGTTAGGGTGAGGGGTGTTAGGGATAAGTGTGAGGGGTGTTAGGGTTAGGGTGAGGGGTGTTAGGGTTAGGTTGAGGGGTGTTAGGGTTAGGTGTTAGGGTGAGGGGTGTTAGGGATAAGTGTGAGGGGTGTTAGGGTGAGTGGTGTTAGGGATAAGTGTGAGGGGTGTTAGGGTTAGGGTGAGGGGTGTTAGGGATAAGTGTGAGGGGTGTTAGGGATAAGTGTGAGGGGTGTTAGGGATAAGTGTGAGGGGTGTTAGGGTGAGGGGTGTTAGGGATAGGTGTTAGGGTGAGGGGTGTTAGGGTTAGGTGTTAGGGTTGGTTGTTAGGGATAAATGTGAGGGGTGTTAGGGTGAGGGGTGTTAGGGATAGGTGTTAGGGTGAGGGGTGTTAGGAATAGGTGTTAGGGTGAGGGGTGTTAGGGATAAGTGTGAGGGGTGTTAGGGATAAGTGTGAGGGGTGTTAGGGTTAGGGTGAGGGGTGTTAGGGTTAGGGTGAGGGGTGTTAGGGTTAGGGTGAGGGGTGTTAGGGTTAGGTGTTAGGGTGAGGGGTGTTAGGGATAAGTGTGAGGGGTGTTAGGGTTAGGGTGAGGGGTGTTAGGGATAAGTGTGAGGGGTGTTAGGGTTAGGGTGAGGGGTGTTAGGGTTAGGTGTTAGGGTGAGGGGTGTTAGGGATAAGTGTGAGGGGTGTTAGGGTTAGGGGAGGGGTGTTAGGGATAATTGTGAAGGGTGTTAGGGTTAGGGTGAGGGGTGTTAGGGTTAGGGGGAGGGTTGTTAGGGATAGGTGTTAGGGTGAGGGGTGTTAGGGATAAGTGTGAGGGGTGTTAGGGTTAGGGTGAGGGGTGTTAGGGTTAGGTGTTAGGGTGAGGGGTGTTAGGGATAAGTGTGAGGGGTGTTAGTGTGAGGGGTGTTAGGGATCGGTGTTAGGGTGAGGGGTGTTAGGGATAAGTGTGAGGGGTGTTAGGGTTAGGGTGAGGGGTGTTAGGGATAGGTGTTAGGGTGAGGGGTGTTAGGGATAAGTGTGAGGGGCGTTAGGGTTAGGTGTTAGGTGTTAGGGATAAGTGTGAGGGGTGTTAGGGATAAGTGTGAGGGGTGTTAGGGTTAGGGTGAGGGGTGTTAGGGTTAGGGTGAGGGGTGTTAGGGATAAGTGTGAGGGGTGTTAGGGATAAGTGTGAGGGGTGTTAGGGTTAGGTGTTAGGGTGATGGGTATTAGGGATAAGTGTGAGGGGTGTTAGGGTTAGGGTGAGGGGTGTTAGGGATAAGTGTGAGGGGTGTTAGGGATAAGTGTGAGCGGTGTTAGGGTTAGGGTGAGGGGTTAGGGTGAGGGGTGTTAGGGATAAGTGTGAGGGGTGTTAGGGTTAGGGTGAGGGGTGTTAGGGATAGGTGTTAGGGTGAGGGGTGTTAGGGATAAGTGTGAGGGGTGTTAGGGTTAGATGTTAGGGTTAGGTGTTAGGGATAAGTGTGAGGGGTGTTAGGGTTAGGGTGAGGGGTGTTAGGGATAGGTGTTAGGGTGAGGGGTGTTAGGGATAAGTGTGAGGGGTGTTAGGGTTAGGTGTTAGGGTTAGGTGTTAGGGATAAGTGTGAGGGGTGTTAGGGTTAGGGTGAGGGGTGTTAGGGATAAGTGTGAGGGGTGTTAGGGTTAGGGTGAGGGGTGTTAGGGATAGGTGTTAGGGTGATGGGTGTTAGGGATAAGTGTGAGGGGTGTTAGGGTTAGGGTGAGGGGGTTTAGGGATAAGTGTGAGGGGTGTTAGGGTTAGGGTGAGGGGTGTTAGGGATAGGTGTTAGGATGAGGGGTGTTAGGGATAAGTGTGAGGGGTGTTAGGGTTAGGTGTTAGGGTTAGGTGTTAGGGATAAGTGTGAGGGGTGTTAGGGTGAGGGGTGTTAGGGATAGGTGTTAGGGTGAGGGGTGTTAGGGATAAGTGTGAGGGGTGTTAGGGTTAGGTTTTAGGGTTAGGTGTTAGGGATAAGTGTGAGGGGTGTTAGGTTTAGGGTGAGGGGTGTTAGGGATAAGTGTGAGGGGTGTTAGGGTTAGGGTGAGGGGTGTTAGGGTTAGGGTGAGGGGTGTTAGGGTTAGGTGTTAGGGTGAGGGGTGTTAGGGATAAGTGTGAGGGGTGTTCGGGTTAGGGTGAAGGGTGTTAGGGATAAGTGTGAGGGGTGTTAGGGTTAGGGTGAGGGGTGTTAGGGATAGGTGTTAGGGTGAGGGGTGTTAGGGATAATTGTGAGGGGTGTTAGGGTTAGGGTGAGGGGTGTTAGGGATAGGTGTTAGGGTGAGGGGTGTTAGGGTTAGGTGTTAGGGATAAGAGTGAGGGGTGTTAGGGTTAGGGTGAGGGGTGTTAGGGATAGGTGTTAGGATGAGGGGTGTTAGGGATAAGTGTGAGGGGTGTTAGGGTTAGGTGTTAGGGTTAGGTGTTAGGGATAAGTGTGAGGGGTGTTAGGGTTAGGGTGAGGGGTGTTAGAGATAGGTGTTAGGGTGAGGGGTGTTAGGGATAAGTGTGAGGGGTGTTAGGGTTAGGTTTTAGGGTTAGGTGTTAGGGAAAAGTGTGAGGGGTGTTAGGTTTAGGGTGAGGGGTATTAGGGATAAGTGTGAGGGGTGTTAGGGTTAGGGTGAGGGGTGTTAGGGTTAGGGTGAGGGGTGTTAGGGTTAGGTGTTAGGGTGAGGGGTGTTAGGGATAAGTGTGAGGGGTGTTCGGGTTAGGGTGAAGGGTGTTAGGGATAAGTGTGAGGGGTGTTAGGGTTAGGGTGAGGGGTGTTAGGGATAGGTGTTAGGGTGAGGGGTGTTAGGGATAATTGTGAGGGGTGTTAGGGTTAGGGTGAGGGGTGTTAGGGATAGGTGTTAGGGTGAGGGGTGTTAGGGATAAGTGTGAGGGGTGTTAGGGTTAGGTGTTAGGGTTAGGTGTTAGGGATAAGAGTGAGGGGTGTTAGGGTTAGGGTGAGGGGTGTTAGGGATAGGTGTTAGGGTGAGGGGTGTTAGGGATAAGTGTGAGGGGTGTTAGGGTTAGGTGTTAGGATTAGGTGTTAGGGATAAGTGTGAGGGGTGTTAGGGTTAGGGTGAGGGGTGTTAGGGTTAGGTGTTAGGGTGAGGGGTGTTAGGGATAAGTGTGAGGGGTGTTAGGGTGAGGGGTGTTAGGGATAAGAGTGAGGGGTGTTAGGGTTAGGGTGAGGGGTGTTAGGGATAAGTGTGAGGGGTGTTAGGGTTAGGTGTTAGGTTGATGGGTGTTATGGATAAGTGTGAGGGGTGCTAGGGTTGGGTGCTAAGGTGAGGGGAGGATGATGATAAGGGGGGGGGGAAGAGACACAGGGGTGTCCTTGCAGCAGAGATCAAAAGAGTCCTTCAGGACTGTATTGCACACTGTGTACATTAGCCTAGCTATGGTTTTCCCTATTGATGCAGTATCACCTACACTCAGCCTCCTCTCAGTAAGACTGCAAGTTAGTTATGATTCCAAAATGGCTGCTGTCCATGAGTTAGAAGGCTCTGGAAGGGAGTGTATGCTGCTGATTGGCTGGAATGTGTCTGCTGACTGTGACGTCAAAGTTTGCTCAATGATAAAGTATAGGGGGCGGGTCGAATATCGCATATGTTCGCAGTTCGCCGCGAACGCGAACATGCTATGTTCGCCGGGAACACTCAGCCGGCAAACTATTCGGGACATCTCTAATCAGGTGTTCAGTTATGGAAAGAACTGATTATTACCTGTATTATATGTATTTTTATGGTTTAGTTTATACGGGGATGTACAAGTATCTAAGAAGTTGCAAATCCTTTTCCTGCCATTTTTTACATGAATAGTATTTTTTTTTTAATTTTCTTTAAAATTATTGCATTAGTCGCAAAGTTCACATGTAAGTAAGTAGTTTCATCTATATATATATAGATATATATGAAATACACAATATTTATAACAACGTTGCCAGACACACCGCATAGCATAAAACATTAAAAGGATGCGAATTTATCAATACTGTTCTACATCATCAAACAGAGCCTGAAATCAAAGTGAAAAAACATTCTGAAATGTTTCATTAGATGCATCTAAATTTCATGGACAGCATTAATACGATAAAGATGATTATTCTCCCCAGGATACTGCACTTCTTAAGATCCTTATCTATTGTGGCTTGTAATTAAAGACCTGGACAAATTCCAAAACCAAATTTTCAAGTTAATCTGGTACAATAAACCCCCACGGATTGCCAAATCCTTAATGTTCAGGCACAAATACAAGGGTGGGCTCTTATATCTCTCTATTATAGAGCAGCTCAAATCTCTTTCCTACCTCTAGCGCACTCAATAACCCGTCAACCGGCCTGGGTATTCATGGAGAATTTCCTAAAACCCTACTTCCACACTAACAAATCAATCCCATGATTAAACCTTCCTAGCACATGGGCCAACTCCAGGTGTCAACCCACAACAGACCTCTCTCCCCATACCCCAATCCTCTCTTCCCTAACATCTCCAGAGATCTACACCCAGAATCAAAACTATGGTGGACTTCCAAGGGCCTAGATAGCTTGACAACTGGTTCATATAAGACCAAATCCTTTCGTTTGAACAGTTAAGAGATATATACAGACTACTATTAAGAGAACACTTTAACTTCTGCAAACTTAGACACTATATTACCACCTTGGTAAGGACCTAGGTGCCTCCCAGAACGAGCTGGCTAACCTGCATTTGTAAAGATGCCCAATTAATCCCGGGGTATCTTAGGCTCACTATACACAATCTTTAATACCCCTCCTATAAATCACAACCCCATATTCATGAACAATTGGGAGCATGACAGCCCATGGGGTTCAGTACCTGTCCCATAGCTATAGAAATGACATCCGAGCGCTAGGAATGTGCTATATCCTAAGCACCGAGTACCTGTCCCATAGCTATAGAAATGACATCCGAGTGCTAGGAATGTGCTATATCCTAAGCACCGAGTACCTATCCCATAGCTATAGAAATGACATCCGACTGCTAGGAATGTGCTATATCCTAAGCACCGAGTACCTATCCCATAGCTATAGAAATGACATCCGACTGCTAGGAATGTGCTATATGCTAAGGACCGAGTACCTGTCCCATAGCTATATAAATGACATCCGAGTACTAGGAATGTGCTATATCCTAAGCACCGAGTACCTGTCCCATAGATATAGAAATGACATCCGAGTGCTAGGAATGTGCTATATCCTAAGCACCAAGTACCTATCCCATAGCTATAGAAATGACATCCGAGTGCTAGGAATGTGCTATATCCTAAGCACCGAGTACCTGTCCCATGACTATAGAAATGACATCCGAGTGCTAGGAATGTGCTATATCCTAAGCACCGAGTACCTATCCCATAGCTATAAAAATGACATCCGAGCGCTAGGAATGTGCTATATCCTAAGCACCGAGTACCGGTCCCATAGCTATAGAAATGACATCCGAGCGCTAGGAATGTGCTATATCCTAAGCGCCGAGTACCTGTCCCATAGCTATAGAAATGACATCCGAGCGCTAGGAATGTGCTATATCCTAAGCGCCGAGTACCTATCCCATAGCTATAGAAATGACATCCGAGCGCTAGGAATGTGCTATATCCTAAGCGCCGAGTACCTATCCCATAGCTATAGAAATGACATCCGAGCACTAGGAATGTGCTATATCCTAAGCGCCGAGTACCTGTCCCATAGCTATAGAAATGACATCCGAGCGCTAGGAATGTGCTATATCCTAAGCGCCGAGTACCTGTCCCATAGCTATAGAAATGACATCCGAGCGCTAGGAATGTGCTATATCCTAAGCACCGAGTACCTATCCCATAGCTATAGAAATGACATCCGACTGCTAGGAATGTGCTATATGCTAAGGACCGAGTACCTGTACCATAGATATAGAAATGACATCCGAGTGCTAGGAATGTGCTATATGCTAAGGACCGAGTACCTGTCCCATAGCTATATAAATGACATCCGAGTACTAGGAATGTGCTATATCCTAAGCACCGAGTACCTGTCCCATAGATATAGAAATGACATCCGAGTGCTAGGAATGTGCTATATCCTAAGCACCAAGTACCTATCCCATAGCTATAGAAATGACATCCGAGTACTAGGAATGTGCTATATCCTAAACAGCGAGTACCTATCCCATAGCTATAGAAATGACATCCGAGTGCTAGGAATGTGCTATATCCTAAGCACCGAGTACCTATCCCATAGCTATAGAAATGACATCCGAGTGCTAGGAATGTGCTATATCCTAAGCACCGAGAACCTATCCCATAGCTATAGAAATGACATCCGAGTGCTAGGAATGTGCTATATCCTAAGCACCGAGTACCTATCCCATAGCTAGAGAAATGACATCCGAGTGCTAGGAATGTGCTATATCCTAAGCACCGAGTACCTATCCCATAGCTAGAGAAATGACATCCGAGTGCTAGGAATGTGTTATATCCTAAGCACCGAGAACCTATCCCATAGCTATAGAAATGACATTCGAGCGCTAGGAATGTGCTATATCCTAAGCGCCGAGTACCTATCCCATAGCTATAGAAATGACATCCGAGCGCTAGGAATGTGCTATATCCTAAGCGCCGAGTACCTATCCCATAGCTATAGAAATGACATTCGAGTGTTAGGAATGTGCTATATCCTAAGCACGAGTACCTGTTCCATAGCTATAGAAATAACATCCGAGTGCTAGGAGTGTGTTATATCCTAAGCACCGAGTACCTGTCCCATAGCTATAGAAATAACATCCGAGTGCTAGGAATGTGCTATATCCTAAGCACTGAGTACCTGTCCCATAGCTATAGAAATGACATCCGAGCGCTAGGAATGTGCTATATCCTAAGCACTGAGTACCTGTCCCATAGCTATAGAAATGACATCCGAGCGCTAGGAATGTGCTATATCCTAAGCACCGAGTACCTGTCCCATAGCTATAGAAATGACATTCGAGTGTTAGGAATGTGCTATATCCTAAGCACGAGTACCTGTTCCATAGCTATAGAAATAACATCCGAGTGCTAGGAGTGTGTTATATCCTAAGCACCGAGTACCTGTCCCATAGCTATAGAAATGACATCCGAGCGCTAGGAATGTGCTATATCCTAAGCACTGAGTACCTGTCCCATAGCTATAGAAATGACATCCGAGCGCTAGGAATGTGCTATATCCTAAGCACTGAGTACCTGTCCCATAGCTAATTTTATAATTACCATCATTTCACTCCCGTAATATCAGATCTTGCTTAAGTTTACTCGCAAGTGCTTTCCAAGTGCCTGAAATAAAAAAATCCTACTGGCACTTTCACCCCACGTAAAGCAAGAAAAATGGCAGAGAAGCCTGGATGCTTCAAATATGACATTATGAATAAGTTAAAACCTTAATGGTGTTAGATTCGAGGCTTCATTGATCAAAAACAGCACAATAAAGGGGTTAAATACCACTACTTCCCGCAGGATCCGTCCTCAATACCCATAACCCTCTATGAGCCTAGGTATCCCCATCTAAAGTATTCAGACTTGGAGTCTATTAAGAGTAGGCTGCAACCCCTCCTTAGAGCTCAAAGGCAACATGCAACCCCCCTGAGTGCAAGTCACTACATTTTATGGGATTCTTTTTTGCAAATTAGCTTTTCAAATCTCCCATAGCTGGGCATCAGCCCTCCAAGAGTTCTTACAGTAGCCATGGAATAGAAGCCTTAGTCTATAGTAATCTACTTCCTTAGAGGAGGCTTCCAATACAGAAAGCAAGCTTCTATTTGAACGGCTGGAATATGGCAAATACAAATGTCAGTGCTCTCAGTAAGACTAATGCAAAGCTCATTAGTTTACAATGACACCTCCTGAAACAGAAGCTACAAGAATAATTACATATAAAAGAGAAAAATGTGAAGGATGTGCTTGTTTTTACTTTCTAAAACATTCACCTAATTATCAAATTTGTCCACAGTGTCACTGAAAAATGTAATTTAGCCGTCCGCACCACTTTGGAGGAGGTACCTCTAGAAAAGTTATCCATTTAAACAGATAGTTCATAGTAAAATATATATATTATTTGGAAATAATTACACGATTTAAACAAATAAATACCATTTCTGTGTTGATAATAATACAGCTTTACAGAGCTATTGACAATCTCAAAAGATAGGGTTTCACTGCAAAATAATACCATCCAAACAGCTATTTTTGTGCTAGCCCTCAAATGTCACTTTTTGTGTCACTGTAACAGCTGGATTCCAGTGTTCCATTTCATTGTCCGGTGGCGCTATTGTACCTGACATTTACTTCTATTGCAAACACATAACACCATAAACATCTCTTTCCTTAAGGCTAGACCAGCTCACCTGTGCTCTAATTCACGGATGGATAGGATGACTCCGGACGTTGATGACCTTTGTTGTATCGAGGCCAGGAAAGTGAATTCACTTTTATTCCTAAATAGTTGAATTACTTTTTCACTCATATGAGGCGCTGCGTGGATTTCTCTGTCGGTTTCTGCAGAAACAAATAAATAATGTATCTATCACCAGCATGTAAAAAGTAGAGAATGCATATACATTGATGACATAGCAAAAGAAAAAACAAAAAGAATATATATACGCTATATAGATACATATATATATTTACAGGGTGCATGTACTTTTTCAAGGTATAATTTATCTCTATGAATTAGTTCCTTGAAGTCTCCTAGAAAAATGACGACTTATATAACTATGTTCTTCTATATTCAAGATATACTCCTGGCTCCTATGTGTATGTGTGTATATATGATTTATGCATAATCCATCATATGCTAGGCTATGCTTAAAGCTAAAAGGAGCCATGTATAAAGTGGTTTGGGATTTAAAAGTGAAAGTGCATTGTAGTCTCATTTGCATGTCCCCACCCAGTCTCCCAGATTGCAGTGGAATGATTGTATTTCTGGGACCCCTGAGCAGGTAATATGTTTTTTACATTATTGTTTGGCATTCAAATAGGATAAAAAATGTACTATATATATATATATATATATATATATATATATATATATATATATATATATATATATATATATATATAAAACACATCAGCAGGCAGATTGTTGGGGGGAGGAGAGGGATTTTTAGAATGTACCTCATAGTGGATGCTTCCGGGGACCAAGCTGACATGGAAATCTATTTAAAAACTAGCTTTATATTCCATGCATATTTATGTCTCTTATATTCAAAAAAACATTTTATACATGGCTCCTGTTAGGGAAATGCTTTAAGCATACCAGGGGATGGATGATGTAAAAGTTAGGAGACCTACCCAAAAGCTACCCCACAAGCTGGGAACCAGCCCCACATGGATGAAATCAATTTAAAGATCGAAACAGTGCCGTTTATGGATACGACTTTAACTTATTTTTAGACATTAAAGCGGGAGCACAACAATATACAGTATATATATATACAGTGAGGGGAAAAAAGTATTTGATCCCCTGCTGATTTTGAACGTTTGTCCACTGACAAAGCAATCATCAGTCTATAATTTAATGGTCGGTGTATTTTAACAGTGAGAGACAAAATAACAACAACAAAAAAAAACAAGAAAAACGCATGTCAAAAAAGCCATAAATTGATTTTCAGGTCAGTAAGGGAAATAAGTATTTGACCCCTTCGTCTTAGTACTTGGTGGCAAAACCCCTGTTGGCAATCACAGAGGTCAGACGTTTCTTGTAGTTGGCCACCAGTTTTGCACACATTTCCGGAGGGATTTTGTCCTCTTTGTAGATTCTCTCCAAGTCATTAAGGTTTCGAGGCCGATGTTTGGCAACTCGAACCTTCAGCTCCCTCCACAGATTTTCTCTGGGATTAAGGTCTGGAGACTGACTAGGCCCCTTCAGGACCTTAATGTGCTTCTTCTTGAGCCACTCCTTTGTTGCATTGGCTGTGTGTTTTGGGTCATTGTCATGCTGGATTACCCACCAGCGACCCATTTTCAAGGCCCCGTCCATCATCCCTTTCATACAGTGCAGTTATCCTGTCCCCTTAGCAGAAAAACACCCTCAAAGCATAATGTTTCCACCTCCATGTTGGACAGTGGGGATGGTGTTCTTGGGGTTATAGGCAGCATTCCTCCTCCTCCTCCAAACACGGCGAGTTGAGTTGATGCCAAAGAGCTCGATTTTGGTCTCATCTGACCACAACACTTTCACCCAGTTCTCCTCTGAATCATTAAGATGTTCATTGGCAAACTTTAGACGGGCCTGTACATGTGCTTTCTTGAGCAGGATTTCAGTCCTTCGCGGCGTAGCACGTTACTAATTGTTTTCTTGGTGACTATGGTCCCAGCTGCCTTGAGAGCATTAACAAGATCCTCCGGTGCAGTTCTGGGCTGATTCCTCGCCATTCTCAAGATCATTGAAACTCCACAAGGTGAGATCTTGCATGGAGCACCAGACCAAGGGAGAATGGCAGATATTTTCTGTTTCTTCCATTTGCGAATAATCGCACCAACTGTTGTCACCTTCTCACCAAGCTGCTTGGCGATGGTCTCGTAGCCCATTCCAGCCTTGTGTAGGTCTACAATCTTGTCCCTGACATCCTTGGACAGCTCTTTGGTCTTGATCATGGTGGAGAGTTTGGAATCTGATTGATTACTTTTGTGGACAGGTGTCTTTTATACAGGTAACGAGCTAAGATTAGGAGCACTTCCTTTAAGAGAGTGCTCTTAATCTCAGCTCGTTACCTGTATAAAAGACACCTGGAGCCAGAAATCTTGCTGATTGATAGGGGATCAAATATCCAACAGGAAAGAGACTTTCATTAATCATTATCACAGCTCCTGCATTGCTTAGTGAATTTGGGCAGAATGTGTTTGTTTATAGAGGTTTTCAGTAATGCCATGTTTGTGAAATCTGAATGCTGAAAGCTACAAATTATATTAAAATGTACATTCAGTTCTGGGCATACACAATGAATTTCAGCATTATTTACAGTAATGACTGGCTGTGTAGTTTGTGGAAAAAACTAAAACGCAGAGGGAAGTTCATAAGTGACTGAACAGCAGAAAACCAACGTGACGCCGCGCCAGAGCTTTATAGAGAACAGCAGTTTCCGTGATCCTTGAGATTTTTACATGCCATCCATCTATAACACTCCTTACTTACAGAATTTAATCATGTCGGAGCAAATCTTGATAGCTGAGCAGCATGTCAAATATTCTGACAGGAAATCAGAGGACGTCCAATTGTAAAAATGTCAAAATGACAAATTCTCACATTGACAAAGATAATATTTTTCACACTTTCCATTGACAATGCACTGCTGTGTCAGCGTATACCTCATCAACATTTTTTTGCAGAGCTTCTAGTAAACAGTTCCAAATCATTTTTTATACTTAAAAGCCAATTTTGATGTGTGTGTGCATGTGTATATATATATATATATATATATATATATATATATATATATAACATAGATAGACGCATGTGAGACACGTTACCACCCATTACGACCTGGCAAAAATCGGCCACAACCCGCGGACATGAAAAAATTAAAAACACAATAAATACACACAACACATACAATAAAAAGCGTATCCACAGGAAGAGGGGTCATCCAGGACCTCAAAAAATGAAGTTACACCTTCATTTAACTCAAAATAAAAGAGTTTAGACACAAAAAAATTCTCTAAGCAAGAGAAAAAATGGCCGCCGAACAAAACGAAAACGAGGCTACAGCACTCTAAACACGCAAAACACCACCAGAAACATGCAAAAAAACACAAAACACCTACGGATGTTCCGCCACAGCCGCATACCACACATTAGCCGCCATTTTAGAACAATAACTTATACAATGCAGAAGTACACAGCTACGCTAACGGTTTGGCACAGTATTACACTGCACACATTCATGACACTTACACAGCAGCTCCACAGCACTGATGCTGCAGCAACATCAAAACAGATTGTCAGCTCTTCAACACAATGCTTCCTGCATATATAACTTCAAAATAGGTAAAGTATATTCATTTATTAATGTATTATTTATTTGATTATTATACACCAAACAGCATTAGCTCACTTACAATTTCCTTGCCATCATTTTTTGATGGGCAATTCGCTAGTATATATATATATATATATATATATATATATATATACATACAGTATCTCACAAAAGTGAGTACACCCCTCACATGTAAATCTTTTGTATTATATCTTTTCATGTGACAACACTGAAGTCATGCCCCTCTGCTACAATGTGAAGTAGTAAGTGTACAGCCTGTATAACAGTGTAAATTTGCTGTCCCCTCAAAATAACTCAACACACCGCCATTGATGTCTAAACCGCTGGCAACAAAAGTGAGTACACCCCTAAGTGGAAATGTCCAAATTGGTCCCAAAGTGTCAATATTTTGTGTGGCCACCATTATTTTCCAGCACTGCCTTAACCCTCATGGGCTTGGAGTCCACCAGAGCTTCCCAGGTTGCCACTGGAGTCGTCTTCCTCTCCTCCATGATGACATCACATTGCGAGCCACGCGATGATCGACGAAGCTGCTCAGAGGAGCAAAAGCCTCACATTGTGTGGCAAACAGCATTGCCAGCCTTACAATATTAATCCCATAAATTTTGATGGCAAATTTCCTAGTATATATATATATATTGTGGTCACGGGTAAAAAATAGAGCAGCGGTTCAGAGTGTGACAGAATGCAGACGTTATAAATTATGTCCTGATTGGTCAAGTGTGAAAGTCTATACACAAGGTTTGAGATAAGAGAAAAGACGTTGTTATTAGTTAGGGCCGTAAATATCTCCAATATTAAGGAGTTGGAGCCGACAATAAAACCTGAGAAGCAATGTGGTAGGGTCACAAGAAATGTTGATAATGAGGCTCTGTTTAATCCTGTATATTTAGTGTTAAATAATATGATCATCTTCAGTTCAAGTTAGAAATGAAGATTTGTGTGATCTGACTTGGGGATGATCATATATATATATATATATATATATATATATATATATATACATACATACAGTGAGGGAAAGAAGTATTTGATCCCCTATCAATCAGCAAGATTTATGGCTCCCAGGTGTCTTTTATACAAGTAACAAGTTGAGATTAGGAGCACTCTCTTAAAGGGAGTGCTCCTAATCTCAGCTCATTGCCTGTATAAAAGACACCTGTCCATAGAAGCAATCAATCAATCAGATTCCAAACTCTCCACCATGGCCAAGACCAAAGAGCTGTGCAGGGATGCCAGGGACAAGATTGTAGACCTACACAGGGCTGGAATGGGCTACAAGACCATCTCCAAGCAGCTTGGTGAGAAGGTGACAACAGTTGGTGGAGGGAGCTAAAGGTTTGAGTTGCCAAACATCAGCCTTGAAACCTTAATGAGTTGGAGAGGGTCTACAAAGAGGAGTGGGACAAAATCCCTCCTGAGATGTGTGCAAACCTGGTGACCAACTACAAGAAACATCTGACCTCTGTGATTTCCAACAAGGGTTTTGCCACCAAGTACTAAGACGAAGGGATCAAATACTTATTTCCCTCATTGACCTGCAAATCAATTTATAATTTTTTCAACATGTGTTTTTCTTGTTGTTTTTTTCTGTTATTCTGTCTCTCAGTGTTAAAATACACCGACCATTAAATTATAGAATGACCATTTCTTTGTCAGTGGACAAATGTTCAAAATCAACAGGGGATCAAATACTTTTTCCCCCTCACTGTATCTACCACCAGGACTGAAGCAGTCACTTCTACAAGAGGCTCTACAAATACCACTGGGCCTCATCTCATCCACTCAGCAGAATCTCACTCTCCAACTGCCATTTTGCCAGTTCCATTTACCTTGTTTTATTTTCCTCTAGACCTAGATCCTCACACATCACCGCTCTCCTGTCTCTGAACTCATATAACATGTCCTCCCTGTTCACACTCTTGGCAAAGATAATCAAGTGGGTTGCCAGTTCCTTTTTCAGTGAACCACGATTTGTCTCACCTCTCTACTATGACCTGCCCATCATGGGTGACCCAAAATGGTATAGCTCACAGCTTTATTGAAGTATACATGCCCCTTCACAATGACAGGCAGTGATCCAGAAGGGGACGGAATATGTTAGCATTGCAAATAAAGGATAATAAAATAATAATATTCTATAGTCTATTTTTAGTTTGTATTACTGGAATAAACATATCACCTGAATAACTTAGCAATTCAGCTGTGATAGACCCGCTATCACTTCAATAGAGTAAGAAGTCTGGAATCTTACTGTATTGGATATATCATATCCCCCAATGCATACGTCACAAAAAGGGCAGTGAGAAAAATGAATAGTGGTCGTCAACCCGGACCCTACCGCCCACTAGTGGGCGATTCAAGTTCTAATTGCCAGGTGGCATCGCGGTTGGAGAACTGGTGAGAGAGCCTAGGGACAGAAGTCTATTAAGTACAGGTGATACATAGCTAGTGTCATTTGTGTTATGTAACCAGAAATGTGATAAGGTAAATTGAGCTACTGTGCCACTGGTGGGCATATATCCCCCAATGCATACGTCACATAAATGGCAGTAAGAAATATTAATAGTGAATACATCAGTGGTAGTCAACCTGGTCCTTACTGCAACACTAGTGGGCGATTCAAGCTGCCATGGTGGGCGTAAGGTAATCTCTAGATGGCGTTGAGGACGCTTGGCTGGTTGGAGAGCTGGTGAGAGAGCCCTAGGGACAGCAGTCAGGACCGGGTCACTATCTAGTAAGTACAGGGCGATACATAACTAGGGTCATATGGTTGATGTAACCAGAGATGAGAGAGGGGAAATGGAGCTACTGCGGCACCGGTGGGTGGTAAGGAAATTTTACTATCAAAAGTGGGTGGTATGTATTAAAAGGTTAACAACCCCTGGAACACATCAAGACTTATTTTCCTATGAGCTCTTTGCATTTTGACCATTTCTACCAATTCACCATAAAAGTTAGACCTCAAGTGAATTTGGGCAAGTGCTTCTCACCTCCAATCTTGGGACACCCCAACAGCCCTGGATTTTACAAGGTCTTTGACCGTCAGCTCCAGTAAAGATATCCATAATAAGAACCTGTAGTTGCACATTTTCTACCATGTAATTTAAAATGTTGTCTTTTTACATGAAATTAGTGGTTTATAAAAAGCAACAGAGAGATTAATAGAAAGTTGTGATCCTGAAGATAAAATGCTTTTGGAATAACAAACAATTCCTGGTTGTGAATAATTTTAAATTCCTTTTTTTTTTAATTTAAACTAATATTTGAACACTCAGCAGTCACTTTCCATGAAGTATTGTTATAGAAAAGCAAAAGATTATAATATCTCAGTTATTCAAAGATGCTTAAAGATTCAATATTATTTTAGTTTCTTATGGAATATTTCCCGTAAGAAATGTAAGCTCCGGTTAATCTTAAAAATACATATTTTGAAATGAAGGCCATTAAAAAAAATACAAATGGTGGCTTTTGTTCTTAATCTTATAATCAATAATATTAATCTGTTTATCTGTCAACAAAATCCAGGATTTTAAATGTGTCAATATGTAAATAGTGTGAGCAGCTTAGGTAACCCGTGTATTCAATAATATAGTATAAGCTTCTCAAGAATGACAATCTAATCTATTTTCTTGGACTAAGCCAGCACTGAAGGAAATGACGGTGTCCACCTTTAATATTGACGTATTACCTAAAATATGGATTTGGCATTTTTAAACTATAATATATACTGATATAGCAAGTTTGCACCTTCAATAATAAGGATTCCTTTTTTTCTACTACCAGCCTGTTATAATAGATCAGGAGCTGTAGAATAATTCCAAAAATAAATGTTGCTTTTTTGTTATTATTAGAATCTATTAATAAGATGCTTCTAAATGGAAACTGAAGCCCCAATTATTCAAGCACATAGATAATTTCCTATAACAAAAACACAATACAAATAAAATCATATTGGATTGTACCAGTATGTAAACTTTTGTCATGTTTGTGTTCATTGTATACCCCGTACATCCTTGTATCCCAGCACTTAGTGCTACAGATTATATTGTCTCTCCATAAATAAGTAATAATATTTTATACATAAATCCAATTTAATGTTAACTTTGTTATATTTTTCTCTACAAATTTCCATTAGAGTCCCCCTGCAATTCGATCATTATAGACCGTATGTCTGCGGTTGTGTTGTGGGCTGCCATTCGTCTCCAATTCATGAGCTATTCAATTGCTCAAGCCCGCAAGTTACTGTTACAAAGCCAAAATCGTGAATCATGCACTGGCTCGTAGCAGTTCATGGTGGGAACATGATCAATTCAGCAAGCCCGTAACTTCCCATTTCAAATCAGCCAATAGAAAATGAGACCAATATCATTAGGGCAGTAAAATATGGAGGTTACATGTCAATCAATTAGGTTCGGGGGTCCTATATGTGATCAGACTCACAAACCCTCACAATACAGAATTATGATCATGGTTTTATGTAAAGATTGGTTGAAACTGAACTCAAGATTTTTTTAATTTATTTTTTTAAATACTAGTTTCACTATCCTTAAAGGACCACTGTAATTTGGTAAAAACATAACATGCTTGTAAACATCGGCAACTGTGTAAGCCATGAACATAAAAGCATTTTATAGAAAATTCTATATTTTAGTTGAATTTGCTGTGGAATTGGAGACTTCATCATTTGTAGTTGGTTTTCAAATTGGGACTTATTCTTATATAGATCCCTTTGTCAAGTGTTAATGTTCAGAAGCAATCTTTCTACAGAACTGACAAGATGTCTTATCTGACTTCACAGTTACTCGAGCTCAGCACAGGATTTTATAGTTATATAGTTACAACATAGTAACTGAGGTTGAAAAAAGACTTTCAGTCCATCAAGTTCAACCTTTTAAGATCTCCTCTGATCTGCAATATGCGGATTAGTTGTTACTTGATCCAGAGGAAGGCAACAGAAAAAAAGCCCAAGTGAAACTTAGCCAATTGACTCAAAGGAAAACATTTTTTTTTACTTCTAACCTCAAAGGATGTCCTCTTGTCAGTTAAAAACCTCTTGACACAAAAAGCTCCCTTGACAAATCTTTATATTGACCCTGGATGTATTTATATAAGGTAATCATATCCACTTTTAGACGTCTTCTTTCTAGAGAAAACAAGTTTAATTTGGTTAATCTTTCTTCATAACTTAGCCCCTCCATTCCCCATATTAGTTTTGTTGCCCTTCTCTGTACTTTTTTCAGCTCTAAATGTCATTTTTATGAAGTGGTGCCCAAAAGTGTCCTCCATATTTTAAATGAGGGCTTACTAGAGATTTGAATAGTGGCAGAATTATATTTGCTTTCCTTGCTTCTATACCCTTCTTAATACATGCTAATATTTTATTTGCCTTTGCAGCTGCTGCTTGGCATTGAGCACTGTTACCTAGGCGGTTGTCCACAAGCACTCACAAATCCCTTTCAATATCTGATACACCTAGATTTGCTCCATTAAGATTATAAATTGCATGGATATTTCTCCTTCCCAGATGCATAACTTTACATTTATTCATATTAAATCTCATCTGCCATTTAGTCGCCCATTCCTCAATTTTAGTTATATTAGAAACACAGACAAAATGTCTCATCATTAAAACAAAAGCTGAATACAACAGTAAAAATAGAGCGTACAAACATTTAAAAAAATATTATGCACATTATCAAAAGAGATACTATAAATTTGACACATTAGTAATCATTTAAGCTGCTGAATTTGGTCCGTCTTTCATTATTTATGAGTATTATAGATGTTACTGATTTTTCTGAAAACAATACAGAATAAATGGTGAAATAAATCCTTTATCCCTGTAGAGTGATCTTCACTTGTTACTTGGATAAGTGTGTAAAAAAATCACACACACCATTGTGAGAAATGTGGTACTCTCACCCCAGTGCATCAATGCAAAACTGTACATTTTAAGTAAAGAGATTATGGCAAAACTGAGGTATTCACTGATATAAATTAGTATATAAATAAGCATGTAAGCATGATGGCCGTAGAGAGGAAAGATAAGCATGTTTCTACAGTGAACCGCAATATGTCTGAGCTCTCTGCTATGGCCTGCCCATCTTGGGTGTCCCTACGTGGTATAGCTCATAGCTACATGGAATGACACAAGCCCCTTCACCACAACAAGGTAGAGATCCAAAAGAGGGTTTCTACAGTAAAATACACATTAAATATTGTACCAAAAAGGTTGAAAACTACCATAAAGGAGTAATATAAATTGGTTTTAGCAAACACAATGAGTACTAAGGTAGCGCAATGAGTTCCAAGGTTTTTTGCTCTTACAGACACGTTGAGTATCGAAAATGTTGAGTTCCGGGGAGGTTAAGAACCAAGGTACCACTGTAAATCTATAGGGCTCTGGGAAATTATATAGTAAGGGATACTTAGAGAATAAATATACATTGTATATGGTAATGTAAGGATTTTTGAAGAAAGACATTTTGTTAATGCAATGGTGGTCCATAAAAAGGAGGCCGAGATCCAGACTTAAACACAGGTTCTTCTATACACTACCCCTGCTCTACTTTATTACCATTATTGTGATCCAGTAATGAAAGATACAAGATTAGCAAATACACATTTTCAGCATTTGTGTCATATAAATTCAATAATTTCGATATTGCTATGGAAGTCCGAAGTCTGTTTGTTATGCGGTGTAGTGAAATTACCACACTGAGAGGTCCTTCTCTTTGTCTTCCATATTGCAATCCATCATTCCAGATACGAATGACAAATATTTTCACATGAGCATAATCAAACTGCGAAGCTCCCATCTGGATGGAATGGAGACCCAGCTTCTTAAAGTAACAGTTTTGAGCAGAAAAAAAACATATATGATACTTAATTGAATCTGCATACATCTAAAAAACCAAGCAAATCAGCATTTTTACCAAATTAGACTTAGTCTCTAATTAAGAACCAATTGTGACCTATTTCTGAATTTGATGAAGCAGAATATGGCTTTGCTTCAGTTATTAGAAGCAAATCATGATCTGAATAACAACCATGTCCACAAAGAAGAGTTAGTCATTTTTCCACAGTGTATACAGGAAAAACAATAAAGAATCTAATATTTCTGAAGGGCTATAGATAGGTGAAGAATGAAATAACCCAAGAATGAGAAGGACACTCAACAGGAAGAAGGCACCAGCAAACAGTCATGAGTTTAATCTCTTTAGTCATAAATCGAGTGATTTGTGATTTTGCCGTACAACCCAGGCGCATGCCGAGCTCTTTCACCTTTCACCGCAACAATATCTTAGTAGATCAGGTAGTTTTATGATGGATGCACAGATTCATTTTACCAAAAAAAAACATTAACAAACTAAGGGTTTGGCCCATTTTATAGCCCACTGGACAGGAAAATTTGTAGCAGGCAAGGAATACAATATCTGTCTGTTATATATGTAATTTATAGTTTACATATAGCATTTGGTGGGATAGATAGATAGATAGATATAGATAGATTGTATATTTGCAAGATTAAATGAAAACTTACCGTATATACTCGAGTATAAGCCGAGTTTTTCAGCCCTTTTTTAAGGCTTATACTCGAATCACTCCCCCCCCCGTGTCTCTCTACCCCCCCCGTGTCTCTCTACCCCCCCTGTGTGTCTCTAACCCCCCCCCCGGGTGTCTCTTTACCCCCCGTGTGTCTCTCTACCCCCCGTGTGTCTCTCTACCCCCCGTGTCTCTTTCCCTCCCCCCTCCTCAACCTAAACCCCCCTCCTCCACCTAAACCCCCCTAAATACCTCCCCCCTCTCCCCTCACTTACCTGCTTGTGCTCCGGCCTCCGCTCCTTGACCCGGCGTCGGTGCGCATGTGACATCACATGCGTGCCGCGTCATTAGCATATACCGGGTGCCGGCACCCGTATATGCTAATGACGCGGCGCACATGTGACGTCACATGCGCGCCGGGTCAATGAGCAGAGGCCAGAGCACAAGCAGGTAAGTGAGGGGAGAGGGGGGAAGTATTTAGGTGGAGGAGGGGGGTTGAGGAGGGAGGATGGGGTTGAGGGGGATTGAGGGGGGAGGTTGAGGTTGAGGAGGTGGGCTGGGGTTGAGGTTGAGGATGAGGATGGGGGGTTGAGGAGGGGGTTGAGGATGGGGGGTTGAGGAGGAAGGTTGAGGAGGGGGTTGAGGAGGGGAGTTGAGGAGGGAGGTTGAGGATGAGGAGGGAGGTTGAGGAGGGAGGTTAAGGATGAGGAGGGAGGTTGAGGATGAGGAGGAGGGGTTGAGGAGGGGGGTTGAGGATGGGCGGTTGAGGAGAGAGGATAAGGATGGGGGGGTTGAGGAGGGAGGTTGTGGAGGGGGGGTGGGGTTGAGAAGGGGTTGAGGATGAGGATGGGGGGGTTGAGGAGGGAGGATGGGGGGCTTGAGGAGGGGGTTCAGGATGGGGAGGTTGAGGAGGGAGGTTGAGGATGGGGGGTTGAGGAGGGAGGTTGAGGAGGGAGGTTGAGGATGAGGAGGGAGGTTGAGGATGAGGAGGAGGGGTTGAGGAGGGGGGTTGAGGATGGAGGGTTGAAGAGGGAGGATGGGGGGCTTGAAGAGGGGGTTGAGGATGGGGGGTTGAGGAGGGAGGTTAAGGGTGGGGGGGTTGAGGAGGGAGGTTGAGGATGGGGGGGTTGAGGAGGGAGGTTGAGGATGGGGGGGTTGAGGAGGGAGGTTGAGAATGAGGAGGGAGGTTGAGGATGAGGAGGGAGGTTGAGGAGGGGGGTTGAGGTTGAGGATGGGGGGGGTTGAGGAGAGAGGATGAGGATGGGGGGGTTGAGGATGGGGGGTTGAGGATGAGGAGGGAGGTTGAGGATGAGGAGGGAGGTTGAGGATGAGGAGGGAGTTTGAAGATGAGGTGGGAGGTTGAAGATGAGGAGGGAGGTTGAGGATGAGGAGGAAGGATGAGGAGGGAGGTTGAGGATGAGGAGGGAGGTTGAGGATGAGGAGGGAGGTTGAGGAGGGTGATAAGGGAGGGGTGAAGAGACACAGGGAAGGGAGAGGGGAGAAGAGACACGGAGAGAGAGGGGGACACAGGGGGCAGCACATTTCCCACCCTCGGCTTATACTCGAGTCACTCATTTTACCCAGTATTTTGTGGTAAAATGGGTGCCTCGGCTTATACTCGGGTCAGCTTATACTCGAGTATATACGGTAAGTGTCATAATTGTAGCATTGGTCTTTAGAAAAACATGACAAATGCCAATTAAGATTTTTAAAAAATAAAATAAAATCAGCATGTAACGGTCACATTATTTTTTATTGTAAGAAAATGTTATTTGTTGGTTGTTATTTGACATTTAGGAAAGTGATCCCATTTAATTTGCCCCTTCACTTAATTCTTTCCAGTATAAATGAATAAAGATCCTATCTGCATCCGAGATCCCTCCCAGGTGATTAATTTATTTATGGGGAAAAAATCTCCTCCCAGTAAACAAAACGTAAAAATAGTATATTTAGCCTCTTATCAAGTAAAGATCTTGGAAAGGGCGCATTGTATTTGGGTCTTCATTGGTCCTTTAAATGGACACAGATCTCACAATTTTCTGCTATGCCTTTGAAGATCACATTTTAAACATTAAACTTTGTTTTGCTTCCAGGAGTAAAAATAAATACATCTAATACTACGGGCATGCAGGTCTTGCAGCTACATCAGGGTGGCTTTCAAAGACTTTTATACTCCTGATCACCACCAGTTACGTTATTAATGTGTCGCTGTCACCCCAACAGGAAGTCGGTTTCCATCAACCCTCACAGCATGAATATCGAGTTAGAGGTTTAAGGCTCAAATGTTAAAATACATTTATTAATTAAATTATTTATGAATAATTCCCTGTTCTTATTATCTGCAAATTAAAAACAAATGTTGACACTTAACGTTTATGCTAATGTGCTACTTGGTACGCTTATTTAGAGCTCAGGATAATTGATAAGAGTTGTGGAGGAAAATCGACTTCCTTTTACCTAAGGAAGTAGACAGGCAGGAATTCAAATAATAGTTGCCTCTGAAGAATAACTGCATATAAACCTTAAAGGTATTTTAGAAGAATTGGTTTCTTTTCTGCATATGAAATAGAGGGCTTGATAATATAACACGGTAGGTTTCCTTTTTTAAAACGAGGCTTTCAAAGCAGAAAAAAAAACTACTCAAATATATAACTGATCTGGGGGCTTGCCATCTCCTTGCCACATTATCAAAGAAGTATATCCTTAATATAGGACTACAGTCAGTCTTTAATTTTGTGTTTGTGTCATTTTGAGTCGGGCAAAATCCATTGGGATAGTTGATTTGTCTCTTGACTCAGACTAGTCTTTTGAGCATCTACCAAATCACAATTCTTCATCGAGATATTGTAGAAATCATTCTATAAATATGGAGATTTGTAATATCTACAGTATACTGCCATAATACCCAGCAATTCATCCTCTTACACCCCCCAACTCCTGTGTCCCAGATACCCATGCCAACAATGGATACAAAGGCCAACTTTTATGCATAAATCAGTAACCAAAGATCACGGTTATTTTGTGCCAGTAATCACTGAAGCACAACACCATTTGGCGACAAATTGAGCCACGAGGAAATGAGAAAAAACTCCCAAAACAGATGTCAATATTTCAATAAAGCCAAGATTTTGGTGTCTTTTATAATAATCATATTAGAAAATGGAAAATTAACATCTCTGCTACTGTCTTTCCCATTTCTCTATATTTTCAGTTTTGATATTTATAAAATGAGACATTTTTTTAATTATTTTTTATAGTTTGGTAATTTATTTTTTAGCAACTGGCAGAATATGAGAACTCCAAACTGTGCATTTTTATTTTATTATTATTATTGTTTATTTGTAACGCACCAAAATATTTTGCAGCGCTATACATGGGTTAAGTTCAAGGTAAACAACAATAGCAATATTAACACATTGCAAAGGATGCCGGGCCCTGTCCTTGAGCTTAGAATCCAGTGTCCATAGAGCTTTCCCCAAAGACGCACGATTGAAAACTCACAAACTTACAAGCGAAAGGTTCTGGTGTGATACAGGAGGGTGAGAGCAATACTTTCTCTGTAAAAAAACCTCAGTCCATCCTTGGCCTTATCTTAATTTCAAGTAAGACTTCAACCTACACAAAGCATATTTAAAGAGTGACTGAAGTGGTCATACAATATGGTTTAATTTATTTATTTAGGCATGGATTTGTCCAAGAACCCCAAATAAAATACAACATTGCAGTGTCTTTGAGAAATTCTCCAGAAAGATCTCCATGACAGAGGAGGCAATATAACCTAAGAACCAAGGAATAAAATTGCAGTAATAGTACACATGGACTCCCCCATCAGGAATAAGCCGCACTATGGACAGATACATCGAGAGTTTCAGATACAGAGGCACTTCAGAGATATTGGGTAAACATCAAACTGGTCCCCAATTCTGCAGCAAACGATCATTAAAGTACAACATAGACATTATAATAAGACCAACAGACTAGAAGGGTTGTAGAGATTATGGAAACAAGTGGCTGAATAAAACGAAGGACAGCCAACAAAGGACTGACAACGAAGGAGAGACACTTCTGACAACTAGAGAAACTACAGTGAACTATTAATCTGAACATCAGCTCACAAATCAACTTTCTGGGCACCACAATCCATATAAAAAAATCCAATCACACATCCCATTACCAGAGACCCATGGACAAACCAACCTACTTCAGAAATAATAGTTTCCATCCTAGGCACACAGTGTATTATCTACAGTCAGATAACCATATCTGTTCTGACACCATGGATCGGGATGAGCCCCTTCAGAATCTTAGGTAAGACCTTATTAGCCAAGGATACAATGACAGGGTTACAGACACCCAGACAAGGAGAGACAAATACATTCCCAGATGAAAGCTCCTGTAGAAGAAGGAGCCACAAAAAGAAACCGAGTTCTATTAGTGGTGACATACAACCTCCACGTCTCATGTGGAAGATCTATGTAAAATATTTTTAAGAAACTTTCATCAATTCTGCACATGGATGAGCAATTAAAAAAGGGATTTTCAGATCCTTTTATTTGTATTAACAACCTTCTAACTTCAGTCAAACTGTTCACTGGAAGGTATGATCATGAGGCTAAAGCTCAAATATGTTGGTCATATCATCAGAAGACAGTATTCCCTAGAGAAGATTCTGATCCAGAGGCGGAGTTGGATAGATGAGGTAATTGAAGCAATGAATATGATGGTGCTCAGGGGGGCAGTGGCAGACAGATGTGCCTGTTGTGCTGCTGTCTAAAAATGACTAAACAACTTTAAACAGCCAATCTTTAAAATGTATTTGTGAAAGTAGCAATATAGGATGGAGATGATGCACTTCTCTCCACTCCATATTAGGTGGTAAGTGGCTGAAAGAGAATCTGTCCAGGAGGTTTGCGGACAATAGTTACTGCAGAGAAGTAGGCAGGTAAACCATGATATGAGGACATCAGATAAATAATCCTACCAAGAAAGTCCCCCTGGGCAGGTCTTCTCCCAGACTAATACCATTTTTCAGATTTACATTTTATACAAATACCAATTTTTTGTGACTGTATAAATTGCTATTGTTCGTCCGTAGAAAAGGATGATGAAAGCTAAATTTAATGTGGGTACTAACTTAGATTTAATTGATATTTTGAAATGTTTTCGAAAAAGCTTATTATCTTATTATGCATTTCCAAACTGACTCCTATTTTACTATAAAATGTGAGTTCAAATAGTTTACATTGTAGTTTCTTTATAATAGAAATCATGTACAGATTAGTTGAATATTTTATTAGAATTTGCTGCAAACATACAATTATATCTTTTAGATAGTGATGTTAAATAGCTGCTGCCAGTTGTTACAGTAAAAGCCAAAAATATGTTTGCACTGTTTTATCATTAGGAAACATTTGATTATTGGAGTTTTAAGGCTACATGAAATCCAGGCCTAGGACAGCACAGGGGGATGCAGATGTTGGTGCAGCTTCTTAGAATAATGAGTACATATGCACAGAAATGTGTACATGTACTGGCATATCTGTTTGTAAGTGTAACTGACATATACAGAAATATACATAGCTAGAGAATAGAATGGTAGTAACTGGGGTGTAGAGCGCATGGTCAGATCCCAAAGGCAGAAACTCCTTCTGAGCCATGTGCATCTGTTTCCCTGCCACCATGTTACTGGACTAGTATGTATGTATGTATATTATGTAACTTTTTCTCATTGCGGTAGCATTATTATCTAATGGCCACCCTAGAGTGACCAGGTGTACCATCCAAGTTATAAGACAAATCAGTATTGACAATATAGCGAGTCGGTCTACTCCACCCCTCTAAAATTATTTTAAATGGTATCTTGGGGGAATCTCATGGAAGATACTTAGGTGCCATTTAGCGCTAGAACACTAATTTTAGCATCAGGACCAGTCCAAGAATCATAGTTCTAAATGAAAAAAATAAAAGGTTACTTTTTAATCTCACCAATTTATCATGTATATATTGCTATGCGAATGAGGTGCCCCTCCCGGGGGAAGCGCCCATAGGCGGCTACCTTGTTCATCTAGTTGTACACCCCCATGCTCAAGCATGATTAGATTTATAAGTGGGGGCAGAAATCTAAATAGCCTGGGGCAGCAAAAACCTAAATACAAAAGTAATTCAGCGGTAAAGCTAAACGACATAAAAACTAAACTTCATATACAAGAGAGCAACCAATGCAACACGCTGTCACAAAAGAGAAGAACCCTTGACCTAAGCAAGGACCAGTTGTTATGTACGGATATGGGTTAAACACAATTACCTCTAACATATAATGATTAGACCCAGACTACTTCTTGGGCTAAATATAATGATAAGACACATACTACTTCTTGGGAGGAAGACTGGCCACAGCGTTTATTGGTAAACACAAATAGACATAAAACCATAACCATTAATAAAAAAACATAACCACGTGAGGGAAGGAGCCTGGACAGAGACAGTAGGCCCTACGCCCTGAAGCCTCATCCAGGGCCTACCGTGTTGTAACATCCATACCACCGTAGGGTAGGATCTTACCCATTTTACCATTGTCCCGGCGACTCCCCCCACGACCCACCACGAAGAAGACCACAGAACAACTTTTGCAGTTTCGACCCTCCCCCAACAAACACCCTGGCTAGCCGCATACCCTCCTATAACACCAGCACTCCGAGCTCCATATCTGCTCATGAATTTGAGCCCCAACCAGGTCTGAACTCGATTCAGACTGCTTTCCTACTCAGCCCAATCATGTAACTTGATATATGAGGCACATACGACCATGCCTGATCCTTTTAGCCTTTGATAAACCCATTGCTTGACAGGTATGTTATCAGAATCATTACTACCACTACCACTACCAAGCGGGAAGTGCCACTCGCTACCCGCACCTCGGATTGTTGTCGTTACCCATTCCAGGAACACTGATTGCCCTTCCATCCGAACCGGGGCCACGCCCCAGCTGTTGGCCGTGACTGGCAACTGAGACAAAGTGCCCGCCTGTTCAGTTTTACAAATGACCGCACAGTACATGACCTTCCAATTCTCCAAACCGCATTCTCTGAAAGCACGTAGGGCTGTTACGGTGGCTGCTTTTAGCACAAAGAGAGTGGGCACCAAGTTCCAATGCGGAATACGCCCAAACGCTGCCTGCCGTATAATTATGATCATGGAGAACCAATCCTCTTTCAAGTAAGGAAAGGAGCATGAGGCTGCGCGATTTGGACCAAGAGAGCCGTAATCCACGAAGGGGGAGCGATCAGTGTGCTTGTTACACTGTAACTACCCCCTTCACCCACCTGCTCCGTCTTGGACCGTCGCAGCCAAATGGTCACATGATCACCTTGTATCGCCCAATGTCACCTGAGGTTGACATACCTTGCATGAGTGCAGGTATGGGGGGGTGGGGCACTGGCACACCCATTAGCCAAGAGCCTAAATGCCGGCTGGTGCACACTTGCTGCATCCCAGCACCAAATGTATAATCCCTAGTGCCCCCAGCACTCGCCACACGCTCCTATGAGAAGGAGCTGCACCAGCAGCCCATCTTCCCTCATGGCTAGCTGGGGGACTACTGATACATTTGTCGCCAACCAGCCTATAAATGGCTCTGTCTCCCCCAGCTAGCCACCTCCTTCCATATCTGTCCTGCCAGGTCAAGGGGCCCTACTTCCAACCACAGCAGGCTGGGTTGGCCTCCAGGCCCTTCATCACATTTTGTTCTGTTCTATATTTGTATGGTGAAATTTGGGAATAATATGTATTATCAAATATTGATTGTTAAGTGGCTTCCATTATCCGACAGAGATCTGTCTCTGAGCTACAGTGTTTGAAAATATCAGATGCCTTGCTCTAAAACACTTTAAAATTACATAGTTCTGTACAGACAGTGGCTGATACAGTTAGCATTTGCTTTACCTTGCTATGTAGCCATTATATCTGAAAGAAAATGTTTGGGTTTTTACAGACACTTTATTCAGGCAATTGCCTACTTTCCCTTCTTGATAGCCAGGAACCTTTCAAGGCGTGACATCCACATACAAACATAAAAGTACTGATGGTTACTTTGGAAAAAACTCTATAAATATCAAAAAAGGCCCGGTTATTCTAACACTAAGCATTAAAACAGAACATACATTTTACTAGCCATTTTTCTCTACAACAAATTCCTGAATTATTCAGCATTATTTTTGCTGCATTGTCACGCTAATATTTAGCTTGCTGTGTTTGTAAATGGAGGGTAAGGGGATCTTACTGCATATTATCACTCATGGAAGGTTGTACTTGCTTGTTTCTGCATTTGCAAAAACACTTTGCCATTAATTAGCACATGAAAGCAGCTAATTAGTATTTGCTAGCCACACTTTTGCCTAATAATATAGCACAAACAATGCTGAATATCTGCAAATTAATTGCCTTTAAAAGAAAATGTCTCAAAGAATGTATAGCCAAGTTTGTTGTCTGTTTTCCAACCGATCTCTTGCCACCCACTGACCGGCGGGAAAGAGATGGCTGCACAAAACCGCAAGGCTTCCCACATGTCACAAACGTCCTCTGTACCAGTGATACACCAAATACGCCTTCCAGCCCAAGAAAGTCCTCACACCATCAAGGAGGAGCATCGGTGTGCTTGTTGCACTGCAAACTACCTCCCTTCCTCCACCTGGTCAATCTTGGCCGCTGCGTATATGGTCGCCTGATCACCTTGGATCCCAGGACCAATCCTCTGAGGTCGACATACCTTGTCTGTTTACCAGCCGCCCTCTCCCTCCCAGCGGGAAGATTTGGCTGTACAGAACCTCAAGGCTTCACACTTGTCACAGACCTCTTTCCATCACCGTGGTATACCGCCACATGGTCACATGATCACCCTTTGGATCTCAAAAAACAGCGGGGAGGAGACATGGCTGCACAGACCCCAAGGCTTTCACTGGACACAGAGCTCCCTCCTGAACCGTGGTATCTACGGCCCTTGGTAAAAGGCTACCAATCACCTGTCATCCCTTTTCCATACCTCCTGTTCCCCTTTCTGTTCCATGCCTCGCTATGCAAGGTAGTATGAGCCAGGCACGTTTCCTTCGGGGGACATTCGTTTTGGGTGAAGAGTGACTCGAAAAAACAGGCAATGCTACCATGGCAGGAGAAAACAGCAAATCCCAGCTTGGAACCTACGCTTCCTTACACAATATGCTCCCCTATCGGTCCAGAGCCCGGGATCTGCAGATCACGTAGACCCGAGTGTAACGATGCATAACTGAGGGTAAATTGCTGCCAAATTATACAAACCACAGATAAAATGCCTAATTATCTTCCACCGAGAAGCACATAACTCTAAAAGGACCACCAATGCCCCTCCACAGTGGGTAAACCCTGGCGGATTATACGACTTTCCAGATACTAACCCAACCAAAAGAGGGGGTAAGACTCAACCCGACCCTCGTAGTGGGAAAAAGGGACCCTCCGATCTGAACCACAACTGTATTTACTGGAATTCCGCATAAAGTTCCCCACATATTGGAGAATACGTTGCAAGTTCAATTAATAATTGAACCTTAACCAAGCCGACATACCAAAAAACGCCACCACGAGACAAAATTATGTCCCCTATACCTGACACCAGATGACTGCCTTGAACGGGAACTTAGCCTGGAAACCAATAACAAGCTGCGACCGTCCACACAAACATAACTATTATAAAAACCTATCTGGCAGGCACATGACAAATGCCTACATATGAATGCCACCAGCACACGCACTGATGGCATAGCGCCCCCTATGCCCAAGCTGTCGGACGCTGAGCTAAGTATCCCTTGATATTGCCACTCCTCGGTCCACATACCAAAACCTGTTGTGACGGCACAAATACCCCGGGGGTTAAGGCAATAAGCCTGATTAGTGAGCCATGGTACTAACATGCACCTGGGAATGGGCCCAAACTAAGGAGAACACCGTAGAGATAAATTGGCCCTAAAACTCCTAAGGCCTATCCGCCCCACATCGTCACGCCCCTTAGGATCACCCCAGGTAATTTGACCCCGATATGAGCTTATGGCCCATACCCAGGCAGCACCCTAAGAGCTGAAAACCAATCATACAACAAGCTACTAGAAGCACCGACCCGGTACCGTTGTAGCGTACAACCTTGTACCTGCAATTGGAGAAACCAAGTGCCACTTAAAAAGGAAAAAACCTATCCATAACCTGTGAATGCAGCTATGAACACATTATTGTACATACCAGAAAAAAGGAATTGACACCTAAGCTTAGATGATGTCTAAACAGAATACAAAATGATACTGCTATATTAAATAATCCATCGTTATTTTGCAGTGTGTTAACTTCATAGCGTGCAAACCTTTCTGTGCCCTAGGCCTTCCCCGCCGCACTTAGCCAACATGGAGTTAGTGCCGCCCAAATACATATATATACAGAACCCCATTACCCAAAACGGAACCTGCCCCAGCACAACACCCCAGGCATGAGCGGGGGCGACCAGACATGGGGCAACCTCCATGCCGTGCATATAATCTTTAATGAGCATGTTACACATACCCAGTCTTACTAGGTGTTGCTTACCTTCACTGCAGCTCCCAGACAGCATGGAGTGAAAACTCCAGCATGAGATAGCAGGAAGGGGCCATTACCAGCCCTGCAAGCATACATGAGAGCAGAAAATACACAGAGGGGACAGTGAGGCATGGACACAGGTCAGCCATGTCACAGTGTATATACATACGCACAGAACTAACAGAGCTAACACTTAGGTCATATGAACAGGGGGACTTTATTATGCAGAAATAAATGTACATTTATGTGCACTGAATCTACGTATATTTGCTACCATCCAGATAAAGTACTGGACATGCCAGGACAAATGGGAAGGGGGCAGATCCACCATCCTGATCATTGGAAATACAGGGGCCTATGCATTATTATGTATGGCCCCCATGACATAACTCACAAAGGACTATTCTTGCAACATAAGCACCCCCCTGCAGGCTGTCAGCGACCCTGCGCTGTATGGCATGTCTGCATCTGACCACTCTCACGATCTGAGGGACATCAGCCTACCCCCGCAGCCAACACGTGGGCGCCGGCAGCAGCCTGGAGAATCCAACTCCCCTGCGCCTGGCAGCGGGCCGACGCACACCCACTCCATATACTCACCGGCGCCCGGTGCCCCGTGATTGCATACTGCACTGAGCCCAGGCAGGATCAGCCAGATGAAGGCCTGCACCTCCTTGGATCCCAGAAACCCCAACCACAGTGTGCATGAGTGCAGGTATGGGGGGGCGGGCACTGGCACACCCATTAGCCAAGAGCCTAAACGTCGGCTGGTGCACACTTGCTGCATCCCAGCACCAAATGTATAATCCCTAGTGCCCCCAGCACTCGCCACACGCTCCTATGAGAAGGAGCTGCACCAGCAGCCCATCTTCCCTCATGGCTAGCTGGGGGACTACTGATACATTTGGCGCCAACCAGCCTATAAATGGCTCCGTCTCCCCAGCTAGCCACCTCCTTCCATACCGATCCTGCCAGGTCAAGGGGCCCTACTTCCAACCACAGTAGGCTGGGGTGGCCTCCAGGCCCTTTATCACATTTTGTTCTGTTCTATATTTGTATGGTGAAATTTGGGAATAATATGTATTATCAAATATTGATTGTTAAGTGGCTTCCATTATCCGACAGAGATCTGTCTCTGAGCTACAGTGTTTGAAAATACCAGATGCCTTGCTCTAAAACACTTTAAAATTACATAGTTCTGTACAGACAGTGGCTGATACAGTTAGCATTTGCTTTACCTTGCTATGTAGCCATTATATCTGAAAGAAAATGTTTGGGTTTTTACAGACACTTTATTCAGGCAATTGCCTACTTTCCCTTCTTGATAGCCAGGAACCTTTCAAGGCGTGACATCCACATACAAACATAAAAGTACTGATGGTTACTTTGGAAAAAACTCCATAAATATCAAAAAAGGCCCGGTTTTCTAACACTAAGCAATAAAACAGAACATACATTTTACTAGCCATTTTTCTTTACAACAAATTCCTAAATTATTCAATACTATTTTTGCTGAATTGTCACGCTAATATTTAGCTTGCTGTGTTTGTTAATGGAGGGGAAGGGGATCTAACTGCATATTATCACTCATGGAAGGTTGTACTTGTTTGTTTCTGCATTTGCAAAAAAATACTTTTCCATTAATTAGTAAATGAAAGCAGCTAATTAGTATTTGCTAGGCACACTTTTGCCTAATAATATAGCTCAAACAATGATGAATATATCTGCAAATTAATTGCCTTTAAAAGAAAATGTCTCAAAGAATGTATAGCCAAGTTTGTTGTAAGAAGCACTTTTAATAAAACAATTAAATTTTAGGGTGAAAGAGTCCCTTTAAAGGCACTCAATATCTATGTGGATTTAGCGAAAGCATCTAAAAACATAAGAACCAGATTAACAGAACCCAGGACATCTAAGATGTTGTAAACTATCCCATGACAAAGACCAGGGTCAAACGCTTCCACTACTTTCTGCTAGTTCTTGGCAACAAGAGCCCCACTGTGTCCGTCCTCCTTTGCACCGGGAGCCCCACTGTGTCCCTCCTCCATTGCACTGCAAGCCCCATGGTGTCCGTCTTCCTTTGCACCGCAAGGACCACGGTGTCGGTTCTCCTTTGCACCGCGAGCCCCATGCTCTCCATTCTACTTTGCACTGAGGGCCCCATGTTGTCCTTCTGACTGAGGGGACCACTTTGTCCGTTTTCCTTCACAATGAGAGCCTCACATTGGCTGTCCTTCTTTGCACCGCAAGCCCCATGGTGTCTGTCCTTCGCACAGAGAGCCCCATGGTGTCCGTCCTCCTTCACATAGAGATCTCAACGTTGCTCATTCGTCCTCGCACTGAGAACCCCACATTTTCCATCCGCATCGTACTGAGAACCCCACATTTTCCATTTGCATTGCACTGAGAACCCCACATTTTCCATCCGCATTGCACTGAGAACCCCACATTTTCCATCCGATTCACCCTGAGAACCCCACGTTTTCTATCCGATTCACCCTGAGAATTTCCATCCGCTTTCTTTCCCACTGAGGGCCCCACGTTGTCCGTCCTCCTTCCCACTGAGGGCCCCACATTTTCTGTCTTCCTTCACAATATGTTGTCAGTTATAACATCTTAAAAGTTTATTTTTTCTAGTCCTATATTAGATAGCTCTGGAGTGGGGTATACGTTCCAGAAACCCACTCACAGATAGCTACTTTGTCCTAGTTAATATTTCATCTTGTGGATGCCATTAAATTGCACATTTTTTATTTTTGACTTCATATTGCTGACTTGCTCTGTTTTTATGTAAATTTTCTTAAAAACATTTTAAACTTTATAAAGTGCCGTTACTATATAAATGTTACATTTCCTTCAGTCTCGATATTAAAAGCTTCAAAATATACAGAAACATATGCATAGTTTAATCTATTTTATATTATTTAAACATCAAGCATGAACCAAGGAAACAGATAGCAAAATAGTTTACATTAAAACAGAGCAATTCAGCAATATGAAGTCAAAACCGCTTATTCATTATTCCTCACCCCAACTCCGTTCGGCTCACAAAACAATTATTTTAAATACAACATTGTTTCTATTTTTAAATATTAATTGTGTTTAAAAATGGAATTGGATCCTGGAAGGAAAACTACAGCATGGAATTAAATGTCAGCGGTGTAATTATGGTGTTGGCACCCAAGCAAAACACGTTGAATGTCATATATATATTTAACACCACATATATTGTTTAACTATTTCAGAGATTGTCAGCATTAAAAAGCCATTGTAGTCCAAAGATTTCAATCTTGCATTTAAAAGATGGATATTTTAAAGGTATACGCAAGTGAGCTGGGCTATTAATGCATCTGATAGAGGAGAATTTATATTGTCTTAATGATTGTTTGCATGAAAAAATTCCAAAGTAAACAGTTAAACCGTTAGCCTGAAGTTTGCTGAATTTCTTGCATTTGCAAACTGTTTTCTCTCAATGTTTACACCCCCTGAAATTCCCAGGGATAATTAGCATAAGTAATACATTGTATTGTTTTGGCCTGGGGATTGTGCAGACATGCTCAGTTATCACCTGAAGTCTGGGAAGTCACATGATGTCAGACACTTTCCTTTCCTTTAGCCAATCAGCATGCGCATGTGCTGTATATTGGATATCTCATTAAAAACGAGATATCCAATATGCAAATCTCAGTTCCTAGGGGTGTCTACATCACCCCCAGCACATTTTTTTCTTTTCTGCAAAAAATGTTTGCATTTTTTCATGCAAATGTTTTTTGCTAGGTGGGTTATGATGCATTCTACAGGATGCATTCATAACCCACCTCACTTGCATATACCTTTAAGCTTTCCAAAAATATATATTTTAAAATTGAGACACAAATGATTGTTTCCTTATGCTCCTGAATTGTTACAGGAAAAAAAGATATAAAGGTCTGAACTGCAAATCAGTGTCTGTATTCCCATTCAACTGAATGTGACCAGATAAGAAAATGTAATGAATAGGCTCCCTATGAGACTTTGATCTACCGTTTATTTATGCTTCCTGTTAATTCACTTGTAAGATAATGGCCAATTGAATAGGGTAAAAAAATATGCTCTGTGCTTATATAGAGCCCTATTCAATTGGCCAAATCGCAATTGAATGTGGCCCATGTTCTCTTAGCTACTTCATAAATCATTTTTATCTGCAGTGGCCCTTTAATCTTTATGATAGGTTTTGAAACCAATCTGCCCTTAGACAGACATTAGTAAACCCAGTTTCTCACTAGCTATGTATCTATCATCAAGAAGTGGAGGCAGTGACAGATTTTATTACTGGGATCCAATATATCTTCAGATAGCCACTGTAACCATGAAATTAAAATAAGTTTCCTGTTTTATAGCTTGTCCAGACTTCCCATAGCTTTTCTCCCCAGAAACAAATATATTAAATTATCAACAAAGGTGGGGGCAATAGAGAAGAATGAGTACCGTAGAATTGATGCCTGAATTGTGGTGTTGAAGAAAACTACTCTTGGACTGCAAGAAGATCCACTAAATCACTCCAGGAAATCAAGTCAAACTGTTCACTGGAAGGTTTGATCATGAGGCTGAAGTTCAAATATTTTGGCCAAGTCATGAGACGGCAGGATTCCCTAGAAAAGACTCTGATGCTGGGAAAGATTGACGGCAGATGAAGAAGGGGATGGTAGAGGCGGAGATGGATAGATGAGGTCATTGAAGAGTGAGTTTGAGGGAGCTCAGAGGGCAGTGTCTGACAGATGTGCCTGGTGTGCTGAGGTCCATAAGGTTACAGAGAGGGATGGACATGAGTGAATGACTAAACAAGAACAACATCATAAATATTTTGTTTAGCTCTATGTCATATTGAAGACCTAATGCTCTGAGGTAGGTCAAAGCTTAGGTGGTGATATAGTTTTTATATGTTGGAGTGCAAATCACCATCTTACATGTAATATACATGTTTCTGTGTCTTCCTTCCCTCATATATCTCACTCTAACAATTTTCTCTGTGTGCTTACCTCCACCGTCCTTCTTTGGCCCATGTTATGTTCACTATCTTGGCTCCTTGACTTCTTTCCTCTCAGTCTCTATTAATCTCTAATCTTTCCCTTTACTCAATGCTGTCTTTATATTTGTCTTGTCTCACTTATCTCATCCTACACACATCTGTTGTCTCCATTTTTGTTCTCTTCATTTGAATTGTCCGCTTCCCTCTCTATTTGAAACATTAAATCATTTCAAATAGAACATTTTGATACCATATTACATTTGTTTTATATCACCCAGTACTTCTTGGTAGGGTTGCAGTTAGAGGGGTACAATAGGTACTGACGTATGGATCCCACCAAAGAGGGCGCGCCCATTCATGACCTCTAGTCTCTCAACCTGCTCACTGGGCAATCCACAGAGAACGACTCCCAGATGTTTTCTGCATCCAAGGAGTTAAAGTATGTATTTTTTATTTGATAACATTTTTTCACCAATTATCATTTGTAATGCTTTAAAAAGCTACTGTAAATATGGGGCTAAAACAACCATATGATGCTAACATTTACTTATACTTCTTAAATTATCTTTTTGCAGATATGGAAGGACCGAGGACAACTCACACGGAACAGGACAGTCTAATAGTACATTAATAATAATAATAATGATAATAATAATAATAATGTCTCTATGACCCTATGGACCACAGTACACCAGGCACATCTATCATTAAGTCTCTGATTGGGCTTATCCATAAGTTTTCTTGGTAAGGATAAGATTTGTCTCAGGTATGGGTGACCCTATATGGTTAAGCTCACCACTTCCATGCATGTAGTAAAAGCCTCACAACTACTTTCTCCCTTTTGTAAATCTCTACTTCCAGTCTGGCAGCTGTGGTGTTTCTTCTTTATATCAAGGAACATTTTACGTATTAATGTAGGTGCCCTTCAAAGGGAAGTGTTCCTAGGCAGCTGCCTAGTCAGCCTAGTGGGAAATCCGGCCATGGGAAGGCAAGACAGCCCCACCACCCACTATATACATTGTTACCACTATGATATGGAAATCTTTAATGTCTTGTAGTATATCCATGTTTTAGTAGCTCTCAGTAGTTTTATTGATATGAAGTAGCTCTTATTAAAGAAACAGTTGGAAACCCCTGCTCTAATTCATAGTGACTCGGATAACATTTTAATTAAACATAATAAAGTTTCTGCATGTTTTATTTCTGTGTGTCATAAACAAGTACAAGAGGGAGATATTACAATTAAAAATGAAACCTTGGAATAAAAGCTTGTGTGATTAGGTAAGAGGGTGAAAAACAGGTTAATGTGAGAACGGGCTTTACAGATAGGGGTATGGTATATGACAGTATAATAAGGGGATTCAAAAGGATATGGAGGTTTCCTGGATGTTACTAGGTATATAACATCCCTAGGTATCTATTTACTTTTATGTACTGTATTTTATTATTAAGAAGTGCTTATAAGCTCTGTTTTACTGCCTAAAGTCAAACAAATAATCCCTATATGGGTCTGCCCATTGCAGCCTATGCACATACAGACTCTGTAAGGCTGGATGGGCAGTGTAGTGCCCTTGCCTGTAGGGGACGATGTCTCAGCAGCTGGTCGTGCTTATCCATAAGGTTTTCTTGGCAAAGATACTGGAGTGGGTTGCTATTTATTTTTGGAATTTAGAAGATTTGCAGAACTCCATTATTCTGCTTCTACTTGTCGATGGTGCTACCTCCTGTACTAGAAACTGCGATATGGATTGTCACAGCTTGCTGACAAGGTGACAAGCTAGAAGGAATAATCTGAAGGTAGCCAATTTGGCAACCCCCATGGAAATTCAACCTTAAGAAGTATTTCACAATCCTGTATAATTGGGATAATAAGGGATTTAATTGTGCCAGATGCTTTTTTTTTTACATTTAAAGGGCCGTGACTACTTTCACCACCATCATTGAACTAAACTTTAATAATGTATTTTATAGATCTATTTAAAGGGCTACTGTAGTCTTAATATTTTTACCTTGTATTTAAAAGATAACATTTTAAACCTTAAATTGCATGAAAAAGAAGGAAGGAACTAGCAATAATGGGTAACAGCATAATGAAATATGGCTATATAATATTTTAACTAGCTTTATAGTTGTATGAGCAATTCTATCTACTTGCAATATGTGTAATTAATTATATCTTTAATGATGTAATTAAGAATATCAATATCATTCTGGTCTGTTTTGAGTCTATTGTAGCATCTGCTAAGTAACATGTTTAAATGATGTACTCAATCATATTCATGTAATTTATTATATAAAATGGGGTAATTATGGTTATTGATTTGTCTGAACTAATTGATTTATGACTTATCAGTATATTTGTGTTATCATGAAATATTAAATGTTGACACACTTTTATGGTAAATCAATTGAGCAATTTAACGCCACACCACTTGTAATCAACTGACTTAAAAATGATGTAGAATTGAGTATTATTTTATTTATAAATAAACCAAAAGATTCACCCTATAAACTAATGGCTTGATCAACAACAATTCATTAAAATCAGTTGTTGGGGAAAAAAAATTAGGTAAGCAAGACCAGTTGGAATAAAGATTTATAATGAGAGACTTGACAGTTAACAGTAAAAGGAATTTTTAAGTTTCCTGGATTATGAGTGCATCTGATAAAGGAGAATCAGTAGTGTATGCAAACATTTTTTTGCATGAAAAAATACCAAAATAAATATTTACAAACTTACCCTGATGTTTGCTAAATCTTTTCAAGCTGAGGCTTTTGTCAGTTGATACCCCTGAAGTTCCCTGCTAAGATTAGCATAATTCATTTTGGCCAATCAGGAGAAATCAGATACATTTGTATCTTACTCTGGGGGTTGCTATGTTGCAAAGCAGCCTAGGATATGTAGTTTCTTTCTCTATATATCCTTGTGCTCTGATTCAGTTGTAAGCTCAGACCCCACCAAACCATGGGATGCAATCCAGCACCAAGTACTTCATGTGAAAGGTCAAACTCTATACCTAGCTGCATTTCCTATGCATACTTGGTTATGTAAGCTCCCTGTGTGTGTGCAAAGCTTGATTCTATGTTCCTGCCTATAACTTTGTAAGTACACTGAGCTTATCTATATAACACATCTTTTTCTGATAACCACTGCCTGTTTCTTACCAAACATTTGAAACGCAGGAAACGTATATATACCTTTAATGTCTGTGAGTTCAGCTACACTCCAATGACGAGGCTCAAGAGGGTCTGAAATGTACATCTGGGGTTTGCGGTTTCACCTGCTCAGGGTAGAATTGCCTGGTATTTCGGGGCTGGGTCACTCTAGTGAGGGAGATCAGACTGATATACTACAGGATATGTCACCCTGTGAAGGGCACAAGTGGCTAAAAGAGGTTGCTCTCAGAATAGGTTATCATGTCCATAGAAGTAACCTAGTATTAATAAACCTAGTATTTATTTACCAATAAATTCAGTATTAAGATGGATTTTAAAAATTAAATGTCCCTTTATCTGAGCTGAGAGGAAATTAGAGAGTTACAATAGGGTAGTACCTTATTAACAATAAAATCAGGATTTGAAAAAAGAAAATGTAGCCTTTAAAACGTATTTCTGTTATCTTAAAAGGCCATTTACCTCACGATAAGGTGCTCTTCACGGTGTGAAAGAGCACAAGATTATGTTTAAATGATATATTTTTGTTAATTACACTATAAACAGGTAAAAAAAATTAAGTTGTAAGTCTTTGGCTACTGGCTGTTGTATGAGTTAGCTAAATTCAAGGCGCCCTGTGGTAATTCTCTATGGGAGAAGGCATTGATTGATAGCAGCTTTTCCATGGACGCAGTTTACACTGTACTTACTAATTAACCCATAGCTGTCCTGTTATAGTTCCAGTCTGTCATGCCCTGCACAGAGTGATTTTTTCTCTCTTTTGTTCACTACAAGAGCTGCAGCACCAGAGCACTAACCCCCCTGAGTGGATCTACATTGCTCAATTTCCAGAGAGGCAAGAGAGCAGAAACCTGAATTTCCACCAAAGGAAAAATAATAAACAAGGTCTAACCCGTCATCCTGGAAATGTAAGCAGTTTTACAATTGACTTGAAAGGGGGAGGGGGGCACACCCTCACCCTCGCAACCTGATTGAGTGCAGTAATGTAAAAGTATGTGGGCAGTCTGTTATACATGTACACACAGATGTTATTTGATTTCTCAGTGAAAATGCATGAATTTAAAAAATGCAAGAAGTATTTGAACATGCTTTTATAACAAACCAGTCCATGGGATATTTTAGAAGAGCCACGTGGCTCCCAGAGAAACACAGATCTTCCAAGGGCCATAAATAAACAATGCTTTTTAAATACCCATAATATATTACATTCCATCAATAAAAGTATCTTGTTTTCCCGCTTACCTCTACAGGCTCTTGAAACGACTATAAATAATGTAAATATAAATATGTTTTCATTGATGTGAGTTTTGACCCTTTCAGGACCAGCAAAGTTAGGTAAGGAGGAGAGGAGGACCTGTGGAGATCTAACGGGATGGCTTTTTGCTACAAAACATGAATTTCAGCTTAGCAAACATAGATTCAGTAGCTTAATTTATTCTTATCTCCAGAGCAAGGTTGATAGTTCTATTCATAAGCTTGGCCCTTTATCTCTCCACTTTTTCTTCTATTTATTATTATTTTTTAGGCAATTTTCCAGTTATTTTAGCCCACCCATTTGAGCATAGTCACCTTATGGGGGTCATTGATTGGGGTTTGTGTGTGCCTTAGTGCATGACCCTTACTCCCACTTTGGCAACTTCTTGAAAACTACTGCTGGTCATGTGTTAAGGATTATAATACTTATCTTTTTTTAGAATCCTTGTACCTAAATCAATAAGTATTATTAATAGTTTATAATATTATCAGCTTTATTTATAAGTTTACTGTAAAATATATACATTAAATATCTTCTAAAGTTATTTGGTAGCCAAGTGGACAAAATGCGTATTATTGTAACCATAGCCATTAGCTGTGGAAGCATCATTTATTAGAAATCTCGCGATTAACGTGAGTTCGCTGTCTGGATTTACAGTCTCGCAAGAAACGCGAATGCGGGTGTGTGGTGATGTTGCGGCGTCGATGTAGGCGCGGTGACGTCACCGCATACCGCAAATCACGGGAAACTTTAAAAACCAGCGTATTTCACTGAACAGTAGTCCCCTAATGAATCCGAGTTAAGACTACGGGGAAACGCGCGTCGGGAGCAAGCAGGCTGCGGGGGTAAGCTTTCCCACTCCGCTACATTAATTCTACATGCCCGGTGCTGTACTTACCCTCTACTACCTATAAGTTAACCAGTTCCCTGTGTCTGTTTGCAAAGATACTTGGCCAAATGGAACTGACATATATATATTAGAGGCATAATAATCTAAACAGCAGTGTTATTTTAGTTCTGATTACAGCATTGTGCTGTGTATCATAACAACAAGTTAAATTTACTTGTGGTATTCTCTCTTTTTTTTTTTGACCAGTAAGACCACACATAGGTAAAGCTCTTGTAACAAAGAGTTAACTGGTCACATTCCCTAAGGAATATATAGAGATCCACTTGATCTAGCAATTGAAGCAACTCCAAACTGTCATCTGTCTTTTCAACTAGACAGGTGCAGCTTTAATTCAATTCGTAACACTATAATTGGAAGTGGGATATTTTATTGTTTATTAGGAGGGGTCACTAAATACAGCTTATCCCCAAATAAAGCCTGCTTCTGATATACTGTATTGTATATCTATTTTTAATTACACTACTGTATTATATTTTGCACATTTATTCTATAATTAATAAAGTACACATTTTTTTAGTTTCTCTTTTTTTCTTTATTTGTTGCTACATTATTTCCAAAAAGAGTCCTAAGTGTTTCTATGGTGTGCTGGCGCAAGGCACTGTAGATCCAGTACACATAGGAATTCTTTATTTACATATTATTATCTACTCTTTCATTTAGAGAGTTGCAGTCCATTTTTTGATTTAAAAACATGAATTTTACATAAAAAAAACAGCATAACTGTCAAAACAGAATCAGTTTAAAAAATATAAAAATGTTTTTTATTTTTGACCAATTTTGTCAAATCCCTTTAAAACAGGTCTTCTACAAAATAGCGTAGGAGCGTATGCAAAACATACACATTAGATGACTGACCTTTTACAATTTCTGTTTAAATTCAGTTTAAATTTGCCTTTATCTCACAATATACCCAGCGGTAAGAAGCTATTACTGTTTGTGAATGTTTGTTGCGTGTATAATTTGTGAAGTGTATGGAAATATTGAATATGCAGATAAAGTCTTCTAATACTCAGAGCTGCAGACGGAAGAAATGGCAAGGCCATGGAGAAATAATCCCAGCCCATTAATTATGCTCTTTTATTCACTCAAGTTGTCTACAAAGAAGGTGCAATCATATAGACAAAGCATAAAAAGAATAAATCAGCAGCACTTCCCATTCTCAGTGTAAGGTCCGCATATAACTGTTTCATTATTAGAAGCCTTGGCTGGTACCTTGTACACAGGCCATGATTCCTTTATTTGCTCTATTGTATAATAAACCCTGCAGAAGAGTAATGAGAAGGTGACCCTTCAGAGGTAGAGAATCCAAACCTCCGTGGCATTTTGTATTGGTTATTATCTAGAAAAAAGCTGCATATAAAAGACTCTGTATGCTTTATAATGGGGTCGTACAACAAAACGTAAGATGATAACATTCTCCTGTCTTATCACACAAGTGATTACTCTGAATGGCGCCTGAGCGATCTCAATGCCAAGACATGCAAAGTTACAGGAGCACGGCTAAGCCTGGATTAGTGGGACTTCCTCTAGGCTACGATACATGGTGATAAAGCAGAATAAATAGACCAGAGTATCCATTGTCATCTGGTGCAGTCTAAGCAGGATAGAAGTCATTGTTTCAGTGTCCAGACATGCTCAATAATATCAATCAAAATCTAAAGGTCACTAGCACTTGTAAAAAATCAAAACACAATCAATTAGACAGACGCTGACATTCATATCAGCGCTAATTGCAATAGGTCAGGACTTTGGGATGGATTCATTAACGTTCATAGAGGCTGCAAAGATGCTGCATCTTACTCCTGTGCAATAAACTGGCACTGATCCCTCAGCATCTGCCTGATTGGAAAGGACAACCCAATTAAAGCCTGTGTCCCACACGTTCATGCATGCAGTCACAATGTTCGGGGACTTTCTGGTGTCGACATACCAGAAAAAAATTATTAGAGGTCCTTTTCACCACAACAAAATTGGATTCATGCAGGAGCATTATACATTGAGTGGACTTGTACACATGAGGTCCCCAGGTTGTTGTTTAGTCGTTCAGGCACGACCGACTCTCTGTGACTCCACGGACTGCAACACGTCAGGCACATCTCTAAGTCACTGCTCCTCTGAGCTCTATCATGTTCATGTTCATTGCTTCAGTGACCTCATCTATCCATCTCCGCCTCTGCCGTCCCCTTCTTCTTGTGCCTTCAATCTTTCCCAGTATCAGAGTCTTCTCTATGGAATCCTGCTGTCTCATGATATCGCCAAAATATTTGAGCTTCAGCCTCATGATCATACCTTCTAGTGATCAGTTTGTCTTGATTTCCTGTAGTACTGATTGATTGGATCTCCTTGCAGTCCAAGGGACTCTAAGCAGTCTTCTCCAACACCACAATTCAAAGACATCAATTCTACGGCGCTCAGAAATCTTTATGGTCCAGCTCTCACACCCGTATGTTACTACTGGGAATACCATAGTACTAACTATGCAGAGCTTTTTTACTTTCTCCTAGCTTATCCAAGCTTGCCATAGCTCTCCTCCCCAGAAGCAAATGTCTTAATTTCAAACAACCAAAGTTTTGTATGAGTTTTTTTGTGTTCTTTTTGTTTGAATTAAAAGAAAGAGCACAATAGTTTCTGTAACTTATTATTACAGTACAGGATATTGTTATTATTACTAGCTATTTGCCCATCACAAATGACGGCAATACCATTTGAAGCCTGGCAGTGCTGTTTGCCACACAACGCGAGGCACTCCCCCCTCTACATTTTAGGGCCTCACGATGAGCACCTTCAGCGGCTTTGCCACTCATTGCAGGCCTTGGGCAACCAGCAACTTTCGTGCCCCGCAATGAGCATCCAATCATTGCCCTTGCAGCATTGTCGATGTGGCCCCAGTATACTAATGTACTAATGTACGACTAACTATGCCATAGGAGGAATTTAGGACAAAGGACGTAACTACACTGTAACACAGACAGATTACTCTGCCAACATAAACAAACAAATAAGCACACTGTATCACAAATTAACATATCAGACATTCATATACCACACACATTAATATAGTTACAATATAGCATAGTAAAGATTGTTTGTTGTTCACTCATGTCCGACTCTGTGACTCTATGGACCTCAGAACACCACTGGAGTGGGTTGTCAACTCCTACTCAAGTGATTTATCTGAACTCTCTGCTCTGACCTGCTCATCTTGGATAACCCTACATGGTATAGCTCCCAGCTTCATTGAAGTACACAATCCCCTTCACCATGACAAGGTAGCGATCCAAAAGGAGACAACTATACATTTTTCTTGAATTGTTGTCGTTATTTTTTTATTGTCACAGGTCACTTCATCTCAACCCAACAGAAGAGGAACCAAGGAGAGACAATTCTATTATATGGCACTTTAATTAATTTTTTAAACAGCTACAAATCTAAATATTCAATCACAGCACAAAAAATATCTGGTCTTAGAAGCACCGCCCCATATACTGTGATACAGCAACACGCCGACCTGACAATATCCCATTAGGCTCGGACTCAGGTACAATATGTTGTGGCAAAACTTGCTAATTTAATATAAAAATGCACGCTGCTACCAACAAGACAGATATTTCCAAGTTAAAATACCAATACAGAGAAAATATAAAATATCCATTTTTAGTTAGTCATGGACTGCTGGTCCTACCAATCAGAGATCTTTATCACACTGAGGAGGTTACTGCTTATTGTTATACGCCTTTGGTATGAGTTTGAATGACATACAATTACAGATACATTCCTGCATGATGTACACATCTCGCGACCTCTCACAATCACCAAAAGCCAGACATATCTGAGTAAACAACTTCAATTTGCTCCAAGTGTCTCCGGACTGGCTGCTAATTGTGAGCAATTTCCTGTAGTCAACAGTTAAAAGGGATATGTAAATTTCCTGGATAATGAATGCATCTGATAGAGGAGAATTAATTAATAGTATATGTAAAAAAAAATTGCATGAAAAAATACCAAAATAAATTTACCATGAAGTTAGCAAAATCTGTTGTAATTTCTGACAGTTTCAAATTAAGGTTAACACCCCCTCCAATTTGTTTTGGCCAATCCAGTTACATGAAACATTTGAGACATAGCACTATGTTAGTTGCTATGGCAACACCATGCAGCATATACAGGAAGCAGGGATGAGTCATAGCCCAGCAGTGACTGGGAGGTTGACAACACTGCTCTACTATTGGCTGAGCAAGCAAGAGCAGGTAAATAGTGGGTTAATATTGCTCCCCGGATGCTGCATGCTTATTGGGTGGGGATCAGGAAGTTCTGTAGACATAATCATTAGAGGGATTTTTAGATATTAATCAAAATAAAATGTTTTATGAGATATGCTGCATACAAATACGCTGCTTTTAGCCTATAGAGTGCAGAAATGTATTAATCCAGCTCACTTAGATATCCCTTTAATGGATTTAAACCTGTAATAACACATCATCATCATCATCATCATCATCTAAAAATAAATAAACAGAACCTTCCAATGAAAAACAGCATTATTATATATTTCCTTACAGCAAATCTTTATTATTATTATCTAGAATTATATATTTTTAGATTTATAAATGCTCAAGTGCTCTGAGCCATATGGAGGTCCAATTTAGTAATGCTTTAAAACATTATTTATACTCCTTTGTTACACACTTAAGAACAAGCTTGTGGCTGAACAGACAATGGTCACAACACAGCAGAATTGCACTTGGTATGGAGTCCCCAGATTATAAATACAGTTTAATTGCCTCTTTAAAATGAAATTGAATGAAATGTATTTACTAAAGAATTCACTACTGTAATATGCAGAGGTCGCAGGACAGAAGTGACCGGGTAGCAACTAGAGTCTGAGATACTGCTGGTGCAGGTGGTGCAAGGCACCAGTGCCCTCATCTCAGGGGCTCTGCAATGTATTGTATTTTTTTTAATTTATGGGGGAATTGTGGTGGGGTTATGGTGGGCTACAAGGGTGCGGGTAGAGGAGGAAGTGCGTGTCAGCACCTGGTCATGCAAGCAGAAGCAGCAAGGAGAGTGGGGCGATTCTTTGGGAAAGGGTCTGGTGAGAAAATTAAAAGGAGCCAGTGGTAAAAGGAAGCTTATGGTAAGTGTACACTGGAGGCACACGCTCAGTTTGATGAGAACCATCCATTGAAAAGCAATCCTGCAGAAAGATTTGTTCATAGCCGAGTTTCTTTAGAGGGGTTAGTCTTAGTTACTTCGTTTTAAGATGCCCACTCGCACTGTACACTTTCAGGACAAGTGCTGGTAGTGAGATGTAAAAGTTCATAATTATTAGACACATTATTAAAATGCAACAAAAATGAATTCTTCCCACATAAAGCTGTGAGCTAAACCATATAGGGTCACAAAAGATGGGCAGGACAGAGCAGAGAGGGTAGACAAATCGTGGTCCACTGGAGAAGGAACTGGCAATCCACTCCAGTATATTTGCCAAGAAAACTATGGAAAAGCATAACCAGTTAGATGTGCTTGGCGTACTGCGTCCATATGGTCACTGAGTATTGGTAAGTGTACACTGGAGGCACACGCTCAGTTTGATGAGAACCATCCATTGAAAAGCAATCCTGCAGAAAGATTTGTTCATAGCCGAGTTTCTTTAGAGGGGTTAGTCTTAGTTACTTTGTTTTAAGATGCCCACTCGCACTGTACACTTTCAGGACAAGTGCTGGTAGTGAGATGTAAAAGTTCATAATTATTAGACACATTATTAAAATGCAACAAAAATGAATTCTTCCCACATAAAGCTGTGAGCTAAACCATATAGGGTCACAAAAGATGGGCAGGACAGAGCAGAGAGGGTAGACAAATCGTGGTCCACTGGAGAAGGAACTGGCAATCCACTCCAGTATATTTGCCAAGAAAACTATGGAAAAGCATAACCAGTTAGATGTGCTTGGCGTACTGCGTCCATATGGTCACTGAGTATTGGACACGACTGAAGGACTGAAAAATACATTCTTCCCACAACAATTGGGGTAAAATGCAGTAATGCGGGACCTTATTGACATAATCCCGCGAGTTCACTATAGTCAAAAACGATCCGTCAAAAATCGCACTGTGTTGAATGCTCAGAAACAAAGGCAACCAGTACGGCTTGATCAGATTTGGTTGATAGCTGAAAACACTGGAGCAGAAGCTCTTACTTCCTCGCCTGAATTTAAAAGTAGACTTTGAATAAAATCCATTAGGGCATAAGCAACATGCATATTTTAAAACTATTTTGAGACAATTGGCAAAGTTTCACTTGTTTTTTTTTTCTGTTTGCTTACTCTGGATCAATTAACAACAAACCCGCATATTACAGATCAAAAAGGTTGAACTTGATAGACTAAAGTCTTTTTTCAACCTCAATTACTGTGTAACAATGTAATGAACCAAAATATATTTTCATTTGTCTTTTAAAGGGACACAGAAGGTTTCTGGATCTCACTGCCTAAATCAATACAATCGGTATCTGTTTGAGTCTGCCCTCTGTAACTCATGAATACACAGACCGTGAAGTGCAGTGTTTCAAATTAACCTGTCAGTGATATCTCAAGTACCATGTTGCATAATGTTGCCACTGATTATTTATTATGAGACAGTGCAAACCCTATACTTAGAAGGACACTGTCTTCATGCGCTGCAGAGGGCGAGAAACGAGTAAGGAACTGTTTATTAATTAGTGCTTAAAAGCTTTGTTGCCTAAAATCTTACAAAGTACACACAAAAAAATAGATACACAGGTATATTATATTCCTAGTAAAATCCAGACACCTTCCATGTCCCTTTAAAGCGTCCAGGAAACAATGATAATAAAGCCATAAAAGTGCTGTAATAAATAAGCCTTACACCGATATATTTATGCAGTTGCTATTTCAATATACACAGACTCAATTTTCTGGGTTACATTTGTTTTCAGCTTGTGAATACTAATGGATCCGAATAATGAGTATATGTGATATTTATGTGGAACAAATATATATATATATATATAAACAAGTCTGCCTGTGGCCATGTCTCAATGTTAGTTACACGAGTGCTAAAAAAAGAAATGCGGATAAGCAGAAATGTTACTGTAGGAAAGGGAGATGTAAAAAAGTGTATAATTTCATTCATTTCTGGAGTTTTATAATAATTCCTTCAAAGATAAAAATGGAATAAACATAATAAGTACATCACAGTACTGCTCACATGTCTTGGCATTACCAATTAGCAGCCGGCTTATTCCTTGTAGAAGACCTTAGTGACAGCCAAAGGGGAATACACAAAAAAACCATCAGGTTGTCAGCTTCGGAGGATAAAGATGTCAGAGCTCCTGGATGATCTGCAGTATTTAAAATGTCAAAAAGTCTTTTGGAATTAATGTATTTGCTGGAATATTCACCTTTCTAGTTATATTATCATTATTTTTATCACAATTATGAACGCCATCATTAGAATAAGATGGAAATGATCATCATGTTTGCCAACAGCAATCCGCATAAAATTGCGATGTCATCATCTCTCGTGTTGGGTTTTCCAAAGTTTGTTGTAGTTCTTAGAAGTATCTTTGGGTGTTGCATTATCCGCACAAGAAGAGGTGCCGGACTAGTAAAGCTTACAGTTAAAGGTTGGCACCATAAAGGTGGAATAGGAAGTAATGAGAACATGACCTGGCTAAGACTATTGTTAGGGGGAAATGTCACCTTTCAGGAGCCTTCCAAAGCCAACACTCAATCAAGACGACAATCAAGTTTCTTTATTCGAGCTTGGAGAGCACCCCATATATCAAAGAAAGTTATACAGTGGTCTGATCTCACTACTAATTGCACAACATAGTATAGCTTTCATAGCAGGCAGGATTAAAGTTACATACATGTAAGGATAACTTGGGGTCTTATGTGAGAGTAAAGGGGCAGACGTCCAAATGGAGAAAGAATATAAAGTGGTATTATCACATATAATACTTGGGAGCAATACGGGTTGTTGCTAACGCTTGCGGGCTTGCAGAACGACCCAGCAGCAACTGCGGCCCTCTCAAAGCGAGGGCAGCAGTTGCGGCAAGGAGCGCCAAAGGTGCTCCATGCGCTGGTGGATATGAGCGCCATAGGTGCTCATCCCTACGACCCCGTACTTAGGCGCTCACTGCGCTGGTAGAGATAAGCGCAGCTGGTGGAGATGAGTGCCAAATGCGCTCACTACGCTGGTGGATATGAGAGCTATAGGCGCTCATCCCTACGACCCGCAGAACTACAGATCAACAGAAATCTCAATTACACCATTCACAATGCGAGACCTGTAGCAGTTTGAAAAAAACATATATAAATGTCAGCCCGTAACACTTTTGCAAATAGGAAAGCGGGACTTAGAAAAAAAAAATACGACCTGCGGCACTTAGAAAAAAAAAATACGACCTGCGGCACACACAAAATGGCGGAGGAAAAAATTTAAAACAAGGCTACACGACCCCTAACCACGGAAAATACCACCAGGCACATAGGACTTTTACCCAGGAACGTATGGTGTACAAAATTCACTATTAGGAAATACTGAAAATGCTCCAGATCCGCGTAACACATTGACAATCGCCGCCATTTTACAACACCGACTTGCAACTAATAACATTACCATTCTAAAATGGCGATTTACACAACTAAACAAATGGCTTCCCCTCGCGCATGCAGCCTATTTACACTGCACACTTGCCACATTGCTGACACTTACACCTCAGCTCAGCAAGAGTGCAAATGTACATTGTATGCTGCAGGAACATCAAAACAGATTGTTAGCTCTTCAGCATATTGCTTCCTGCATATATTAATTACAAATAGGTAAAGTATATGTAAAGTATATTAATTTATAACTTTACTAATTAATTATTATTAAAAAAAAAAAAAAAAAAAAATATATATATATATATATATATATATATATATATATATATATATAAATAAAACAGCAGGGAAGAGGCTCGCAATGAGTGCCGAAGGCGCTCAGCGCAAGGTTTGCAATGAGCACCAAAGGTACTCAGAGGACCAAAAGACTTACATTGTGTGGCAAACAGCATTACCTGCCTTACAATTTTATGACCGTCATTTTTTGACAGGCAAGTCGCTAGTAAGTAATAAAAATATAAAGACACATGTATGCTATGTATGTTCAATGCATTTCCTAATAGTTCCTATGAAACAGGTTTCATGCAAAAAAGCAACTTTGACAATGTTGTAAATATGCTCTTTTAAATGCACAAATAAAATAATTGTGTTTAATTGTACTGCTACGGCATCTATTATTTTGTCCTGAGGTAGGAAGAGAGTTTAAACAAAAGGCCCTATTCATTTGGCCAAATCGCAATTACTTGAACTTTAAAAGCAACTCGTAAAAGTTACAGATATTCAATTGGCTACATTTAGCTACTTCCAATTACAAGTTACCTGCCCACTATCACCACAGGCCAGCCAAAGCTGCAAAACTGGCCTTAGAACTCCATTGGTTTTAGCAAAGCTCAAGATTTATAAGTGCTAAATAATTAATGTTACACAAAATCAACATTCTATTAGACCTGTAACTCTAGCTCGCAAATTAAGTCTGATAAAATGTACCAAGTGTCTGTCAAAAATGTTACGAGTTTCCGAATATAGTATATATATATATATATATATATATATATATATATATATTGAAAAAAATAATTTTTAAGGTTTTGTTTGTGTGAAATTGAAATTGATCCCAGGGTTAATAGATATAATGGGACCTGCATGGACTAGAACAGTTGCTTTAATTCATTTTTATTGATTTCTACATTGTGATTGCGAGTCTAATCTATAAATATACTTCTCACCATTAATTAATTTGTAGTCGCTGAGCGAAGTTTAAGTATAAACTCCATGTTTTACTGACATAATGATGACGTCTCATTTACCAATGGCTGTGTCTAAGAAGTAAATTACGGCTTGCATAAATATTATCAGATCATATGATCATGCCCCCTGAAATCAGACTTCTGAGTGCATGGTTTCCATTTGGAGGCTGTGAGAGGGCAGTTGTGAGTCAGAAACAATTGAATATGTCTAAATGTTTATAAAATACCTGCAGCCAAAATTACGGGCTAGAGGCAATTGGGGGCTTGCACTTGAATGGGGCCCAAAGTCAGCCCAGTGAGAACCTGGTAGTAAGATCTGCCAGTGCTCTCAGGAGCACCAATGGAAAACTCACTAGTTTACAAGGACCCACCTGAGAGCGCAACAAGAAGCAGCCTGGAAGAAAGCTAAATAGAAGCCTGCACAAACAATAATTTCATATAAACCTTTCAAAATGTTACGGCTGTCTTTATTTTTTTGTTTTTTAATAAAAAATTTCCAATATCATGATGAGTTAAACAAAAACCAAATAGATAAAAAAAAATCACCCAAGAGATCCTTGAAACGTATACACTATTCACCCCATGATGTTATTGAAATCACATAAACATATATATATATATATATATATATATATATACACACACACATTTTAAATTTTATACATCTTAACGCTCAACTTCTATTATAATAGAAACCACAGGGTGAACAAGTTATACATCTTGATATTCAACTACTATTATAATAGAAACCACAGGGTGAACATGTTATACATCTTGATATTCAACTTCTATTATAATAGAAACCACAGGGTGAACATGTTATACATCTTAACATTCAACTTCTATTATAATAGAAACCACAGGGTGAACATGTTATACATCTTAACATTCAACTTCTATTATAATAGAAACCACAGGGTGAACATGTTATACATCTTAACATTCAACTTCTATTATAATAGAAACCACAGGGTGAACATGTTATACATCTTAACATTCAACTTCTAATATAATAGAAACCACAGGGTGAACATGTTATACATCTTAGCATTCAATTTATATTATAATAGAAACCACAGGGTGAACATGTTATACATCTTAACATTCAACTTCTGTTATAATAGAAACCACAGGTGAGCAATGCACACATTTATGAAATAAGCATTTTTTGTATTTCAGTCACAGCAAATTGCTTAAAAACAAATTACATTTAGGAGATGAAGAACGTCATTACATGCAACTAGTGTACCTAATTATAATAATATCGTGCAGTTATGACCAGCAAACCACAAACACTTCTGTTAATAAATCTAGGTCTACACATATTATTCTGTTGGCTTACACTGTTTGGTTCCAATAATCTAGAATTGTGATGCATATTATTAGCAATATAATTCAGAGATGACGTCATAGACCAAGCCAAAAATATCCAGAGCCAATTAACAACTCCCAATTGAGCAATTGCCAGCAATCTGGATTATTTTATTACTTGAGACTGGTTTAATTGAGGGAGTATTTTCTGTTTATTTCTAGCACTTGCAAATAATCTACTTTTTATTTTCCTTTTTTGCCATGATTTTATTCTCTTTTATTTGTGCTTCCATTAAAGTCATTTACGATAATGACTAATTCAGTAAAATAAGGAATGTAAATTTCCTATGTAATTAAGATTTTTATTAAGCATATACTTTACAAGCAAAAGTAAAACTAATCACCATTAAGCAATGGTAAATTTATGGATTCCACTGAATATTTAAAGTCTTTTGTTCATATTATCAGCAAAATAATATTTAAATAATAGAAAGACTATGTACAATTACAACTGAGCACTCATTTGTCAGTTTGGTTAAATATTTCAACAGTGGTTCATTTCTGCATAAGAGGCAATTTGTGTGCGAGTTTCGATTAAACAACTGGCATAGCGTTAATAAGCTCATTACGGAGCCAAGTTTGTGGATCTGCAACACTTTGGCTCATAACCCAAAGAGGATACTCGGAAATGGTAGCCATACATACTAGAGAAGCATTACAAACATTCTCCAAAAAATCAATCATAAAAGTAAAATGAAAGTAGCAAATAAAAAATAATAAATGTAATCTTGTTCCGTGAGTTCTGCACTGGCCATTGTTGTACTTCTGCCAAGGCTAACAAGGCTAACGCCTAGGGGGCTGGTGGGGAGTTTTATAGTCTTTTAATGAGCGCAGAAATGTCTATATGTAGGTATAAGTATACCGGACATGATTTAAGGCACCAGCCAGGAACCTGAGTCAGGGTGAGACGCGGTCAGTCCCACTTGCTGACCAGAGGCCATACATAGCGCTCTGTACAAACAATACAACTTTACCGTTTTTGCGCCCACACTGCGGTGCATTTTTGAACTTGGATGTTATGCATTTAACGCTCACTTACCCACCTGATGATTCCATATACGTTACTTCCAAGGAAGAATGACATGCCGAGATGTTATAAATTTCTATGTTTCTCAGGGAAGTTGTCAAAATGTGTTGGCATAATGCAAGCACCACTTCTACATCATCATCTTGTAGGATTTTGAACCATTGACCTGGGAACCCATCATATAAAAAAGGTTTCTTGGGGCCCATCTAACTTCACTCTCCAAGATGTCTGTCTCCAGTTCATTGGACAGACTAATGAGATCCTTCCTATATAGATCTTCTGTGTATTCCTGCCATCTCCTCTTTATCTGATCTGCTTCTGTTAAGTCCCTACCATTTTAGTCCCACTTTCACATGAAAGGTTCCTTTAAGATCCCCATACTGTTATCTTCTTCTTTGTCTTTTCTACACTCATTATAAAATTTCTCCTTGTCTCTTCTTGTTATCTTCTGGAATCCGGCATTCAGCTGGACAAATCTTTTCTTATCTCCACTACCTTCTGTGTAACTTTACGGATATACAACAAAATTAGAGGTGCTCAATCTGAGAATGGACAATACCTGAAGTAGGTTTGTCCTATAGGTCTGGTCACCTACGCAGAGAGAAACCTCTTTTAGCCACTTGTGCCCTTCACAGGGAGAAATATCCTGTAGCATATCAGTCTGGTCCCACTCGGAAGAGTGACCCAGACCCGAAATACCAGGCAATTCTACCCTGAACAGGAGAAACAGCCAACCCCAGACGTATGTTTTGGCCTCTGTGGGCCTCATCAGTGAGGTGTAGCTTTACTCCCTAAGGCCTAGTGAGCAAGGGGCCACATCTAGTTCCCCCTATCACCCTTAGGGTGAGAAAACCCCCTAAGGGTAATTTGAATACACAACAACAAAATGACAGGTGCTCAATCTGAGAACATTAACTTTAAGGATAACCAACTACCACACGTTCAAACACGGTATAAATCATGGTAAGAAACATATTTCTTAAAATTAAAATACATTACAAGTTGCTAAAAAGGAGAATGTCATATTTAACACTGTATACCCTAGTCATTTCTAGACACATTTAACAAAAGTAGTGAAATAAAATCAATGCATATTCTATAAAACTTCACTACAAAAATATTGTTTCCATTTTTTCCAATAATAGCTTAGTGTGTTGAAATGCTTCTGGGTTTAGTATGGAGATTATGGCTAATTTTAATTATTGTTTCAGTTTAATTGGTTTTCATTTAATTAGAGGATGGAACAAATTTTAAGGTGGACAGCTAATGTTGCCGAGGTAAGCTCCCAGCACAGCCACCCCCAGTGTTAGCATGGAACAACCTTTTATACACTGTGCTCAATACAATATTGCATTACTGGTGATGCAAAACTAAACCGACAGGGTTGCTTATCAGTTTGAAACATTAATGTATTGTTTTCATGCTGATTTGCAACACCAGAAAAAATAACATTTCTGAAAAAATATCACGAAAGAGCTTTGGTTTAAAAGATAAAAATAATTCATGCTGGAAGAGAGACCAGAAACCTCATCAGATGGTATGGATGAGAATGAGGACAGACAATAGGACTTTGGGGAACAAAGGATGGAATTGGATGGGGTAGAAATGTGACGTTAAAGGGATATTGAAGCCTACATCTAAAATATCATTTAAGGTGACACAATATGAATTCCAGATATTGTAACAATTTAATGTCATTATTAAATGTATGTTCCTACAATACACCCAGAAGTAGACACTGAAGGTTACACCATTTACCTGTCAGTCTTTCTAATTCACCAATAAGGACAAAGAATATGTCTTGTAGGGGATCATTGCAATCAACTGATGATTATTTGCTGACTAGGAAATTGCCCGTCAAAAATGACAGGAATAAAATTGTAAGCCTGGAAATGCTGTTTGCCACACAATGCGAGGCTATGAGATCTCTGTGCCCCCTTTGGCGCTCATCGCGAGCCTCAACTTTCCTGCATTGCAATGATCACCTTGGCCTCGTGCTTAAGTGTTACTGCGTTTGGTTGTGTTAGTGCCTTGGGTTAAGTGTTGCTGTGTTTGGTTGTGTTAGTGCCTTGGGTTAAGTGTTACTGGGTTTGGTTATGTTAGTGCCTTGGGTTAAGTGTTACTGGGTTTGGTTGTGTTAGTGCCTTGGGTTAAGTGTTACGGTGTTTGGATGTGTTAGTGCCTTGGGTTAAGTGTTACTGCGTTTGGTTGTGTTAGTGACTTGGGTTAAGTGTTGCTGTGTTTGGTTGTGTTAGTGCCTTGGGTTAAGTGTTGCTGGGTTTGGTTGTGTTAGTGCCCTGGGTTAACAGTTACTGCGTTTGGTTGTGTTATTGCCTTGGATTAAGTGTTACTGGGTTTGGTTGTGTTAGTGCCTTGGGTTAAGTGTTGCTGCGTTTGGTTGCGTTAGTGCCTTGGGTTAAGTGTTGCTGTGTTTGGTTGTGTTAGTGCCTTGGGTTAAGTGTTGCTGCGTTTGGTTGTGTTAGTGCCTTGGGTTAAGTGTTGCTGTGTTTGGTTGTGTTAGTGCCTTGGGTTAAGTGTTACTGGGTTTGGTTGTGTTAGTGCCTTGGCTTAAGTGTTACTGGGTTGGGTTAAGTATTTCTCCCTTGTGTTAAATGTTAGTGTCTTTTGTTAAGCGTTACTGCTTATGGCTCGTTTTTACGTCCTTCGGGGTAGTTTTACGTCCTTAGGGCTAGTTTTCGTTGTGTTGCGTTTTTTCGGGCAGTCATTATTTTCCTCGCTTAGGCGATTTTCGTTCGTGAAAAAAATGCAAATATGCCTCAAATTAACTTCAACCTCCCTCACAGGCTCCCTGCCTCTCCCTCCTGTGCTGTGAGTGTGGAAGCAAATTTGAGGCATACTTGTTGTTTTTTTGAGGTCTTTCCAGTTCCGTGGTTTGGCCGCTAAAGTCGGATTTTTGCGAGGCGCACAGTGTATGTAAGGGTTTTGGTCCTAAGTCCTACGGGTCATAAGTCCTGCGTGCCTCAACTGCTCATCTCGCTTTGCGAGGCTCACAGTTGCGGCCCTACGGGCTATGGGCCGCAACGTGACCAGCGTCCTTGGACTGACAACTATATATGTGATGCTCCGAATAAATTGTCCTCAGAGTAACCCATGGACAACATCAAAGACTAGGTAGACTCTCTGCTATTTCAACAAGCCCACTAATTTGTTCTGCCCTTGGGCTACACGTAAAAAAAATGATTATTAAGGTGTGATTAGCAATTACATACAATGATTTCCCACTATGCACAATTCATTATTCAAAAACATTTAGTTTATAAAATACTTATAATTACCTATAGTTAAAAAAATGGTCTATAATAGAGAAAATGATATGAAGGTGAGACAATGGAGAGGTTCGTTTTCTCCACCTCTTGTCTTAACCTCTTAAATGAGATAATGAGAGCCTTGTGGATCTCTTCTATATTAACAAGGTTGAGGGTCAATTGTATTCTATTAAATGTAAAACTAGATAGATAAACATAGATTTGTGCCTTACTGCAAACAGTCAGTCTAACTTGTTTTCCATTTCTTGTTTCATTCTGATGAGGCAGGTAAAGTGGGTCACAATTTGCTCTTGACCTTCATTTTAATAGTCTAGATTTTATGATGTGGTCGGTTTACACAACATTTACATTTTTTTTGGTTAAAGAAGATCTGCCCTCCCCTTCTTCTTGTGCGTTCAATCTTTCTCACATCAGAGTATTTTCTAGGGAATCCTGTCTTCTCATGATATGGACGATAAATGTGAGCTTCAGCCTCATGATCAAACCTTCCAGTGAATAGTTTGTCTTGATTTCCTGAAGTACTGATTTATTGGATCTTCTTGCAGTCCAAGGGACTCTAAGCAGTCTTCTCAAACAGCACAATTCAAAGACGTCAATTCCACGTAGCTCAGCCATCTTTATGATCCAGCTCTCACATCCGTATGTTACTACTGGGAATACCATAGTTCTAACTATGCTGAACATTTTTTGATAGTGTAATATCTTTACTTTTTACTAGCTTGTCCAAGCTTGTCATAGGTCTCCTCCCCAGAAATAAATGTTTTTTTTATTTTTTTTATTTCATGGCTGCAGTCACCACCTGAAGAGTTCTTGGAGCCCAGGGAATTAAAATCCGTCACTGCCTCCACTTCTTCTCCAGGAGCTGAGATTACATTTTGACATGGTTTTCATATTTTTACCTTGAGCATCAGGGCCAGCTCTTGCGCTCTCTTTGTACGAACAATCAAATTCTGTTTCAAGGAAATACGTTTACAACGGACGCGTAGAGGTAACAACCCATAATTTATTGAATCCCACAATTACATATTGTGAAAGCCCGTACCTTGTCGGCCCTTGCTCAAGCCATCAAGATTGATAGGAAGCCTTGGGCTACACGATCACTGGAGACCATATCTTTTTTTATATGTGAGAGAATACATCACACTAGGATTTTTGGAAATAGAGTAGATAGTTAGGAAGAAAGGAGGGTGTATATCACATGGATGTTATATGGCAGCCTGAAATAACTACTGATGGGAAAACCGTTTATAAAAATATTAATTAATAATGTAGACGGCGTGTGATAGAAGAGAGAACAGAAAACACTCTCATTATTTCTATTTAAATACAGTAGTGTGGCACTAAAGGGTTATTACTGTAATGACTGAACCTACAGAACATTCAAGTAATAAAGAGCAATATAAGCAACCTTTGTGATTTTGTGAGAAAACTTACACTGAAAATAGCTGTTTTTCTCCGTTACTAAACTGACAAAAACTGGGTCCCAAATATGGAATAATAGATTTTTTTATAAACTAATATTGAATTTTGCAGTTATTATCTGGGACTCATCCTTTATGATCCGTCCACAGAGATTGAAATATTTTGTTAATTCAAGATCATTGCTGATTAGTCCCTAATGCATTGAGTCCATTGTCTTGAGTCCAGTCACATGGATAGGAGCATACCTAGTCATTCTTTATGCAAGGGACCCAGTGCCCCAATGGCTAATCAGTAACTGATGTTAACGATATGTAATTGACAAAAGATAGGCATCTCTTATTGTGGGTGGATCAGAAAGACTTACTGAAAGGCTCCTGTTACTGTATTGGATACTTCACAAACATATGATGTTTTTAACAGACTACAGTGGTCATTTTATATAAAACTTGTGCTTCTTGCCAGCCATACATAGACTGCAGTAAAGTAGTTTATGGAAATGTCTTATAAGGAGCAAATGACAGAAGACATGATCCTTAATATATATTTTTTTATAAAAAGTAAATATTATGAGTCCCATCGCTACCTTGGTGGTGAAGGGGCTTGTGCACCTCAGTGAAGCTGTGAGCTATATACCATGTAGCGTCATTCAAGACTGGCCAGGTAATAGCAGTGAGGTCAGACAAATCGCAGTCCACTGGAAAATGACATGGCAACCTACTTCAGTATCTTTGCCATGAAAATCTTGTGGATTAGCACCACCAGACACCATAGGAAGAGTTGGATACAACTGAACAATAATATGTGTAGCAATCATATTTACTACAATCATTGATGTCTTATTGAATTTCAGCTCTTTATACTTATATTTTTGTGAAAGTTACTGTTTGAGCATAGAGTTGGCATTTAAAAATATGTGTTTTAATTTGCAATTAATGCTTTGTATTCAATTAAAAAGCCACTGTTATTTTCTTCATTTTGTCCAATTATTCTGCAATTTTCTTGTAAACTAATTTTAAATATATGACTATATTGGTCCATTAAAAATACCACTTTTGCGTAAAATACAGTTTAGAGATGGATATGCTAAGAAAAATACAATGCCTTGACTTTGCTGAAAAGCAGTGTGTGCATGGATTAAATCATATTTTTAGTCTTTGTAATCTTCCTCTCCCTTTCTCGTCAGTATATATATATATATATATATATATAATTCTAGGTTCCACATGTCTGCCCACCTGATGAGATCACAGGGCTTGCCTGCACGGACTCGGCATAGCATGCAGAGAAGGAGCCTGAAATCCTGACTGATGTTAATACTGCGGCTTCCTGCTGGGACACATGAGGCATCAATTGTGTACGGTTTAGCATTATTAAATAGACAAAAATAAGCACCTAGCAAGGTCCTTTGTTGCATCTGACTTGATAACGTACCACTGCGTGCTTTATTTATTTAAATGCCCTTAAAGCAGAAAAAAATATTTAAATGTTTAACTGATCTGAAGGCTCGCCCGTGTTAGCCAATGAGCTGTAATATAGATATATGAAGAACACTTGTTTGCCAATGAGATCTCTAGGTACAATGCCTTGCAAAAGTATTCACCCCCTTGACTTTTTACCTATTTTGTTACATTACAGCCTTAAGTTCAAGGTTTTGTTAATCTGAATCTTATGTGAGGGATCAGAACACAATAGTCTAAGTTGGTGAAGTGAAATTAGAAAAATATATACATAAAACTATCTTTTAGAAATAGAAAACAGAAAATTGGCATGTGCGTATGTATTCACCCCCTTTGTTATGAAGCCCATAAAAAGCTCTGGTGCAACCAATTACCTTCAGAAGTCAGATCATTAGTGAAATGATGTCCACCTGTGCGCAATCTAAGTGTCACATGGTCTGTCATTACATATACACACCTTTTTTGAAAGGTCCCAGAGGCTGCAACACCTAAGCAAGAGGCGCCACTAACCAAACACTTCCATGAAGACCAAGCAACTCTCCAAACAAGTAAGGGACAATGTTGTTGAGAAGTTCAAGACAGAAACGCTATGTCTGGTGCAAACCCAACACATCACATCACCCAACGAGCACCATCCCCACTGTGAAACATGGCGGTGGCAGCATCATGCGTGGGGATGTTTTTCTGTAGCCAGGATTGGGAAACTGGTCAGAGTTGAGGGAAAGATGGATGGTGCTAAATACAGGGATATTCTTCAGCAAAACCTGTACCACTCTGTGCGTGATTTGAGTCTAGGACGGAGATTCACCTTCCAGCAGGACAATGACCCCAAACACACTGCTAAAGCAACACTTGGGGGGTTTAAGGGGAAACATGTAAATGTGTTGGAATGGCCTAGTCACAGCCCAGACCTCAATCCAATAGAAAATCTGTGGTCAGACTTAAAGATTGCTGTTCACAAGCGCAAACCATCCAACTTGAAGGAGCTGGAGCAGTTTTTCAAGGAGGAATGGGCAAAAATCCCAGTGGTAAGATGTGGCAAGCTCATAGAGACTTATCCAAAGCGACTTGGAGCTGTGATTGCCGCAAAAGGTGTCTCTACAAAGTATTGACTTTAGGGGGGTAAATAGTTATGCACATTGCCTTTTTTTGTTATTTTATCCTTTTTGTTGTTTGCTTCACAATAAAAAAAACAAAAAACATCTTCAAAGTTGTGGGCATGTTCTGTAAACTAAATGATGCAAATCCTCAAACAATCCATGTTAATTCCAGGTTGTGAGGCAACAAAACACGAAAAATGCCAAGGGGGTGAATACTTTTGCAAGGCACTGTATGTGAGGGCTCATCCCTGTCAGCCAATGAGCTGTAATATAGATATATGTAGTATACTTGCCTGCCAATGAGATCTTTAGGTATGTGAGGGTTTGCCACTGTCAGCCAATGAGCTGTAATATAGATATATGTAGAACACTTGTCTGACAACCACAACTTTGGTATTTTTTAAAGATCACTACCATGTCGTGCAGAAGGGGCTTATGTACTTCAATGAAGCTTTGAGCTTTACTGTGTAGGTTCAACCGAGATGGACATGTTATAGCAGAGAGGTCAGACAAATCGCAGTCCAACAACATTACATTGAGAGAGAAAACCATATAAATGTTTAAAGGGGCATAGGACACAATTCAATCTGTGAAATAATATTTAAGCCCTATATAATACAAGGCAGTATGTACCTTTAAAGGGCCACTGTACAATAAAAAATATTTATGTTAAAAAAAATTGAGTCTGACAGAGCATAATGAAGTCAGGGAAAAGGTATTCAGCTAGCTTTCAATTACAGTGGACCCTTGGTACTCGTTAATTGGTTCCACCAGGCAAGACGAGTGGCAAAAAAAATGAATACCAAGTTCCTATAAGGGGTAACATAAATTGACTCATACAAGCATGACTAGTACCAAGGTAAATGTAGGGCGCAGAGGCATTTGCCTTGTCAAAATGCGTCAGCTACCAAACTGAATGTGTTTCGAGGTACAGGAGTGCCGAGGTACCACTGTATAACAAAAATACATTCTGAAGCCTCTGATAGACCCTGAGGCATCCATGATAGATTGGCGGATGATGTGCGCGTGAGTTACATTTCGAGAGCTAGAGGAGCATCCTATGATGCAAACTTCCAACTTCTGGGTCTGAGAGGGGGTATAATCTCAATTATCTAAGACCCCTGCCACTTCTGGGTTTCCTTCTTCTTCACCCCTCTCCCCACTAAAATCCACCCTATGACCAAGCTCTCAGGATATGATGTAACAAACACAAAATGGATTCCTTTACTCATAAACAGTCTATTAAAAAAATAAAAGAAATGAAGGATGCATATTTATGAACAACATAGAAAATATAATAGTTGACTCTTAAGTGAGCTGTAATAAATCATTTCACTGTATAATCACAAACTAATAATTAAAACATTGCTGTTATAATTATTAAAAGCACAGTCACCGTTCAGCGGATGTGTTTTCATGTGAAAAAGCTGAGGTTCATGCACCTTGTACTAGATGTGTTTACAGCTATGAATGAGCACATTAATGAGACACTGTAATCAAAAGGTAAATTTAAATGCATAATTAAGTGTATAATGTTAGATAACTTCAAAATTTAAAGTGACACTATCGCTTAGCAAAACTGTATTCATCACAAATATAAGCACATCTGTTATAAATTAAGTGTAATTAATTAATTACTATATTATTATTCATAATATTAATTATGATTATAATAATAATTACTCTAATCTCATGCTCTGAGATTCTAAGTGTAAATTAAGATCCACACTCTTGTTTTCTACGATAACAATTTATTCAAATTCAAATATTTTCTCCACAGGCTCTGCGTGGACTGACACCAGTATCAACTAGAACATGGTTATTTTTTTACTCCTGGTAAAGCTAGATAGAAGAAAGCAAGATAGGGGAAGGATTTAACCAGATACACACAAACAACCCAGTTTGGGACTTTACTTTATTATCATTTAAAAAATTATGAGTATATGTCAAGAAGGAGCCATGTATAAAAGGGTTTTGAATTTAAGAGTGCATTGTGGTCTAATTTGCATGTCTCCACCTAGTTTCCCAGAGTGCAGTGGAATGACTATTTCTAGCTGGGAAACCTGAGCAAGAAATATGTCTCTTAACTTAACTGAAATTGGATAACAAATGTAAAAAGGTTTCTACAGTGAACCAGGGATACCAGAAATGTACCACTAGTTCCTAAGTCATGATATACTTCTATTTCTATATATAACCGATAACTCCTAACTAAACTGTGTGGCTCCTGAGTTTTAGATAACACAAGGGAGGGAGAGGGACAATGAGACACAAGGGAGGGAGAGGAGGGGAAAGGAGACACAAGGGAGGGAGAGGGGGGGAATAAAACACAAGGGAGGGATAGGAGGGGGGAAATGAGACACAAGGGAGGGAGGGGGAAATAAGACACAAGGGAGGGTGAGGAGGGAGGAAATGAGACACAAGGGAGGGTGAGGAGGGAGGAAATGAGACACAAGGGATGGAGAGGAGGGGGGAAATGAGAAACAAGAGAGATAGAGGAGAGGGGAAATTAGACACAAGGGAGGGGGAAATGAGACACAAAGGAGGGCCTGGAGGGGAAAATGAGACACAAGGGAAGGAGAGGAGGGGGGAAATGAGACACAAGGGAGGGAGAGGGGGATGAGACACAAGGGAGGGTGAGGGGTATGAGACACAAGGGAGGGAGAGGAGGGGGGAAAGCAGACACAAGGGAGGGAGAGGAGTGGAAATGAGACACACAGGAGGGATTGGAGGGGGGAAATGAGACACAAGGGAGGGATTGGAGGGGGAAATCAGAGGGGGAAAGGAGACACAAGGGAGGGAGAGGAGGGGGAAATAAAACACAAGGGAGGGAGAGGAGAGGGGGAAATGAGACACAAGGGAGAGGAGGGGGGAAATGAGACACAAGGAAGGGAGAGGAGGGGGGAAATGAGACACAAGGGAGAGAGAGGAGAGGGGAAATGAGAAACAAGGGAGGGGGGAATGAGACACAAGAGAGGGACTGGAGGGGGAAATGAGATACAAGAGTGGGACTGGAGGGGAAATGAGACACAAGGGAGGGAGAGGAGGGGGAAATGAGACACAAGGGAAAGAGAGAGGAGGGGGAAATGAGACACAAGGAAGGGAGAGGTGAGGGCATATTAGACAAAAGGGAGGTGGGAATGAGACACAAGGGAGGGAGAGGAGGGGGTAAATGAGACACAAGGGAGGAAGGAGACAGGGGGAGAGACTCGCAATGAGTGCCGAAGGTGCTCACATTAGGTGGCAAACAGCATTGCCAGATTGTATTCTCGTCATTTTTGATGGGCAAGATGCTAGTATTATATAGTTACTGTTGCTTACTTTTGTATTATAACTGTTACTGTGGATGAGCGACGCCAGCAAACACAAACACTTCTTGAACTTGTAGACGGCGCCTGATACAAATTAATTTAGCCTTACCCTACCGAAGCAACTCTGTGGTTTATTCTAGGACAGATTTGGTTAATGGAGAGATAATGTCCTGTAATCACCTTACTGCAATGTCTGAGGACTCTCCAAAACTCCTCTATCCAACTCTCTCAGCTGCTCCTCGTATACAGCATGAATATCACAGACATGGAAAATCCCAAATACGTGACTAATGCTCTTTCATGGCTAGAACTTATGGGTAATTTGCCTGTAACTCTGTTCCATTTAACCACATTCAATAAATAAATGTGGATTCTGATAGTTTACATTAATGTGGTTGGCAATAAAATATATATATTTGTAGTTTAACTGCATCTGTGGCAATGTCTACACTGGACTCTAACGTGGAGGATAGTATTTCAGTGAATGTATAGTAAGAACAAATGAAAAACCTGTTCCTTAGTAACGGTAATAATAGCATGACCTAGTGTGTGAAAAATAGGTACCCCGGATTCCGACATATCTATATTCCTATATAACATGTATATGACATGCACGCTCACTCTAATTAATCCAATAACCATTTTATACATGGCTCCTTTTAAGCTTATGCACGCTGTATTTCACAGCTTTAAGCATAGCACCGGAATGGATTATGCACAAACCAGGACACTTACCCACATACAGAACTGTTTCATGGTTACTGCTGATCATCAGTGTGGGGTGAGGGCCTGGATTGTGCATAATCCATTCCGAAGCTGTGCTTAAAGCTGTGAAATGCAGCGTCCATAAGCTTAAAAGGAGCCATGTATAAAATGGTTATTGAATTAAATAGAGTGAGCATGCATGGTAGCCTTATTTGCATGTCTTCTCCCAGTTTTCCCAGAGTGCAGTGCGTCACTTTATTTCTGAGAAATTTGGGCAGAAAATAAGTTATGAACTTATTTTTTAGACATTCAAATGGAATCACTAATGTACTATTCATTGTTTGTACTATATATATATATATATATATATATATGAATATTTAGAGTATTGCAGTATATAGTGATATCTTTTGTATTGGACAAACATGTTCATAAATATATGACAAGCTTTTGAGAGCTTCCTTTCTTTCTCAAGTCCGGAGCTATCTATCTATCATAGCTCTGGACTTGAGAAAGAGAAGAAGCTCTTGAAAGCTTGTCATGAAAACTATAAATATGTCTGTCAAATAAAAAAGGTATCACTATATACTGCAATACTCTGATTATTTATCTGGATTACTGGACACTCACGGCTACCTCACTCTCTCTCTCTCTCTCTCTCTCTATATATTTACCACACACACACATTCGCAGATACACATAAAATTCATATTTACTCTAAAACAGACGCACTCCTGAAGATTCTCTTTCTTCTGAAGAGAAGAAAGGGACATCCTTGGAACTAAAGGTATTTGCCCTTAAACAACATATTATTAGTATCATATTTATAGGTTGATCTTTTACTATTTTATTCACATTTCGGCTTTGGTAAACTACTTCCTCAAAAAATCTACTACACAGGCTAGGAAATGTCCCCACGCTGGTGAGAGGCAGTAACCTTGAAAGAGCTGTATGTGGGTAGGATACCTGGCTTGTGTATAAATCCATCCTGAGCTTTGCCCAAAGCGGTTTGATACAGCAGGCATATGCTTAAAGGAAGTCATGTTTGAAATGGTTATAGATTTCAAGAGCAAAGCCTTTGTGGACACATTGCATGTCCCTGCCCAGACTCTCAGAATGCAGTGTAATAACTATTTCTCTGAATTATGGGCATAAAACAAGATTTTCAAATGTGAACACAAATGTACTATTTATATATTAAAAATGGAGGAGTTGAAAATCCTCTGCAAATAGAACACTTGACAATAGAACTCAATGGTAGTGTAAGACCCCATTGGATTATCTAACCCTTCAAGCTCCAGGCAGATTGGTTTAAAACTTAAATCATCTTAATATATTTTCTCTAAAAATATCTTTGATGTTTCTGTCTTACATAGCTGTTAATTTTATTTTGTCACATACTTTTCACATACAATGTGCCTTTAAGTGTCGCAAAGTCTTATCATATATAACGGAGATAAATGGAAAACTGTGAGAAAAAAATAAGTACATTTCTAATAAAAGAGTCCCGATTCGATCTTGTCTCATTAATTTGAAAGGAAAAGTAGGCCGGAGGATGACAACTTCTATCAAGACATAAAAACTAGAAGAAACTGTATTTATGTTAATTAAGACATTGTAACATATCAACTTCCTTAAGGTCTAGATGTAAGAAAAATAAGCAAACAGACTTAATAATTACACTGAAAAGGAATTACTTATTTATAAACAGATATTTGTGTAGTGGGAAGTAACGGGTATGCAACAATAGAACATAAAAATGTAACATTGATAGCGTCAACATAAACAAAAATGGACAAAAAATAAAAAACATAACTAATACGCCAAGATTGTGGGATATGATATTGTTCAGTACTTGGCTACAAGGTATTTTTCCTGAAGTGAGTTTATTACTATTTTTCGGCTGGTAGGGAACGTTTGATCTTTATAATAGATGCTCACTGAGCTCCTCTGGATGCGGTTGTGGCAGTATCACTAAAAACACATCATCTGCTTTGAAATCATGTGAGTAAATCAAATTACACGCCTTGTTAGCTAATTAGTTTGGGACTTACAGCCTACTTTAGACTTCTCAACTTAGCCAGGAAAATTACTATGGCATTTTTGAGGAGCTATAAATAGATTGTCTGATTTTATAAAGCTCAAAAAATAGACATTGATTCCGGACTACGGCTAGATGAACAAATGATAAAAACACATAAAATATGAAGTTTTCATTTGACCACTATGTTGTACTTGAAATAAACCATTAAAGGGGATCTTTTGGAAAATGTTTTCATGTTCAATAAATGTTTAATGAAGTTTAATTAGTTTGATGCTCTTCAATGTAATTTTCATATAAAATGTACACTTCATTTACTTAATGTTTAGTCATCGAGTCATGTCCGACTCTCCGTGACCCTACGGACCACAGCTCACCAGGAATATTTTGTGTCTGGTTGTGCTAATCCATAAGTTTTCCATGGCAAAAATACTGGAGTCCATGCTATTTGTCTCTGCTATGACCTGCCCATCTTGGGTGACCCTACATGGTATAGCTCACAGCTTCATTGAAGTACACAAGCCTATTCACCCCGGCAAGGTAACAATCGAGAAAGGGATTTACTTGTTAGAGACCCACTGTCATGATCTACTGCTTGAAAAGATCTGAGATCAATCCTACCCAGTAGAATCGTGAGGTCCGTTGTATCCCTGCTAGCAGGATATTGACCAGTATCAGGAAAATAACAACTGGGAGCACTAACGATACCACAGGAAAGCAGGAAATGTAAAAGTTACCGACTGTAACTATTTTCCCAGGCAGGAACAAAAAGAAAGATCCCAAGCAAGGATTATCTTTCCCCCAGAATGACACTCACTCGTAGATTATGTAAATCCAAACTGGAAACGTATTTATTAGTCACAGTACAACAAGTTTATACATAACATCATCCAATCATAAAGAAGCCCCAACCTTCAGTCAACATTACTTTATCCAATCCCCAAGTCCATACCATGGGTCACGGTGGAGAAATGTCCATCAAATGATGTCATCCTCCCTGGCTACCCCCTGGCTATCCCCTGTAGACCTGGAGCCTGATTGATTAGTCTAATCCCTTCTGTGTTCCAGGCCTTCCAGGGGGTTATCTAATCAGAACAATAGGGGAGACACCATGTTTGACTGCCTACGTGACCTTCCACACTCACCCCCTCTCAGGTCTATGTCCCTTTTAAGATAGTCCCAACTTCCATGTGGCCATGACATCATCCTTTAGAAAAGGGAAGATTTATGCAGTTTTAACCATTGCCATCCCGTGCCATGACATTATGTAACCTAAAAATCAACTGATAGGAAACTGATAGGAGTTTTACATTTACACTGCCCCTTGTTTATATTTTATATCAGAAATCTGTTATGATAAATTATTACTTATCATGATTATTTTAGAAAATCCAACCCGTTTTTGCATTTTCTATCAAACAGCATGTCGCTGGCTTATTGCTTTCTAACAGCATGATACTGGTAGTGTGATTCCCCTCCCTGTACAACAGGTGTACAAAATGGCAAAGGGAGAAAGGTAAAGGCTATGGGAAGTGAGAAATGGTTACTCAGTGGGTATACATTTTATATGAAAATTACACTGAGAAGGATCGAACTAACTATAAAAAAACCCACTTAAATATTTTATACAAAGCCAATGAGATGTGCGAGCCGTATCCTAGCCAATCAGCTGGCAGTAACACCATTGCCTCCTGAGCAGCTTTGTTTCAGCCAGTGATACATTGATACATTGTTGTACTCGCCTCTGATTTGCCACAACACATTATGAATTTTGCAAACCTTAAGGTAAATTTATTATCAGATGCTTTTATAAACCGTGAAACTTCTATATAGCAATATAAAGTAATGAATAACGGCAATGGTCCCCTTTTGATCACTACCTTTGGGGTCCACTGGAGTAGGAGCTGGCAATCCACTCCAGTATTTTTGCCAATAATTATGGATAACCACAGCCAGAGACATAATGATAGATGTGCCTGGCATGCTGTGGTCCATAGGGTCATGGAGAGACGGACATGACTGTATAACTTAACAATAACGGCAATGGTATATTCTATTTAAGTTCATCTATAGATAAATACATTTTTTACAGTTTCATAAATGTGCTGCTGTTTGGCCTTTTGTGTAAAAAACAATTTCCATTTGCACTGAAACCACATCCGTGTGGCATATGTAACAGTCTAGCAACATTAGCATCTGAGAGCAGAACATTATTTTTAGAGAAAATAAATATTTTAGTTGCCTCTACGGGTGTTTGGCCAGTTCAGTGTAAATTGCATCACTTACTACCAGCTTGGAAGCTGAGGGGTTGTGCTTTTGTCTAATGAATAGAGGACGTTTGTGGCAGGCGAGATATTGGGAAAGTAGATTTGTTATATCAATGTAGCTTTTAGCATTTGACACCTTCCCCTGCACATGCTCAGACGCAAACAGGTGCAAGATAAAAAGCAAACCCTGCTCCTGCAAAGATATTAATGTCCCACATGTAACCTTCACCAAACCATTATGGATGTCTCTAGGAACCAGTAGTCCATCAACATGTGATTCAAATACAAAGCTAGATTTAGGAGTTTCTGGGCCTAGCCATGAACTCAGATTTTTCAAATTAAATTGTTTTCATCATAAAATGGTGATTTACAACATCATGGTATTTTTAGACTTTCGTAGAACGCAATATGAATAGATTGTATTTCAGCTCTCATATAATGTGAATTTTTTATACAATTTTTTTTAACACACCTTAATGTATGCCAGCAAAACAGATTTAGTTATACAAATGTTTTAACTAGGTTAATGTACCCGCCTACCCCTATAAAATGTTGACCCAAGGTAAAAAAATAATAAATATGATATACATCACTTAGGTTTACCACTTAGGGAACTTTCCTTCCTCTGTTTGTGTACTCTACTTTCTTCTAAGAAACCCAATTTCTGCATCCCTGTTCCCTCTTGTGAGTGCTGCCATCTTTTATGGCTAAAGCCACATCCATAATGCTGCAGTATGCAGGTACACAACAAGTCACTGTCTTATTTCTAACAGCATTACACTAGTAGTGTGAAGATCATCCCATATGGGCATTAAGTCAAAGCTGTACAAGATGGCATCTATCATAAGAGAGAACAGGAAGAAAGGGGCAGGTTCTGTAATCTGCAACTTTGTTATTATAAGTGCTTTTTATAAGTAATCTAGTTACAATAATCATACAAAACACAGACCTTTAACAATAGTAAACTAATTACATTGATTTCTAATTACAATCAAATATAGTTTGGGATTTTAGCATAAATGGAACCAAATATCTGGCAGAATCAATACAAGAAGAAACAAAGTATTCAAATGTTGCTAAAAATACATCCGTCCCCTCTCAGCTATAGATGAAAATGAAAAAGTTATCTAAATGAAATACTTGACAGGTTGAAAAGAAACATTTGCAAGGGATTTTTTTTCAAAGAACGTCAGAGTGATAAGTGGTTTACCTCTTTATGCCATAATTAGGATTTTGTGCATTCCTTCCCTATTTCATCTTGCACCTCACAACTCATGAATAAAATATGACAAGTTTGATCGCATCCTTTGCTGCAGGTTCATCCGTAACATGGAACGTGCGAAGGATTCTAATGCCAAGATGAAGCCTGAGGTATAACAGCAGAGCTGGCACATGAATGGTTTGTATTCGCGCCTTTAGAAATTACGTTTATGGCATTTCACAACTTACTCTTAACCAATTAACCAATGAAAGCACAGCATCCTAACCACTGGACCACCAGGGATCCATTATCACGTGTAGTTCTTAAAAATAGCATACTTTATTTTTGGAACCAACCTGTTTCTCGAAAGGACAACTGTAGTGTTCATGGAATAGGGTTTCATTTATTTAATAAGCAATTGACAATTATATCAGCACTAGCAACTTGCCCGTCAAAAAATGACGGGAATACAATTGTAAGGCAGGTAATGCTGTTTGACACACAATGTAAGGCTTTTAGTCCTTCAGCGCTTATTGCGAGCCTCTCCTGTCGTGTACTTTTGGTCGTGTGAGCACCTTCAGCGCTCATTGCGAGTCTCTCCCCTCGTGTACTTTTGGTCGTGTGAGCACCTTCAACGCTCATTGCGAGCCTCTCCCCTGCTCTTTTTTTTAATATATATATTTTTTATAATAATTAATTAATTATATAATAAATGAATACACTTTACCTATTTGTAATGAATATATCCAGGAATCAATATCCTGCAGCATACAATGTACATTTGGACTGTTGTTGATTTGAGGAGAAAGTGTCAGCAATGTGTGCAGTGTAAATAGGCTGCGTGCGCGAGGGGAAATCGTTTGTTTAGTTGTGTAAAAAGCCATATTAGATAGGTAATGTTATTAGTTTTAAGTTAGTGTTGTAAAATGGCGGCGATTGTCTATGTGTTACGCAGGTCTCGAGCATTTTGCGTACTTTCTAATAGTGTATTTTGTACCTCGTACGTTCCTGGGTAAAAGTCGTATGTGCCTGGCAGTATTTTGCGTGCTTAGGGGTCGTGTAGCCTTGTTTTTGTTTTTTTCGGCAGCCATTTTTATTCTCGCGCAGGCGATTTTCGAGTGGCTAAACTCTGCAAATTCGACTTAAATTTGTGCGCAACCTCACTTCCAGACGTCCTGGCTGTCCCCCCGTGCTGTGTGTGATGATTTTTGTATGTTTTTTTGTTTTGTTTTTTTTGTGTTTTTCAATGTGCGCGGTTCGGCCGTTAACTTTGTATTTTTTGCGGGTCGTATTTTTTTTCCTTTAAGTAGCAATTTCCTTTTCAAAGTGCTACGGGACGTAATTTTTGCAGGCGATTTTTTCATAGTGCTACAGGTCTCACACTGTGAATTGTGTATTTGAGTTTTCTGTTGTTCTGTAGTCCCGCGGGACGTAGGTATGATGCTTAGATTTTGCAGTTTTAACGTTGCCTTACCAACGTTTTTTTGGCTAGCCTGTGCTGCTGAGAACTATATATGGTATTTGAAAAAAGAAATGTAATGATATGCTTATCTCCAGTCCATATCTACAGCCTCGTTGAATTTGGGGGCTGTAACTCAAGCGCAAGTAGCCGATTTCCTATGATTGAGGTGCAGGCTTCAATAGGTCTACTTTTACTCTGCTATTCAATTGGCCGGTCCGGAAAGTTAGGTGCCGGTCGCGAGAATCGGAAACCATGCTCTCGGCAGTAGCATTTGCGGGCTTGGAGCCCAAAAAGTGACGAGCACTTTAAAAGCAAATATAAGATCAATCCAGCACTGTAAATGATGGAGAACACAATGGGTGACATTACACGTAGGACTTTAGACGGAAAATAAACATGAAATAAAGTATTATATTTTGGCGATGTGCGAGCTTGAGAATGTTGTGCCTTTAATTCTAATGTCACGCATTGTGTTCCCATCATTTACAGTGCTGTAGTGATTTATATTTGCATTTAAAGTGCTCTGATTTGTCAGTAAGCCCTTTGTGAGACCTCCTTGGTCCCAGTAACTTTTGTTTGCGGGCTTGACAGAGTGGTAAGGAAAATCGGAGCAATTGAATAGCGATTGGTGATTTTAGATCAATGGCTCGGAGGGAAGTAACTTGCGATTTTAAGAATCGCAATGGATCGCAGCTCGCAGCAAGTAACCCGATCAGAGCCCGCAAATGGAAGGTATTTGAATAGTAAAGTAGCTTGAGACCTCCACTTGCGAGCCCGGATCTCAAAATTGCAGCAATTAAATGAGGCTGCTAGTACCCCCGGGGTGGGAGAGGATCTAACCAGGGGGATGTCCTTATAAGAGTCTTTATCTGTCTCCTTCCCTGCAGTGGCTCTTGCAGGGCCGGACTAGTAAAATATTTAGGACAGCTTCAAGTAAAGCAAGTCTGCTAGACTCAGACACTAACATTCAGAACATAGTTTTAATAGTTATATGATACTTATTTCATCGTAATAAAAACAATGAAACACAATTACATGACCACTGCAGTGTCCCTTTAAGCTTAGCATTTTTAGGTCCATAGGAAGAGTAATTGGTCTTTTTTTGGTCTGTAAAATGGATTTTCCATGGTCTGGTTTCTTTTGACAGGGGACTTGTTATGTGAAAACTCGAAGACAACAACAACCAGTGACATGACTTCTTGTATCAGAATAACAATTTATATTACCAAAAACACATTCATTGGATTTCTTTAACCACAATGGATATTTAAAGACTTTTGCTCACTTAGACTTCCAATTATATCAGATCCGTTCCCATAACATTGCAGTGATTCGTTTTTTTCTCTGCAGATGATCCTTGGAGATCACAGCTTGTAAATAGGATATGAGATCATCACAGACTACATAGTGGGTAAGGGAACAATATGGGCCCACATTTTCTATCATGCATTTAAAAACAGTGTGTTTTATACATTATAACAGTTTTTGCGTCGAAAAAAAGAATATTAATAAACAAACATGAACACTGAAGCAACACAAAAATCTAAATAAAGTCTTCAATCTGCATTTGTGAGCTGAAACTAGATTGGGAAGTGTTATTTAGTGTCCAAGTGCTTATCTTATATGGGTTTGCTTAGATATGGATGATAAGGAGCTCCAGACGTGGACTCCTTGCTCACTGTGCCTTAGGGAGTACAGCTACACATCACTGACGAGGCCCAAGGGAGGCCGAAACGTACGTCTGGGGTTTGCTGTTTCTCCTGCTCAGGGTAGAATTGCCTGGTATTTCAGGGCTGGATCACTCTAGGGTATACTGCACGATATTCCCCTTGTGAAGGACACAACTGAGATAAAAGAGGCTGCTCTCAGAGAAGGTAACCAGATCTATGAAACAAACCTACTTAGGTGTTTTTCATTCTTAGATTGATTGCCTCGGACTCTGTTTTAATTTGTTTTGCTTAGATAGTATTACAATTGTGGGTTTATCTGACTCTAGTTCTCAAATACCAGAGCCAGACCAGGTTTGCAGGACGTTCCTATGTGAAAACAGGTAATAAATTGAAATAAATGCACCACTGACTGTACTCAACATAGTTATCTTAGAACTGGAGATGGACAACTCAGATCAAGAACATGTAGCACTCTTATCCGGACTGCTTTATAAGATGGTAAGTTTGTGAATTTAGACGGTAGTGCGCAGGGGCATATTCATGGTGGTGTATCCTCATTCAGATGAGTGCACCCACAAATGTCCTAGTTTCTCATCTTCCTTTCACCTTGTGAGGTCCTCATCCTAGGATAAAATTATGTGTAGGTGTATTTATGTGTAACACGCAAGCTGCATTTATCACCCTCCTGTACCACACCCAAAACCTTTAGATTGTAAGCTCTATGGACACCGGATTCTAAGCTCAAAGACAGGGCCCTCCATCTTTGTAATGTGTCATTATTGTTTTGCCTTGATCACAACTTATGTATAGTGCTACAGAATAAGTTGACGTGTAACAAATAAATGATAATAATAATAATAATAATAATAATAAAGGCAGTAAGTCAGATAATGTAAGTTATCCTTATATACATCTATATATTGTGACATTTATCTATATTTCCAGTGGCTACTTCCTTCTATGGCCATTTCCAGCTAAAATGAAAGGCAAGCACCTAAAATACCCATTCATTACCCAGACAAGATGGGAGGTGCTTGTATAAGAGGGAGGTAATCAAAAGAACTTATTTATAGATGTATTCTATTAATTTTAGCATTCTTGCTGTAATTAAAGGGATATGGAAGGTTCCCAGTTTTTAATATTAACATAAACTACCTGTGTGTTTGTCTACATAAAAATAATGTTATTAATAAGAGCTTAAAAACTCCGGTTTTACTAACTGAAAAGTTATAATAAGGTCCACCCCCTGATACTACAGACATTCCTCCCCTCATACTACAGACATTCCACCGTTCATACTACAGACATTGTTTGCATAAATTATACGGCATAGACCTTTGTAGAAACTTTTGGAAGGTTACAGCGAGTAAAAATAGAGTTTTTCAGTTCTTTATAAAAAAAGGATGTTTAGATATGCAAACAAACTTGTTTATTTAGGTATTTAATATTAGAAACCAGGAATTGTCCAAGTTCCTTTACATTTTTCCATTAGCTATTACAAACATGGCGCCTCACAAGTGTGTCGTCTGCTGTATAAAAAATACAAATCGCATGGAAATGATTGGGTTGTGGAATCTTTACTTAGAAACAGGTGGGATAGTGCCATTTTATGGATTCCATTCAACACTCCAAACACGTGAGCAAATTTATCTGCAAAACTATCACTGCCGCTTGTATTTCAAGAGCTACCTCAGTTTAAATGGTAGGAAGAGACAGGATCAAGATCAATGGCCAGTCACCACTCCATATATAATAAATGGTGGCCACATCAAAGCAGCCGGTTAGTATTTATATAACAATACGGCCAAAACAATGGCGATGCTCTCATGTATTATTCAATTTAAAAAACAAACAGCTAGTACAACATATAGATTAATGTCACCACGGTTTGTGGATTAGAACAGCAATTGAACGGGGGGAGGGGGGAGGTATGTGGAATGTGTATGAGTAATAAGACATTTAGATAGTGGGATAGAAAACATAATTCAATATCAAGACCAGTATCCTTCGTATTAAAAAATGTAATCATTTTTAATTCATAAGTTTTGCGCTGTTGGATAGTTTTGAAATTCTCTTTGAGTATTTTTATTTTGAGGTCCTGGATGGAGTGATTCTCCTGGGTGAAATGGTGCCAACTGGGGTACAGTAACTTTCCTCATTGTGCTTTTTGATGGAGCTTCTGTGGAGGTTCATTCTCATGTGCAGTTTCTGGCTGGTTTCCCCAATGTAACAGTCCCAGTATCACTATATACTGCAATAATATATATACACATATACACAGACATATATACACACATATATATATATATACACAAACAGATATATACATGTTATACAGATCTACAATATTCTACAGTATATATGTTCTATAGTATAGACGTATAGTGGTATAACGTTCTATAGAAAAATGAATATGAAAAATACAAAATTGAATAGTTAAACACAAAGCTGCAAATATGCAGAGGAACTGCTATAAGGACCCCCAAAGGTGATAAACATTACTTTGTGACACATATATGGAAGTAATGAACAGTATATATTACATAGAATCAAATGGTTGGCAGCATATATCAAGTTGATAAGATAAATGCCCCACCGTGTTGCTAAATTGTTATAATGGTACCCTTAAGTCAAAACATTTATATGCGTCCAGTTGGTTACTAATGGCGCCCCATAAAAATAAATTCTGAAAAGGTTACAGTAAACAGTCCTAATTACTGCCTTGCTGTCTTAAAACAAAGCCAGATCTAAAACGTTCGTTATAGTGCCCAATGCATGGGGTCTAGTATATATCAGTGTCACACTAACCTGTAGACCATTGTGAAGGTGTAGCAGTTCCTGCGCAGCCAAACGCCCAACACGCGTTTCTCCGCAATTTTAAAGCGAATTCATGGGGGGGAATAATTTATCTCATTATTATACAGCTTATGGTATTATATTGTCAGACTGCCTTTGCAAGGCATGAGGGGGCTGGAACATTGCCGGGCAGCAAACAAATTGCAAGTATACTTGCATATGTCTTGTGCTAAAATCTTATCAGAATCGACCAATGAGTGAACAAGATTCCCTCCCGCTTCCATCCACTCTTGAAAATGTAATAAATTAGCAGAACACACCCACTCAGTCTTTAAATCAGACAGAAGTTTGGAAGACACAAACATGGCACAAGCAGCATCTACTAAGATAAAGATGGTTCCATGCACTGCCTACACGGCTAATAATGGTGTTAATTTGTTACACGTGAACACATTACGTTTTTCCCAATCTACAGCAGTCCTTTGAACCCATTCAACTGTATAAAGATGATTTTTGGGATGAGTTTTTATAGCCTCTGAAAGATGCCAAACTGTCTATTTCAGATAGAAATACTTTCAAGTAAAAATTTTTAGAATTCAATGAAACACTGGTAGAAAGGGAAGATTCAAGTCAAATCACACACTGCTCTCCCTTGATATTAACTTTGCATCTATTTTTCAGGGTCTTGCTGCCTTTCATCGCCAGCTCTTTTCTGCAGCTCTCATCAACCAAGAAAAAAATGGCAAAAACATATAAAATATTAAGTTATACTTGAAAAATGTATGTAAAATAAATCATCCAGTCTTATACCTATGGGATTTAATATTTCTACTTATTATGAATGAGAATGCAAATAGATCATCTCATGTTCTCCAAATGTTGGAAATCCACAATGAGTATGAACAGGCAAAATGGTGGACAGGTAGAGAGTCTTCTATGCCTACAATCATTTCATAGGTGTCAATGTTAAAGAAAAGCTTTAACTTACAATATTAGCAGTTATTTAAGCCATAAGCATAACAGCATTTTGTCACAATCGCTTCTTCAATTGGGCCAATCCAGAACCTAGTTCTGACCCACCCAGCGATACTTGATGGCTCTTGTTAGAACCACAGCATTATTGGACCAATCACAGGAACATAGGAATTATCAGTAAGACCCTCTGAGTTACTGGCTGTAACTCTTCTTTTAGGCAGATGTAAATTATTAACCCCTATATCAGTTAACCCTTGCCTCAATAATGAGCGCACACTTACATTATGTATGACCACCTGAGCACCTTTGTTAGTATAAACATTCAGCAATCTTATACACATGGGCCATCCCTCATCACCAAGCCACACCTTCTATCAACAGTCTTCTTAACCAAGTCTCAACCCTTCTCCTTCTAGCTCTGTGACCCATCTGTCAATCAATGCTGTCAGTCTTTCTAACCACCCCTGTGATGTTAGAGCCTAATGGCTGAATAACTAATGGGACCTTTTATCCTGGGTAGAGGTATTCACACCTGAAGTTATTCCTGTCAGGACGCTACAGTCGGTAACATTTGCTGGGTGGCTCTACTGATTCCTGTGGTTTGCTGGGCGCTTTGGTGGCTGTAAGCTGGGTTGGTTCAGTTCCTGCTATCAGAGATAGACAAAGAACCAGATGGTCCTATGCAGAAGGTTTGAACTAGGTTCCTATCAAGCCCAACAGAAGTAGTTGCCAAAGGGTATAGAAGCCAGGGAAGCAAATATAATTCTACCACTATACAAATCTCTAGTACGCCCTCATTTGGAATATGGAGTACAATTTTGGGCACCACTTCATAAAAAGGACATTTTTGAGCTCAGAGAAGAATAACAAAACTAATAAGGGGAATGGAGGGGCTAAGTTATGAAGACTAACCAAATTACACTTATTTTCTCTAGAAAAAAAAGGTGTCTACGTGGGGATATGATTACCTTATATAAATATATCCAGGGTCAGTATAGGGATTTGTCAGGGGAGCTTTTTGTGCTAAGAGATTTTTAACTAACACAAGGACATCCTTTGAGGTTAGAAAGGAAAATATTTCCCCTTCACAGTTAGGATGGTTATTCTATGTAATTCTCTTCCAAAGGAGGTGGTGACAGAGGAATTGCTAGATAAGTTTAAAAATAAATTGGATATATTTTTAAATAAAAAGGGCATTCAGGGTTATCCTGGATAATTAGAGAGTATTGATCCAGGGAGGAGTCTGATCCCCAGTATCTGGGGTAAGGAAGGAATTCATTATTTTTCCCTTTTGAGACAATTGACAAAGTTTCACTTGGGTTTTTTCTGTTGCTTCCTCTGGATCAATTAACCATTAACATTTAATCCGCATATTGCAGATCAGCGGAGATATAAAAAGTTTGAACTTGACGGACTGAAAGTATTTTTTCAACCTTAATTACTATGTAACTATGTAACTTGAAATAATCTTTACTTTTCAATCACTCTTGTAAGTTATATGTAAAATATATTACTGGAAAATAAGGCATTACTCAGACTAAAAGGAGAGGAAAGAGAAGAAAATTAAATGTTCAGAATAAGAGGGACACTGGGAAAAAGTGGATGGTATACTCAGACGATGGTTGATGCGTTGGTTAAGGGTAGTTAATAGGGGGTAATAGGGGGTAATGTATTCCAGTAGAAGTGGTAAAAACACATGCAGTACATGAATTAAATAATGTTTGGGATTGTAAATTTGCTAGATTTCAATCTTATTAGGTGAATTAGGGAACGTATGTTTGATTGTAAGCCCAAGTACAGGGTCTTCCATTGTTTTGCAATGTGTTAATAATGTTTTTTGTCTTGTATATAAACCCTGTATAGGGTTACGGAATAAGTTGGTGTGTTACCAATAAACGATAATAAATAATACATTATCCTTGTAGTATTCCAGTCAGAGGACTATACGTGATACCAACACAAAATAAAAAAATATTATTATTAGGCACATATATGCTTAGTGTGAGCTACCATATTATGTTTCTTTATTTACTTTTACAATTGTGAGGAAACCTTAAATGTAGAGAAGGATTTCAACCGATCTGTTGAAATATGACAGTTCGGTCAATATAATAATAATAATGGAAATCATCATCTACAAGGTCAATGTTAAAATAAAGTCACTAATTTAACAATTAAATGCTGTTTTTTTGTACGGTCTAAAATGTTCTGTCCATTATGAACTAAAGTTACAGAAAAGAGCATATGGGACTATGAAGTCCCATTAAAGAGCCACAACCGGTGGGCCCAATTATAGTATGACAGGAACGTACTAATACAAATATGAATATTTCCAGCTGGAAAATAATGGCCTTGCACTTACTACACGTCAACTGTCACTCAACTGGAGAGATCTTTCTTCAACCAATCAGGTCATTTTCTAATAATCTCATTAGTACATTAATAGCGTTTTTTTGTACGTAGCTGCTTTGGTATCAATATAGTCTGGCTTTTCACTAATGGACACCTCAGAAGTCAAATGCAAAAGGAAGCCTTTAGTCAGAGAGGCATTCACCAATAATAAGATTAATTAGGTTTTGATAAGAAGGACAGCCTGGTGGGAAGATGTCTTGAGATGATTGACAAAGTTTTCCAAATTCAAAACTGATTTTCTAATAAAAGGGATTTTTAAATATATATATTTTTGTCAAATATATTTGATTGGTATTTTACTATTCTACCATATCCAACCTCTGCTGTGACACTTTACGTCTAAGCAATTATATGGAGAGAAGGATGCGTCAGCTAGATGTCCCAAATGGTCATTATTCAAAATCTACGTGTCCATAAGAAGTTTACCAAGGAGAGCTTTTATTTTGCTTTGATGGTGCAACAGGATAGCATGTACCTTAAGGTGATGTCACTATCTGGATGAATGACTTGGCTATTGTGCGCTACTACTTGTGGATTACGAGACCTTTTGACGGGCCACTAAAGTTACTAGATGTGCCCTACATCACCACGCAGAAAGCTGAAAAACAAGGAAAAGGTGTTTTTCTGTTTTTTAATGATCATTCTTTCCAGTTTTAGCCATAAGACAGCCTTGTGGTTCAGCTTTGATGTAATGATGTAACAAACACAAAATGGCTTCCTGTACATCTACAAATTTAGATTTTCCCAAAAAATGCTTTATGCCCACAGTTTACACAGCTACTAATATTGTTAGTATTGTTCAAATGTGACAAACAAGTGTCTTTTTTCTTGAACTGCAGTGGTCCTTTAAATTGCTTCTAATATGATTAAGTTATAACCTTCTGTAGTCGGGTGTATGTTGCGCTCGTGAAGCCAGGAATCTGAGGTGATTCAGCCATTGGCACAAATTAAAATAATCTGTGCAGACTGAGCAAGGAATTGGCACTTATCCTATATTAATTATATAGTATTTCACTCAATTTGTTGTTTATATAGAGATGACTTAGAGTTTAAAGCAACTACAAAAATTAAATGGAAGGTTAAGAGTGCCAATTTTTTTCCTATTTTATCTACGTGAAGGCATAAAAGAGGTGGGTTTAAAACAACTATGGGTGTTGTAATGCTTTAAAAAAAATTATTTGGTGCAAAAAATATTTGTAATGCAGAAAGGGGTGCTGGGATTTGAACTCATATACCTGATGCATATCTCTGAATGTAAAATAATCAACATTTACAAACAAAATATGCTTGAAAAATACTGAAAGCCGTGGCTCCTAAATATTACTGCTGGCTCCTATCTAGTTATTATACATATATTTCTATATAAAATCCACTGGCTTCTAAAAATGATTGGCTGGTTCCTAACTACCCTGGCTGGCCCCTAAGTTTCAGATATATTTCCCAAGCCCATAACTATTATATCAAAGGCAATCACTTTAACAGCTCCCTGTTTGACAAACATTCAACAGAAATCAATAAAGCTAAAATGTAATCAGTGTGGCAGTCAAAGCCTCCATTATATCATATAAATATATATATATTGTTTAGCCGGAAAGCACGTATAGTTCTACAGAATATAATAAAACAATAATAATAATATATATATATATATATATATATATATATAAATAAATATATATATATATATATATATCTCAAACAAAATTTGATGGTAGGGTGCAAAAGAGCAATAAAAGACCTTGACCTCACAGTGGGCAGGGACATGCAAATGTGCTCACAAAGACTTAAATACCATTTAAACAAGGCTCCTTTTAAGCATATGCTGCTGTATTCCACAGCTTTAAGCAAAGCCCAGCATGGATTATGCACAAGCCAGGAAACTCATCCACAGTTAAGTTCCCAGAATGCAGTGTAATAATTCTATATCTCGGAATTCTAGATATTTAAATGTGAACACATACAAAAAAAACTATGTCAGAGGTGCTCATCAGAGAACGAACCAACCTTAATAGGTTCTGTGGACATGATAAGCGACTCTGAGAGCAACCTCTTTTAGCCACTTGTGCCCTTCACAGGGAGAAATATCCTGTAGTATATCAGTCTGGTCCCACTCAAAAGATTGACCCAGCCCCGAAATATCAGGCAACTACCTTGAGCAGGAGAAACAGCAAACCCCAGACGCGTTTCAGCCTTCATGGGACTCGTCAGTGAGGTGCAGCTGAACTCCCTAAGGCACAGTGAGCCAGGGGTCCACGTCTGGAGTCCCCTATTACCCTTACAGAGACTGGTATTTCGGGGCTGGGTCACTCTTTTGAGTGGGACCAGACTGATATACTACAGGGTATTTCTCCCTGTGAAGGGCACAAGTGGCTAAAAGAGGTTGCTGTCAGAGTGGGTTATCATGGCTATAGAACTAACCTATTAAGGTTAGTTCGTTCTCTGATGAACGCCTCTGACTTAGTTGTTTTGTATATGCAAATTGCCTTTAGGGTTTAGTCTCCCTAAGGGTAATAGGGGACTCCAGACCTGGACCCCTTGCTCACTATGCCTTAGGGAGTTCAGCTGCACCTCACTGACGAGGCCCATAAAGGCCGAAACGCGTCTGGGTTTGCTGTTTCTCCTGTTCAGGGTAGAATTGCCTGGTATTTCGGGGCTGGGTCACTCTTTTGAGTGGGACCAGACTGATATACTACAGGTTAAATCTCCCTGTGAAGGGCACAAGTGGCTAAAAGAGGTTGCTCTCAGAGTGTCTTATCATGGCCATAGAACTAACCTATGAAGGTTGGTTCATTCTCTGATGAGCACCTCTGACTTAGTTGTTTTGTGTATATATATATATATATATATATATATATATATATATATATATATATATATATATATATATATACACACACACACACACACACACATATATATGTGCACAATTTCTTGTTGGGGGCAGTCGTCAAGTGGCTGAGATGAGAAGGATGTTGATCTCAATTTTTCCCCATGAGAAATTGTGCATAGTAAATACAGGGATGCACATTTCAGCCAACTGAGATACTTAGTAAATCCCACAATATCTAAGTTAGTTTGTCATCAACTTCTGAAATGTGAACAGCTATTCCGCATGGAAAGCCTCTAGGTGATGCTGCACAACGGTTTTGGAGTCTTCCATGTCCCTTTAATTACTTGGTGTATTGCACAACATAAGAACAAAGGTTAAGCAGAGCAATAAACTAAAACATGACTTCTAGAAAGCTTCTAGGTCATTTGTTATTTTTAATAGTGCAGGAAGCCCATAGGGAAATCTCAACTGTGACTGCAGAAAAAGATTTAGCACTGAATGAAACCCGTGTCCTTTATGCCTTTATTTATATGCATTCATCACTTACTGAGTTAACCAGACAATTGCAAAGTAGCCGTTATTGTATGACTATTAATTCAAGGTGTTGGCAGGATGTATCCCTTGTTTGCCAGCATATTCATTTCTCCCTCTCTCATCTGTCACGCACTTAGCCCTGGCTCATTACTTCTCTAGCTAACCACACTAGAAATTACATTTTTTACAATACTGTCTTTGCTTTGTTTCAAAATGGTTTCTTGTGCAAGCAGGGAGTGCGATAAATACGCAGAACAGAAGACATGATAGGAACACAGTACAATGAAACAAATAAGATGGTGAAAACTTTGAGAAAAGAGTATAAATTAGGCACAACAATTCAATTGCACTGGTGCATGGAGACATCCATGATACTTTAGTTAACGCTGTAGAATGAGAGGGGAGTTTATATTTTAGCAGGAGCAGAACTTGCATTAATGGTGGCTGTCACGACCCACTCTCTGGCTGGGGTCTGCTGACCTGATTTGGGTTACTCTGGACCTTGGAGTAGCTTTGATTACAGGAACATCATGTCTCAGCCCTTGATTTAGACTGAGCAATATTGACAGTAAGTCTGACGAATCTTACTGCAAGCATATGTCCCCGGGTAAATAATACATCTACACACCACGTCTTGATGAAAATTATGAACCACGTTTTATTTTGGAACCACATATTTAAAACATTTCACACACACACAGTGGAGGGAGTGGCTACTCTTAGTCAAACCCTCATTCCCCTCTGGCCATTCACACAGAAGTAATTTGTGGGAACTTATTAGTCTCCTCCCCCAGGGCCTTCCCCAGGCGTGGCTACTAGTTCATTTTGGTCTGGATCTCAGACTGGAAACATCCTTTATTAGCTCTTGAACTATGCCCCTGGGCTTGTGGTTGGGAAACCCCATACTATACTATTGTCCTGCGGTGCCTGACAGTCTGGCAAATCTATTTGGTCTGCTATCTCCTTTGTTTACACTAAAGACCATATGGCCAACTCCTGACTGAGAGTTTATACAATGGGGGAGGGTTGACTAATTAAAACATAGCTATCACTCCACAATACAATATACAATATAATACTAACATATTATCACCACAACCCAAACCTTTTGTTCTTCCACATGGCAACAGCATGTGGAAGATAACCCAGCCCAAAATGGCCACTGCTGCCAGTCACAAAATGGCCCCAGCATAGTTCACACCAAATCCAATATGGCCCCTGGGTGATTCATGACAGTGGCAAGCTGCCTGCTTCTGAGCATGTCTATGAAAGTTATAGGTGTCAAATTATAACAAATCCTATTTATTATATGTCAAGCTCCCCTCCCCTACCTTCTCTCCACTGACAAAATATACACACCCTCAGGCTCCAAACTTTCAGGAAATGTTTAAATAAGATAAGATGGAAGATTCTATAAAGAGAGTATTTTGCCTCTGATCACCCTAGGGATCTTCTGATCACATGCATAAACATTTTGCTGTTTTATTGACCCTCTGAGTACTACCTTGTACAAAAAAATAAAGGAGGTAACCAAAGATTTTGAACCTGCATCCTCCATTCACTAGCTCCACCAATGTTTAAGAGTGTGTGTCATTGTAAAGAAATGACAATTCTATTAGTCTACTCAAAACACTCCCCTTCTGGATCGCTACCATGTCGTGGTGAAAGGGCTTGTATACCTCAATGAAGCTGTGAGCTAAACCATGTGGGGTTACCCAAGATGGGCAGGTCATAGCAGAGATGTCAGGGCAAACCACTCCAGTATATTTGCCAGGAAAACCTTATGGATAAGTACACCAGAGATTGTACCTGGTGTGTTGTGGTCCATAGGGTCACAGAGTGCCAGACCCTACTGAACGACTGAACAACTGAAAAGATTAGCATTTATAGCTGCCACAGTTCCATTATACAAATGGATGCTTTCTCTGCATGCAAAGTCTCCTCCCACCTTAGGAAGTATATCAGAGGAATTCTGGTAGATTTCACTACAGAATAATTGCAAGTAGCAGTGTGATGATTGGGGCCAGGGGTAACCCCACAACCAGCTCTGTTCTTGAAAACCTAACACATGTGATTACTACAATCAAAAGGTTATCAAAATGGGCATGAGACTTGTTTTAAGGACTGTGACAAGTTGTCTTTCATTTATGTGTCATGTTTAAATAATTTAATGTGGTAAGAATTTGCTACAATATGACACTATTAGTCTTTACAGAGTGCAGTGTAATTTTCCCCATTAGAAAATATTGTGTCATGGCCATGGACGATCATGGACTATTTTGTTGTGACCATAATAACCTTTGTAATGTTAAGCCTCAGGTTCTGGCTATGTACCTGGATTCCTAAGAGCCCTGTCTGGGAGTATTCAGGTAGTTCAGGTTGTGGTTAGAACATACTAGGGACATGTCTGTTATTCCAAGCCACTTTAAAAAGTATCAACTTATCTAGTAATGTTATAATGTTTACAAGAGCGAACTGATGTATTAGTGATAATGATTGCAAGGTTTTATCGTCACTATTTGCTTGGTAGCAATAGTAACTGCAAAAATATTATTTTAAAAAGTGAATGCATTGTTGTTTTTTGAAAAGAAGAATTTGGGATGGAGGAAGATGCCTCCATATTGTCATGTTCCTGCCACTGTATTTAGCAAACCTGTACTCTGACATTATGGCGCCACAAACCATTTGTCACCTCTTATCATGGTCAATCCATGAATTCTTAGATCAGAAAAGTCAAAATAATATACAAAAATAGGAAACAATGGCTCAAATTACCCCTACAGAGTATAGAAAGCAGGAAATAGATCAAATGGTTACATCTCTTAGACTTCAGACTCTTGAGCACAGGGAGATTATTATTAACCCCAACATCATACTAGTAAAAGGACAGCTAATACACTTTTGTTTTTGACAATGTTTGTTGCTGAAGGAAGGGTTGTGATGGGGGGAACACAATCATGTCAATAAAGACCACCTGGTCAGGCAACAGAGCTAATATGATTGGACTATTTTAAATATGTGTGGTGTGTGAAAATAACTGCAGTCTGCCGCTACACTAATCCATGGTGTGGCTTCTTGAATGATGAGTTATCCTACATAAAGCATTAGGGAAAATGCTTTATTAATTTTGTTAATAAGTTAGTAACATTTGGGCTGAGCTTGTAACCCTTGGATATTCTGATTTCCCATGACTGATGCTCTGAATCAGCATGCTGGGCGCTGAGATAAACACAAAAACTTCACCACTAAAAGGTGTCCTGTCAGCTGAAAGAAGGAGGTATTGGGGTGTACTTGATCCCCTCATCTGTGGGTCGTCACAAACAGGTAAATTAAAAATGCTAGATTTTGTTTACATTGTTAAAAGATTTTGTCTATTTTCAAGTATAGTTACTCAAAACAGTATAGTACAAATACAGGATTACAGTGGAGTATTAAACAGACTAATGAGATAGCCTATGATAAAAAAAAAATCATCTTTCTCTAGATCTCTTACCCGCTGCCTATTCAGATCAGAATGTTAATTTGAAATTTTGGCAGATATATGTAATTAGCAGGCTGAGTCCTCATGAGAGCTGCTAATTTTTATTCACAGTGGGTGGTTCAAGACAGCGGGGAATTTTGTTGCTACATGGATTTAGTACAAAGCCACTGCCCTGCTTCTATTCTGCAAGTCTCTTAACGTATTATCTGGCTTTATAGTTACCATCACCGTGTGAGATTGGAGCGCGGAGTCGGAGAATGAAAAAAGCTTGATGTTGCTTTTTTGTGTAAAGCCATTCATATAACCTCAATATGATATGTCTATACTTCACTATATATTACAAATGAACTTATGCAATGCTCATAGACATTGATATTTTAATTAGAAAAAAGAAAAGATATATATATAAACAAATACACATACATGCATACACATATATATTTTATAGACTAACATGGATAGGACAACCCTGGAAACAGTGGCAATCAGATCCTTAAACAGTGGCAATCAGATAGCAAGGACTCAGCGTTTCCCATTGAGCTTATACCATGGAAATTTATTTGGGTTCCAAAACTAGTGATGGAACCACATGACCCCAAAAATAGCTTCTGTGGAACAACACATGCCTCTTTAGCCCCAAATGGCTCCTAGTGTCTACTATGACAAGTACCAAGAACTCAAAACTTCTACACAGAACCTTGTAACTTCTTCCCAGGACCCAAGGTTGCCAAAACGTCTTTAGAGTCATTGTCTTTTTGAATTTATGGTCATAAAAATGAAACCCTAGAATACCATGCAACACACTACTGGGAAACACTGCACTAAGCTATGTTACATTGCTACCTGGGAGTATGCTCGATGGCAATTATTGCCTGAACAGGAGAAACCGCAAACCCAAGACATACACTTCGGCCTTTGGTGGGCCTCGTCAGGGAGTTGTAGCTGCACTCCCTAAGGCACAGTGAGCAAGGAGTGCACGTCTGGAGCCCCCTATCACTTTTAGGGAGACTAAGCCTCAAGGGTCATTTAAAGAAACAAAAAACAAACACATTTGAGACGCTCAATTAGAGAATGTGTATCTATATGTTAAAGACCAACTTGGATTAGTCTAGAATAGTGCTGACCAACGTCTTTACTGTGGCGGATCGGATTATTGTAGACCAACACAATAAAGGGGTGAATGCCATTTACAAAACTTGGAATTCAAGCAGTTATAAAAAATGTCTAGTTGACACATTATTCTTCTGCATAGATTTTAGCTGATATATTTATCTTAAATTGGACTTGTCTTGATCAGGCACTTGGGCATATTTTCTTTTTTTTTTAAGGCCAGAGAAGAAAGTGAGTGGCAAACTAATGTGTTTATTGCCCATTTGCTGTCACAGCACATAATGAGTGCCTATAATGGTTAGTCATTAGTAAATAAATAAACAATTCAATCAGTAAATCACTAGCATATAAAAAAGAAACAGGCAGTCAGTCTGAGTATTATAATAGCATTTCAGCATAAGTGTTCCACAAGAGGCAAGGTGTCAAAGTAATGTAATTAAGAAGGCTAAAAAGGAGAAAATTGTAGTTTCCACTCTGATCCATCCCACCAGTTGGGCAGTACTGGTTCCGAGGATGTGATTGCACTCCGCCACCAAGGACATTGACACAAATGGCAGGATCAGACCACTCAATATTAGAGAAAAGGGAAAATATTCTTTATAACTTTTCAGTACAGATTTAATTTTTGAACCAAAATGAATGTATATAGTGAAGTCTAATACTGCCATTTCTAAATTGCATAATAGAAAATATCTAAGCTTCATTCCCACAATTAGGCAGACACATTGTAAAAATACTTCTACTTCAGTTTTCTATCCATGTTTATAATTTATTAAATTTAATGTGTTTTTTTTTTAATTGCCCCAAAGCTATTTTCAGTGCATCTTCCCAAGCTTTCCCTATTAAACAAAATTTTATTGGAAATAGTCCCTCTTGAGATTCTTTCAGCTGTGACTACAGTGTAGCAGAAGTATGTGGGAGACAAACATGGATGTTAATATATAATATCTACAAATATACGTAAGCCGAGCGTGATAGCGATATGTACTCATTCTCTGAGCACTACTATGTTCAATGTGGGTCTACATTGATATCTAAAGACACTTGAATGCCCCAACAGCTGTGAGATCTATTCTAAACCTGGCAAATCCTACACTTTGTCTATGAGTCACATCTATTTAAAGTCATTTCTCACTCATTTCTCATTAATCCAGTTATTTTACGTTCTCTGAAAATAACAAATGGTAGCCTGCCTCTTCCTGCAATCCTTAAACTTCATTGTGTATATAGGGTACTTATAAGGTACTTCTATGGTCATAAATTGAAATTATAATGTTTGAAGACCAACCCTTGGAGATATACAAAATGTATTTAGAAAAGTTGGACAGTAAGGACAAACATGCAGACTGGAACAATGCAAAAAATATATTTTTTTACAGAAAGAAGATTGACGTAACGACAACTTGGAAAAGAAATAGTGAAAACACTTTCGAAAAAATGGTATGAGGATGGAGCATTTTCATGTCCATCTGGCAAATAAAGGATAAAAAGAAAAAGAATATTTTTACAATAAAAGATTATCACTGTGCAAAATAGTTCCAAACAGTAGCAGACACAAGCTCTCCATACCCTAGGCTACAGCTTTTCATCTGCACTTGTACTATACTACCTCCAAGGATGTCCATGAAAAATAAATGGATTTAGAAAAAAACATAATCAGTGTTTATCTCAACAACAACAAGTATCCTATTTGCTCAAAGCCCGTGGGTATAGTCAGACACATACCAAGATGCTCTGTTAGAAGTATTGCTTCTTAGTGCTTAAGTATGACAAACTCTTGTGAGATTCTTTGCAAGAAGGAGACCAGAAATAAGAACATAACTCAATCCATAGCTGTAACATCTTTAACAACAATTCAGATCACCATATTGGGTAGTCATTACCAATGGAAATGTTATAGATTTGCATTTATAGTGTAGTTGTACTACTTTGTGTTGCCAAGTGGTCCAGTGGTTAGGATTTGGTGCTTTCACCATTGCGACTTGGGTTCGACTCTATCAGGGAACCAAGAGGTCACACCACCCTGAAGGGTTGGGCTTGGTCAGTACTTGGATGAGAAACCACCTAGGAATATTCGGAGCTTTATGCTCTGGCACACTCGAGAAGGAACTGGCAATCCACTCCAGTATTTCTGCCATGAGTACCAAGTGGATCAGCATGGTGCGTTAAAGTACATCAGGTCAAGGAGAGTCAGACATGACTGAACGACGTCAACACACAACACACTACTATGGGAGTATTCAGCATCCTTACTCTAGTACACTAGTCTGATCAGCAGTACCCTCAGACTCCATGGAAGTTACTGATCCAACTTGTGATGTGTGGAATGAGAGGGTCCTCCTATCTTGCATGAAATCGTCAATTTTATAATGGTGTATAGGGTCTAACATAAACTATCACTATCACTTTAAAAGATCAGGTAAAGTAATAAAGGAGAAGCTTGTCATAAGTGTAAATTCTCATCGTAGTCATGCAAAATTCCACTAATAAAATACAACATGTTTTAGGAAGTGCACCTTATTTTACCTATATGCCCAGAGCAGTTTTATAGCTCGGTCTTTGCCCATTAAAGTCTCCTCAGATTGCATAAACAGTCTATTATGTCAAACAGAAGCCTAATATTATAAGCACCACATAATATTCCAGCTTTATGACACATCATTGCAAAATCATTCTCTTATTCACAAAATTAATTTGGAGAGATTATTGCCTGCCAGGGAAAGGATTTCATTTATTGTAATGCCTCACCGCTCAAATCCAATGCCAGATTCATTTTTTTATCCAAGAAAACACAATTTTAACAGTGTTGTTTTGTTTTAAATGTTTTTATTCCCTCAGCTTTTTTGTTTAACACAAACTATCAGACTGTGAAAACCAATGTGACACTTTGTCAATGAATTCTCATTAGCCAAAGCAAAACCTCGGTGGGAAATTAAGCTATGTTATAAGCCAATTAGGACATTGTTTTTCTGTTGTTCTGCTACAGAATTTATTTTAACCCAAAATCAGTTTTATTTGAAAGAAATGCTATAGTGGTAAAACAAACCATGCCCTGTATAAGTACAAATAGTGAATTATATAAAGTATTAAAAACTTTTGACTTTCCTTCTACTAATCTCTTGGGGGCTGTCATGTTGTCTGCCCTCCCCACATCCATCAGGATGCCAACAGTGAGATTCTATATTGCAATTTATAGAGCAGGAGCCAGCACCACATGACCATGTTGACCAGTTTTGAAGCTTCTAGGCGTGGTGTGTGCTCTAGAAGCTACAATATGAAGATTCACGGCTTGCCTGTAAATCTCACAGAGAGATCTGCTATGAGGGATAGGAAGATGGATGGAGGCCAACATGGTAATTCTTAGAGGAAAGAAGAGGGAAACAAAAACTTTCTTAATAAATTCATAAAAAAAACTTTATATAACTGGACAAATAGGTCTTTCCTTGTGGTCCTTCCGGCTGCTCTATATAACTTATACTGCACAACAGATACACTCATGCAGGGTCTTATGTTCCTGATTTAGGGCCCTATTCTATTGCCCAATTCGTAAAAAAAAAAACACCCGAAGCCAAATGTATGAGTTCAAGGCATTTCCAGATAGCCAATAGAATATGGCCCATAGTGTATCAAACAATTAGAGAGAATTTGAAGAAAGACAAATAGACATGGCATAAAATAATATGTACTTATAAGACACTGTAAACAAATATTACTTTATGGATTGTAAAGACTGTTTATTCATAATAGGAAAAAAATAGTACAGAAAAAAAACAGGTTTATTGCGTATTTATGAACTGTATGCTGTCTGTCCATCCTGTTTTATTAGTCTTATTTGTGAGTATTTTAGTTGTAAGTAGGTGAGAACCTTATATAATGATATTAGCTCTACTAACTACTAACTTTTATCTGAAAGATAATTTAATCTGCTCATTCATTCTAGTTCTTTAAAATAAATCACAGAAAGCATGGGACCATATTGTCCAATTACATGTGGGACTGTCCTTTCAAAAGAGAGAGACGTACAGAAGGCGGTGAGGGACAGAAGTATGTTTTCTCTTTGATCTATCACTCAAATGAGTGGGCACAGTACAGTATAACTAATAAATATGCCACTGGCTCAAGGGAATCACTAGAAAAGTATAAGACATACAGTCAGTAATGTCTACAATTACAAATGGCTCCCAATATCTCACTGTGAAAAAGTCACAGAGATCATTGATATTCTGAAAACTTCCCAATCCTTATTGGATGGTAAAAACTGAATAACATGGAGAAAGCCATCAGTAAAGGCACTGCCACTTAGAGATGTACGTAGCATAAAGAGCCGCTTTACTGAATTACTGATGCCAAACAAATACCCATCGATAAAAGTGCCCGAGGGCAGACTAATGTGATGCCTCGGAAATTATAAATTACTGCACTTTATAATTGACATGCTCTTGAGGGCAAGCAAGTGCTTATTCTTGCCAACCCTTAGGTATTGTAGCAGGTTATATTAATCGTTCAGTTTGATTAATGACATCTAACGGAAACTCAATGACTGCAACAGGTATAGTGGGGAGTATAATATGCTTGCTTTATACCATAGCACAGGATGGATTATGCACCATTTATGAGACCTACCTACAGACCCACACTGATGAGATCCATTATAGATCGAAATGGTGCCGTCTGTGGGTAGGTCTCCTAAAACGTGCATATGCTTGCGTCCTATCCTATGCTTTGGAGCTGTGTAATAAAGCAAGTATATGCCTAAAAAGGAGCCATGCAGAAAGTGGTATTGAATTAAAGAATGAAAATGCATTGTGATCGCTGTTGCATGTCCCTACCCAGTCCCCCAGAGTGCAGTAAAATAACTATGTATATGTATACTGTATATACACTGTATTTCATGGAATTCTGAGCTGGAAATACCTTTTTTTAACTTATTTTAGACATTCAAATGTGAATACAAAGGTACTATTTATTTAGGTGTACAATAGTTCATTTTGGTCTTAACATTTACATTTCTACATTTCTATTTTCTAAAGTTAATATAGTGTGTCTATACAATTGGTAAAAACACTACCTGATATCTGACAAATTTGCTCAGAACAAACTTTCTGGGCTGCACGCCACCATGTGCATCAAAACCTTATCACTATAGCCATGGTTACCGAATGGGAATTTAGTACACTCCACTCAGTTGCAAATTCACCATCCTGCAGCTATAGTCCCAAAACTTGTACTAGTAAGGCCCTAAAGTTTATATATATATATATATATATATATATATATATATATATATATATATATATATGCGCGTGTTTATAGTGACGTAGATTTATTAAAACAACATATCAATATTGAAGCCTCTTGAGGAATTTTCACAATCAAATAAAGATCTCGCAAGAAACGAAAACATCAATATATTTTTATAACAAAATCTTGGGTTTAGGTTCCTGAAATACTATGCCAATTGTTTCTTCTGACATTGCATACCATACGTTTCTAAAACATTTTATGTAGATGATATTTTGCAAAAAAACCCCCAGAAGTGGTTATTTCCTCGCTGCACAATATTACACTAGTTGCCTTTGATATAAAGCACTTTAATGTAACCTCTGTACATTATATCTCAGCAACTTGTATATCAATGTATTGAGAGATGCCACATTTGCTTCCGTCCTATGATAGCCACCAGATATGGTGCTTTCCTACAATGGAAATAGGGAAAATCGCCAATGAGGATGTTGCGGGAGTGTAATGTTCTTTATTATAAATGTAGGTGCCTTGATAGATAAGGATCACAAATACGATTATCCACAAACATTATTAGCTTGAGTCTTTTTCTTGAAAGAATTTCTGTAAGTCAAAAATGATCCTCTGTGCTGTCTCAAGGTTAAAGCAGGTGAAAGGAAGGAACTGGAAAATCCAGGAGAGGATAGAACAATAATTATAAAAATGATAAAGTGGTAGTTTTAGCCTGGAAAGTGGAAAAATGGGCCAGGACAAAAATAATAAGGAACAGTAGATTAAGGCTGGGAGCATGAATAAGGTGGACGGTCATTCTGGGAGAGAGAGATGAGGAAACATACTGAATTAGAATTTAAGTAAGAAGCGTATAGATTGAAAGAGGGAGGAAAGGGTTAACCTTTAACTAGTAGTCTTGAGGACTTTTGTTGGTGAGCCTTCAAGTTCTTTTAGGGTCTTACTATAACTAAAGAGGGGAAAAAACGAATCTAGAGGAGGACTTCTAGGCTGCTATGTAGATCAAGGGAGGTTCAAGGCCAAATAGAAGTGACTAACATTGAATTATGGGAGATCTATGCCTCTCCTCTCATAGGAAGCTTTGGTGTCAGCAAAATCCATCTTGATCTGCTTCAGCCTAACATCTACTCCATCAGAAAGCTTTTTTTTAGGGTGATTATTTTTTCAATGTTTCTGCCAAAGCTGGTTTCCTTTTGGATTTTGATATCACTGGTTGAGACCAAGATCTTTTGGCATCAACTTTATCTTGAGGGAAACATCCTAAATCATAGATAAACTGATACAAGAGGCAGTCAATTGCACTAATCAATAGCAAACCATTTTAATTTTACATTCAAAAAGCTAGTCTCCAAAAATATCATGATTAGTTGTTAGTGATAAATAAGTAATATAGACCTATCATGAATACCACACTATATCACATTCCATTTAATGAAATAAAGCAGTGCTTTCTAAGTTAAAGACCTTGGTATCTATTTATTTACCGAACTTCCTATTAAATCTACTTTAAGTGTAGATATTTCATAATCAATATGTTCTTTTGTTTATTAATGTATTCAAATCTTGTCCACAAATAATAAAAATAAAAGCAATTCTGTGACCCAAAGGAGAAGCTATTATTGGTTTTTATATGTGAAATTGTTAATACAATACAAAAGGTGTTCAGAGGTTTTAATGTTAACCCCCAGTATACTAGTGAATTATACAATATATAACAATATAAACTTACCTTGAAAGAGAAAGGCTTTACTTGCATTGTGTAATCCAAATACCTGCTTCACGCCTCTGGTATTGTTCAAAATATCCAATTCTTTGATTATATCAATTTGTAAGTCAGGGTCTGTTCCAAATCCAATCACTAAAAGCAGAAAAAAATATATATTATCCTTAAATCTGGGCATTGTACACAAACATTTTTATATTTTTCCCCTATCTTTCTGTTGACATACTTATGCAAACATCAATGATTGTAGGTATTATGGCAAACTGTCCTTCTCATCTCTAGTTGTGGTCATATTCCTGAAACTTATTGTGGAACACAATCACACAGGAGGATTCAATACGTTTTTCAATGTTTACTGAGAGTGCCACAAGAATAGTTAAAACAAATTTTAAAAGTAAAAGGCCTAACTCTCTCTGAGCACTACTACTTTGTTTTGTTAGAACCCTATCTAAAAGTGCTCCAAACCAACAAACTTTGGATGGGGCAAAAACAGAATAAATTAGTCAAACACTTTTCTTTAAGTCACTGGCCTGTATGTTCCGAAAGTCTAACTTTCTCTCTGTCAGCAGATGGCTTTCACTGTAAAGCTCTCTCTGGGTTTTTGGTTGCAACACTCCATCTGAGCTGCAACACTCTCTCTGGTCCAGCTGCAACAATCTCTCTGGGCTCTGGGCTGCAACTAACTCCTCAACAGACTGTCCAGGCCTTTTCTCAGCTACAGCACCATTGTGATGTAAGAGAGCTTTTAACACCTGCATTACTGGAATGGTCAAATATCTCTATCCAGCCTCAGACTCACACACCTATCCTATAGGACTCTCCCACACCTCTGTATGACTTTGTTAAATTATGTATCTACATACATCAATTGGCTCAGTAGGAAGTTCTTCATATAAATAACATGTTTTACAAACTATACTCAGATACATCTATAAAACAATGACAAATAGAACCATGACTACAATGTTCAGCAATCATTTCCAATAAAGAGAATAATTTCATTGAAATAATATAGTTAAACATTTCTATCACAGGCCTGAGGACTAGAGTCCATATAATCAATGTTGCAAAACATGGAACACCTCCATAAGCCAAGATGTGAGGCTCAAATGTGTGTAAAGTGTGGGTTATTCTGATTAACCTACCTGTGCACAAATAGAGATATGATAAAATATTGACATGGAGGGTCTACTAAATTAGATAATATTTATTTTAACTGTTGGACTATAACTCCCAACTATTTATCCATCCATTTCTTCATCATTCTATTTCGACCAACCATCCTTCCATCTGCATGTTTAAAGGTATATATAAATTTCCCTGTTTTTACCTTTTTCCTCGCCACATGATTTTTTTTCTGTAAATGTTTAGATGTATTCTATTGACTCCAGCTCACAATTTACCTCCTTAAGACTAAATACTCCTAAAACTTGCCTTTTTAAGTAGAATTTCAGGGGGCATGAACATATGATAGCAATATTTAAGCAAGCCCATAATTTACTTCTTAGACACCGCCAATAGTAAATGAGACCGTCATCATGACGTCAGTAACACATGGAAGTTACACGTAATCCACAATCGGAGGCTAAGCATTAATGGGAGACAATTACTAATATTTGCCGATCAGGCTCACAATCAAGCAATCTATCATTCTATAAAATGTATTAGAGTATCTGTTCTAGTCCATGTAGGTTTCATGATATGTATTAACCCGTGTAGTCCTGATCGATATTGCCCAGAAATAACATTTAGAAATAATATTTTTATTTGCATATTTGTGGGTTTGAGACTGTTGTGCAATTAATTATAATGTTTTTCCATGCCTTCCCATGCTTTTAAAGTAGAGAATTGTGTGTTTAATTTTTGACAGAAATGTGATACTTTTTTTCAGTTGTGGGATAGACTTTATTTGTGTAACTTCAATTGTTTAGTGCTTGTAATATTCAAGCTGTGCTAAAACCAATGGAGTTCTAAGGTCGGTATTGAGTCTTTGGCTTGTCCGCAGTGATTGTGGGTGGGGAACTAGTAATCGGATTGCAAGCAGCTAATATGTGGCAGTTTTAAGTGTGTATAAATATACAAATTGGCCTTTAGAATAGGGTTTTAAGTCTCTAGCTGAAGGTAATAAGACATGGAATAGGTTTTTTACTATTACTGTGGTACTGTGTATGTGTGGCTGGTTTCTTTGTATGAAACCGATAAACATTAACAAAACACCCATTTACACGTTGATCCACTTTTTCATACAGATTCCGTTCTCCAAGCAAAATGTTATTTTTTCAAGCAGACCTAAGATTCCCAGCAGTCATCACAATATCTTTCATCTTTCTTTTGCTATTCAGTGAGTTATCAAAGTGGAATTGGAAGCAATCAGTCATAAAGTCTCATCTTTTATATTGCACAAAACCTTCTCCCTTTTTACATCAGACACCAGGTACCTTCAGTGGTAACCTGGCACTTTGAGAGGATTTCTCTAATCAGTTTGGGAGATTGTTTACAGACAGGTCATGACTTGAAAAATTCTAAATATATAAAATACCTGTGTATCTATTTACTTTTATGTACTTTGGTTAATTTTAGGCTATAAAAAGAGAGCTTATCAAACGTAATAAAATAAATAGTCCCTGTTTGGGCCCACTGCAGCTCATGAAAACACAGACTCTGTGTCTGCATACACTGCAGAGGGCAGACCCATACAGGGACTATTTGTTTGATTCTATGGGGTAAAACAGAGCTTCTAAGTACTTCATAATAAAATAAAGTACATAAAAGTAAATAGATACCCAGGTACATTATACACACAATAAAATCCAGAAACCTTTCCCATCCCTTTAACTCAATACCATCACTTGCACTATGCAGATATCGTTATTCTTTGCTTAATTATATATAACTGCTTGACTAATTTTGTGCACCTGCACACTATATAATGCTGACTAAGATTGCAGAAGCTGCCGGTACCAAATGCAAGGAATGGCATGATGACTGCTGTAAGAGCAGAAATGAATTCCAGATTAAAATCCCTTTAGATTGGAAAATTGCAAGTTTTCAGTCTTGTAAAGTGCTTTGGGGAAAGGTACTAAGTATCTAAGAGTTTAAGCCCAAAGACGGGCCCTTTATTGTTTGCCATGATTTGTTAATGTGTTTTGCTTTGTAATTAACGCCTATATAGCATTACGGATTATATTGGCGCATTACAATGATAATAAATAATAAAATGTGCCAATGTCATTTCCAGCAGGGACTGTGTTTAATATATCGTTTTCTTATTCTTCCGCTGTCTGATCTCGGTAGCTGCCCTCTCATGTTTCTGAATGCTTTGGGCACATCTCGGCACACTGTCAGTGCCTCTCACTGCTCCCGCTTCCTTTAAGACGTTCCTCTGGAGTATTTCAAAGCCCTATTTTTGGCTCCCTTTGTTTTATTATTTTTTTTCTTCTGAAAAGCTCTCTTTGACAATATTGTTGCCATTTAGGGACATTCAAGATATGTCATTGCTTAATATCCTGTCTCAGGCTTTGCAGTAAGAGTCAAGACAATCTGCTTCCATCTAGACCGTTTCCATTGATGTTCAAGCAGCAGAATTGTGCCAAAACGTGGTTATTTTCAAAAGGCAGATAAAAAGTAGCTTTAGATTGATATGGATACATAAGAACTAGACTTTATAACAACATCTTTTAAATATACTATTGTATTCTCACAATTCTGTTTTAATGCATATCTTGAGTAGAGCAAAACACAGGGTTGAGTCACATTATTATGACCATCAACTTGTGGCGCCAGCAGCGTATAGCTAATGAAATAGTGCACGTGGCATGCGCTGGCTAGGAAGGTATAGAAGATGACATGTAGGCAATCTGCACACATATTTACCATCACTGTTATGGGTAACACATGTATTTTATCTGACTTTGAAAAAGGGATAATCATTGGTTTTCGGGTTAAGGGTGTCGGTATTTCTGAAACAGCGCAGTTTGCGAACTGTTCACCTGCTTCTGTGGTTAAAGAGTACCGTGACTGGACAAATGGCATGACCTGGCCATGGCGGAAAAAAAAGGCGGGGAAGCTCCGGAGCACTAAGTGCCATTGTTGTCAGAGGTGAACAGCGGCTATGAAGGTGTGTGAGGGCCAACCGACACCCTACGGCTGAGCAGCTCACCATCCAAACAAACCAGGGCTACCAGATGTATGTCTAAAACGATAGGACAACCAACCCTGTTGCATTAGGGGCTCTGAAGCAAACTGCTGGCCACTGCACCCATGCTGAACCTCTTCAATTTGCACGACAATAACGAAACTAGACCTCTTCTGATTGCCAAAGGGATGCCTTCTCTGATGAGTCACGTTTTCTGCTCCATCGACTGGACGGAAGTCGGCGAGTCAGGCGTGAAACCTCCAGGTACAAACACTTTGCAACCATTGGTGGAAGAACACAAGCTGGTGGCAGCAGCGTTGTGGTGTAGGGAATATTTTCGTGGCATTATCTGGGTCCACTCATACCTCTGGAAAGTACTCTCAACCAATTGGGTTTATCTATCCATCCTTGCAGATCAAGTATACCAATACATGTTGACTGTCTTTCTTGGAGAGGATGGGATCAGTGCAACATGTCACATGACAAGAATTGTCCAGGAGTGGTTGAGGGAGCATGACAAAAACTTCCCTGTCCTTCAAAATCCCTGTATTTGAACTCCATGAAGACCAGTGGTACCACAATGGTCAACATGTTTTTGCTGTATGGATCCTCCACCGCTATGCACTCTTCTGCAGCTGTCAGATGCACTGCAGTTTGCATGATTCCAGATACCCTTGCCAACTTTCCAGCGTCTTATTGACTCACTAACCCGCCGTCTAGCTGCTGTCCGTGCCGCACACTGCAGTTATTCGGGATAGTAGCAGGTGGTCATAATAATGTGACTCGACTGTGCATATTTAGACACCAAAACAAAAAAATCTGCAGCCTTTAATTTATTTCATGTTACAAGAAATAATTATTTACGGAACAGCTTTGTGTGTATGTTTTCTCAATTTTTGTAAACTAGTGAGACTTCTATTAGTCCTACCAACGCTTGCACATTACCACTTTCCTACATTAGCCGGAGTAAACTTCCTCCCACCTGTAGAAACCGAATAGCTGAAACATAAATGGCAGATCCCACTGAAGCATAATCATATGTAATAAAGTAAATTATGTATTTTTGTTTACTTCCTAAAAGCATTATGACCATTTATCATTTTAAAAAAACAACAACATATTAATACAGTAGACCTTTATAAAGCTATTACATGCGGCCATGGGAGCTGCCATTACTGTGTCTGCTTACATGCCTTCAATTAACATTTTTGATTTACTTCTACTGAGACCTAACAATTAAATGAAACCTTATCAATACTACAGATTCATCTATGTAACTAATAAGTAACGTGTATTGGAAACTTAACAAGCAAACAATATCAGACACACACACGTTGCTAAATACATGGATTAATATTATAATTACTTATTCTTATTAATTCATTATTATATTCTGCATTACTTTTCAAGTGGATTTTTGTTGAGTCTGTGCTTAAAATCACCAATAAACTTAACTTGATCTAACATATTCCATTTTAAAGGGCCATTTACCTCACTATAAGTGCTCTTCGTGGTGTGAAAGAGCACAAGATTCTAAGTTAAAATAATCTATTGCTTTTTTTTTAATTACACAAAAACAGCTAAAAAAATACTGTTCTTCGATCTGTTTACAAACACACTGCTGACCTCCATGAACACATGCCGACACAGAGCAAAGACAAAGATTTATAGATTTCTCTGAACTTCAGGAACGCAACACGGAAAACTTAACCTCTGACTGTTATTTTTAGTAGATTCCAGCAGTCATTTCCCTGCACAGATGAATTTGTGAAGGGTTAACACTCGGTCTGCTGGTGCTCATTGCAAAGAGCAGTTTGCTGTGAGTGCTTCTGGGGGCATGTCAGAGTCTCCATGTAAAAAGAGATTTCATTTATAAATTTGTGAACATATTTAAAAAATGCAAAAAGTATTCCAACATGTTTTTAAGAGATCTTTTATTTGATGTGGTCCAAACTGTGCTGAATTAAGTGGCCCTTTAAGGACTGTTGCTTAGTATTGCCACTTAAATGTTTAAAAGCACAGATGTCTGTAACTTGTGACTTAATGTTTTTTTTTTTTGTAACATAAGGAAAACTGAAAGCACTTTCCACCCACCTAACCTAGGGTGGTCTTCATTTACAGATATATAAACTACCTATAATATAACCGCACCTGCAAACAATCGCCCTAATTTCAGATCAGTTTATATCAAGACACCAGAATTTGGAAAGTTCCCTGTTTTTAATTTTTAACTAAACTACCTAAGTGTTTATTTGCATATCTAGACATCATTTTATGAACAAGTGCTTAAAAGCTCTGTTTTCACTTAAACAAACCTTCCAAACAGTTCCTGTAAATGTCTGCCCCCACAGCTCAATGTTTCTATTGTTATTGCATCATTTAGTCATGTCCGACTCTCTGTGACCTCATGGACATCCCAGGAACATCTTTATGTCCATGGTCATGCTGATTCACTTGGCTTTCATGGCAGAGATATTGGAGTGGGTTGCCAGGTATTCCAAAGTAGTCTCCCATCCAAGTACTGACCAGGCCCAACCCTGCATGGCTTTAGGGTGGGTGTGACCTCTTGGTTCCCTGACTGGAATCAAACCCAGATTGCAGTGGCGAAAACACTGAATCCTAACCACTGGACCACCAGGAAACCCTATATGTTTCTATTGGTACTAGATGTTAAATGTGATGTTAAATGTGTAAAATAATGTTTAAATATACAAATAAGTAGTTTATTTTAAAGTTAAATCAGGAAAACTTCTAAAACGTCCTTTAAATCAAACAAGCTCCAGTCCGCCATTTATACATTACCCTAAACCATTTGTACTTCTGCTCACACTCTAATAAATTCCCTCTTCCTTCCATGTCCTTTCCACCAACTCTTCCTCCCACACCTCCTCATTACACAACCTTTGCCGCATACAGTTCCTGAGCATGCACACCCACCTTCATCTCCATCTCATAGACCAGGGGTGGGCAAGTTCGGTCCTGGAGAGCCCCAGGCCAGGATTTGAGGATATAGCTGCTGGATACAGGTGAGTCAATTTCTTCTTCAGTCATCCTGATTGAATCACCTTTGCACTGAAAGAATATCCTCGAATCCTGGCCTGTGTGTGGCTCTCCAGGACCGAACTTGTGTACCCGTGTCAAAGACCACTTCATCTTGCTGCATGACCCCACCATTGAGTCTAATGTCGTCTCAAAGACCTGGAACTATGCCCACCATTGATCTCATATTTTATTAAAATAAAATAAATGAATTAACATCCATATTAAAATGACCAATGAATTTTAATTAAAAAATCACTTTTTTGTCAAACATGTAACAAACTAACAATATTAGAAGTTGTGTAAATCATGGGCATAAACAGTCTTAAAACATATTTTTGAGAAAATCAGAATTTTTGAAGAGTATACGGAATCAATTTGGTATTTGTTACATCACATCCTCAGAGTTGAATCATGTGGGTGTTTTGTAGACTCCTTGCTTCAGGAAATGCAACCATATCTCTCCAGAAATGTAAATGCTCCTCTCAAACCCATACAAATTTCCACCAACGTATCACTGATTCCCTCAGGGCCCAGCAGAGGCATCAACATTTATTTTTTTTCTAATTAAAAACAAGTTATTTGACTTTTTCCTTGCTTAATTACGCTCTTAATTAGACTCACAATTTTCAAACATATTTTTCCATTGTGCAGTGGTTCTTAAATAACATCTAAACAATGAATTAACAGACATAAAATTCTGAATAACTAATCTTGATATCGCCTTCTAAATCTCTACCTTGTCGCGGTAAAGGGGATTTGTATACTTCAATGATGGATATGGGAATTGGAAAGGGTAGAAGCTGGGAGTTGTCAGTTTGTTGGGAGGAAGGTGTGTTGGGGCCACGCTGGGAGGAGAGTTAGATTCAGATGTTTTCGAATCAAAGCGCAATCCACTGGAGAAGGAACTGGCAACCCACTCCAGTATCTTTGCCATGAAAACCTTATGGATAAGCGCAACCAGTTACAAGGTGTGCCTGGTGTGGTACAGTACATAGCGTCACGGAGAGTCAGACATGACTGAACAGTTAAACAACAAATCTTGATAAAGGGCAAACTGCTTTAGAAAGTAAACATTTGTCATTTTTCACCCTTTTTCTATGCAATAATAAGCTTCCATCTTCTTTAGTGAGCCTGCTTCTGAAATTCCTATTGTGCAACTTCCTCTCTGCTTTCAACGGTGCCTCCCACCACAGGAAGTAGATCACTAGAAACTTAAAGGGGTATAGAAGGTTTCCGGAACTTACTAGATAGATAATATCCCTTTGTATCCATTTACTTTTATGTACTTTATTTTACTAAGAAGTCCATCCTTTGATACAACATTGTTCTTCTGGGCCAATGAGGGGGAAGGGGTGTGGTGTAAATTAAAATCTTATCCAGTTTTCACTTATAACTACAAACCCCCCACCCCTTCCCAATAATACAGCTCTCAGGATGTGTTGCAATACATGCTCAATGGATTCCTGTATTCAAAAGTGAAGATATACCGTATGTTATCTTGGTATATACTTGACAAACAAGAAATGTAGTGGTCCTTTAAAATATGCACCATGTGTAAAATAATATAGCCCATAACTTACTATTTTTATAGGCAATTATGCTACTATGGAATCTATCATTTTAGTTTCAACAGATCAACTTCCTAAGGTGGGAGGAGACATTACTATCTGCACAATGGAAATGTGTCAGTTACATATGCCAGTGCTCTCACAAGCAGTAAGCAGAAGAGCATACGTTTACAAGGACTCCCCCCCATGAGAAAGTAACAGGCAGCTGATGAGAGGAAAGCAAAATGGCACCATTTATTAAAAAATAATGGGAGTTGCGAATGGTATAAGTTGTGTTTATATTTTACTTTCCAAAAACATTTTGCTCATAAGTATGTTTAGTTAATCGAAAATCAGTATAGAAAAAACTATAATTAATGATGCTAATTGTCAAAAGACTAATTGACTGCATTAAGGCTATGAGTATGCGCTGTTGATGATCACATCGCGCTGTACCGTGTTTATTAGTCATTGGAAATATAATCAACACATCATATTATTTAAGGGTAGAGGAATATAAAATTGAGGTAAAAAAGAAGCACATCAAAGGTTGTGCGTATGTGTGTGTGCGTCGTACAGTCGTGTCCGACTCTCCGTGACCTCATGGACCGTAACACACCAGGAACATCTTTATGTGCATGCTCATGCTGATCCACTTGGCATTCATGGCTGAGATACTGTAGTGGATTGCCTGCTCCTTCTCCAATGGGCCACTGCATACAGCTCCTGGTAATCGTGGGTGGTCTCCCATCCAAGTACTGACCAGACGCAACCCTGCATGACTTCAGGGTGGTGTGATCACTTGGTTCCCTGACTGGAATCAAACCCAGATCGCAGCTGTGAAAGCACCAAATCGGAACCACTGGAACACTAGGGATAGGGGACATTTAAAACCTTATCTATACATAAGAATATTTCCAATTGGTTGTTACTAAAAATATAAAAATAATGCTATGTAACTGACATTAAATATTGATATTATAGGCTAAAATAAGTATCCAAGATCTTAATTGGCTTTTACCCTGTGCCTCTATTTAACACTCATATTGGGGGTGATTACAGGGGTGTGTTACTGCCTAAACGGCCCAAGCCTAGGGCAGCACATTATCAGGGGGCAGCAGGTTGCCTAAAGATGCAGTGCAGTACGTTGAGAGACAAGGATTTCCCCTTAAAAATACTTTTTTGTGTCTATATGTATGTGTATGTATATTTTATTTGAGCACAGAAAAATACAAATTCTCATTAATGTTCCATATATAAATATATATATATATATATACACACACATAAATATTTATATATATACATAGACACATGTATTTACTATGGCACAAAAAGAATGCTATAATATTATACTGAGAATAAGAGTTTTTTCTCATAACAATATTTCAAGATTTATTTCAGCCTCTCGAGGAAACCTCACCAACCAAGATAAAGGTCTCTCGAGAAACCAAAACATCAATATGTTTTTATAAGAAAATTTCAGGTTTATGTAACTGAATCCCTCTGACAATGGTTTATTTCTGCTGTTCTACACTCGCTCCATGCTGAATATCCAGACATTTCCTCTCAGATTTTCAAGGAGTAGATTAGATTAACGTGGAGATGGATAAGAAAGAAAGACAGTGAGAGAAAGAACTGGAGATGTAGACATCAACCAACCATCAATGAGTGCTTACCTCATATGAACATTATTATATTCAGCGGTTTGCAGCTTCACGTTGCACCCCATACATTTAATGCTCTCAGACAATTTATAGACTTTTGTTTCTGGAGAGGAAAGCTATGGGAGGTCTGGATAAGCTATTAAAAAGTAAATATACCGTATTGGTCTGAATATAAGCCACACCTTTTTTCCGATTTTTGAGCTTGCGAGTTACGGGTGCGGCTTATATTCGTGACCATAAAAAAATCATTGCCGATTTGCGAACTTTGCTTGTTAGGTGGCTTCTATTCGCGAACGCAAAATTACTGCCAATTTGCGCGATTGCGAGTTAAGGGTGCCGATTTTTGTGCTTGAGACTGCGGTATTGAATAGCGATTTAAGGTTTTAGTGATTCTAACATCCTGTAAAGCCTGTAACCTGCAAAAAAAGCTACAGTGCTAATTAAAAAGCCTGTTTCTTGCAATGGCTGATCACTTGGAGAGTCTTTTTCTCTCCAATTTTACGGGTGCGGCTTATATTTGAGTACTATCTTTTCTCTATTTTTTCCCCTTGAACTTTATGGGTGCGGCTTATATGCGGATGCGGCTTATATTCGGACCAATCCGGTATTTCACAAATAAGTCCCATAAATTAGAACTATGGTATTCCCAGTAGTAAATACAAACGGGAGAGCTGGATCATAAAGATGGCTGAGCGCCATAGAAGTGACACCTTTGAATTGTGGTGTTGGAGCAAACTACTTAGAGTCCCTTGGACTGTAAGGAGATCCAAATAAATCAATACTTCAGGAAATCAAGACAAACTGTTCACTGGAAGGTTTGATCATGAGGTTCAAATTCAAATATTTTTGCCATATCATGAGAAGACAGGATTCCTTAGAGAAGACTCTGAAGCTGGAAAAGAATGAATGCACATGAAAAAAAGAGATGGCAGAGGCAACTATGGATAGATGAGATAATTAAAGCAATGAACATGAGCTTGATGGAGCTCAGAGGGGCAGTTGCTGACAGATGTGTCTAGAGTGCTGTGATCCATATGGTCATGGGGAGTCAAACATGACTGAATGACTAAACCGCAAAATGTATCCTGACCTCAGACTACCTGAGAGCACATTGTTTATGGACATCCCTTATTCCATAAATGATGGGCTCAGGTTGCCTACTCAACCTACTACAGAATAGCTAAGTTCTCTAACAAACTAACATTAGTAGCTGTGAAGGCAAGTATTTTTTGGGAAGCTCTTAATTTAGAAGACTTTACTAATGCATAGAACAGTGATGATCAGCTCTCCACCAACAGTCCAGGATTTCAAGCTCTTGCTGCATGAGCCCAGGTGGAACAATCAGAATCAGAGAGAAAAATGGAATACCGAGAAATCCTGGACTTTTGGAGGCCCTTGGAGGGTCAAGTTGCCCACCAATGACATTGAAGATGGCAATAATCAGTTATATTACTTGGTCAAGTCATACGAGTAGGGCCTGCTTTCGTGTATGTCTTGGGAGGAGGGGGACGGAGACAAATGCTACCGATTTGAATCAGTGAAACTAAAAATGTATTTCCTTTCTCCATCCCTCCAATCCTGAATGCATAAAACTAGCACAAGAGATGCCATAAGACTCCCAACCAACATGGAAGCTGTCCAGTGACATATTGCTATTTTTTTGTTTGTTTCATATTTTAAAAATATCTATTCTTTCCCAAAATGCTGAGATCCTTAACAATTAAAGGGCACTGGCTAAGATGATTTAAAGCCCAGCTAGTATGGGTTTGGTAACAGGCAATATTACTGTAGACTGATGTAAGCAGAATAGCAGAACCACAAAGGTTCCTGACAGATACATTTATCTACATTAGAGCCATTAAATTCCTATTAATCAGCCAAGACAGACCGGGAAACTTTTATATTATCATCAGACGTTTGGCTTGAACTGAGATCTCAAAGTTCCAGGTACACAGTAATTCAGATGAGGTGGTGCTCTTCATGTTGTGAAAGATCCCAAAATTGTGTATTAAAATGTTCTATATGATTTGATTACACTAATAACAGCTAAAAAAATATTACTTTTTAAGTCTCTGTTTACATATAGTTTATTTTACCAAGGCTGCTGTCTTTCTGGGCCTCCCTTTATATATTTTATCACTATACTCATGGCCGAGGAATACATTTTCCATTCAACCCACTTTTGATGGTAAAATATCCTTACCACCCACTTGTGCCGCAGTAACTCCATTTCCCCTATCTCATTTCTGGTTACATAAATCATATGACCCTAGCTATGCGCCGCCCTGTACTTACCAGGTAGTGACCCGGACCCTAGGCTCTTTCACCAGCTCTTTAACCAGCCAAGCGTGGCGCTGCGGGTCTCCAGCGTGTGATGTCACTCATTAGCAACACCACCTAATGATTACCCTGCTGCCCACCATGATAGCTTGAATCACCCACTAGTGGGCAGTAGGGACCAGGTTGACTACCACTGGTCTAACCAATCACCCCACCATACCAAAGCAAACTTCATATTCCAACAGCCCACAATTTCATTATATTGTCTATCACTCGATTCTACTGTTGAGTTAATATTGTTATTTTTAGGCTAAAGTTAGTAAATTACAATTATTATAAGAACTAATTCAATAGTATGCTGTAATAATAAAATTATGGTATTGTATCAGTGGCCCGGTTATTTCATATTTGAATATTTTAATTTGCAAATGTTAAATGTCAAGCCAGTTAGGTACGATTTATCTATCCATCTTTCTGTCCCATCCGTCCATCTGACCCATTTATTCACCCACCTATCCTGTATCAAGATTGACTGCACAGGAAGAAATGTAAGTGAAACCTCTTGAAATATTAGTAAAATTACACCTGAAGTACAGATACACCTAAGAATATGATATTACAAAAGTGTACATCATGGAGACTATTTTTTTTCAAATAATATAAATAATTAATCAATCCTCTAGTAAAACTAGTCTGTTATTGGGACTAGAATTTGCCGGTTAAGTTATAAAATTGATAGGTGAACCCTTAAATATCAGAGTGAAATCATCTATTATTCTAATCTATTATTCGCAGTCAGTCGATTAAGACTTACTAATATTCACATTAGCCACATATGACTAATTAGTCACACAGTGGTGGCGTGGGGAGGGATAAGTGTGACTGTCATTTGTGAGTAATCAAGTACATAGCGATCATCTGGGAGGCGAGATGAGCGCTGAGATCTGTAGTATGGCATTTATTCTGTACATCGAAGGTGAGCTCAACAAAGGCGCCGCTCATAGCAAGCTTTCAAATTCACTAAATAGGTCAAGCTTGGGGTGCACAGCCCCTCTATTTGTAGTCACCTATGTTTGTTCCATTATAATAAATGTAGGGAGCGGGTTGCAAGGCTTGCCAACATCTTGCTGCTCACCTTGTATACACAATAAACATATTTCTGCTATTTTCATTCACACTTTATCAATGTGTAGGTAGCTATTGGAAGATTAATTAACCATTTTTAACTGTAAAAACGTATATAGTCTGGTGAAAAAATACACTAAAGATCTACAAGTATTTTTCTTAAAATCATTACAGTCTTCAATCAAGGTAAACAACCAAATATCCATATTGTCTACGGATTTATTTACCTGGCAAAAATATACAAAGGGATAAAGGATTTACTCCCAGATACACCTACCTGGTAAATATATATTACTTACATTATACTTTTACAAAGTGATGAAGGACTTCTCTCTCCCTTGATTTACTTATCTATAAAGACTTGTAGAGGACTTGACTTTACAATATATGGTATATATAAGAAATAGACTGGTTAGTTAGCAACAATTTATTTCTCATTTCAAACATAACAAATCCAATTCTGTACTGAATAGTATCTGGCTACAAACTATTCAATTGGCATAAATTAAATTAACAACTTGATAATAAATGTTATTATTTTCTATACACTTGTACTCCAACTTGGGGCCCGTCATCAATTTTGCTGTTTTTATATATTTTATTTGCTGTATCTTTAATGTATTACTAATAAAGAATTAAGATTTCATTTCCCTGACCTCCTTTTTTTGTGGGCACAATCGAGAGACCCAGCCCAAGCTCCAGCTAAACTCTCTTTTGGTCTGTTTCCCCTTTCACCTCCTGGCGCCACACCGTGGGTGGGAGATGTGCCTATGTGCAGTCAACATATGCCAGATGGAAATCAAGATAAGAGACCAGACTTACTTACTGGCACCAAAATCACACTTGGGAGTTCCCCATGATCACACCTGGGAGTTCCCACAAGGGGATTCTCCGGCACCCATCCCGGAGGAGTTTACGTCGGCAGGTACCTGATCGGAAGAGACTCAAGTGGAGGAAGGTTCAAGTTGGGTATGTGGACCTTATTTAATGTTTGACCTGCCTTTTGTTCGATTCTCTATAAAATGTTTCAACAGCCCCCCAATAAAGGTTCTTCTGGTTAACGATTACTTTAAATGACGGTTACGTTTTTTAGAAGGGAATATCGTACTCTGCCCCATGAGCATGGACTGTAGACATACCCATCTGATAAGGGTACCTAACAAGTAGGATTTCCAGGGCGTACCATTGCTGCTGGTCCCGTAGCATAACAGAGACAAATTAATCTGTATTTAATTATTTTAAAATTTGTTAGAAATGTTTGTACATTATCAAGTAAAATTAAAAGAGAATACTATAGACATTATACCATAAGAAGACTAAACCTGAAAATATTTTAACCATGTAGTTTGGAAATGAAGAATTCACAAATAAGGACTGCTATTTGCTAGTAGTTTGCTGAATTTCATTTATTTATATGTCACATTTCAAGGCAATGGTATGTTTTAATAATTCAAATTTATTCATTCATTGTTTTACGGTGTCATCTGTCAAGGTCCTCGGAAAAAGCTACAAAATCGTCCAATTTTTCTCCCCAGCAGCTGCAAATGATGGAAGATGACTGCGGATAGACTACAAGCCCTCAATTATGTGTAAATCCAACCATCCCCCACTAAAGATGCTCGCAAAGCAAATAGTCTACAGGGAATGATTAGCTGGTAATAATAGCTCAGTCGCACAATTGTTCCTGCAATAAGAATTACATAGTGTTCGGTAATAATGAAATTAAAATGGAATCTGGCGTTCGTATTGGAGAATACAGGAACAGCCTAAATTAAAAGATCCTCGGCATCTAGCAGATTAGCCATTATCTCTCAGATATTGACACATTAAAATAACTATCGGCAGACGGCAGGACGCTACGGTCAATTGATTCTAGTGGACACTCTCTTCAGAGCGCAATAATTCTGCAAGAGATAAGAGCCTCTTAGGAGGAGTCACAGATTGCCTATTTACAAAAAAAAGTCATATTACCTTAATGCGATTTTTTAGGCATTTTTTTGTTTGTTTTATATAAATGTTGTAATTAGGTGATGTAATGTTACCCTCCTTAATAATGAATATTTCACTTCCTTCTAAGCTGTAACAGATCAACTGAGCATATTGAAACATGCTAAACTGCCCCCCCCCCCCATGAATGTGGCTTTAGGTTACAGCTGTGATATATGGCACCTTACACGAGAGAGGGTTCAAAAAGAAAAAACAGTTAGTACATGAAGGTACCAATGCACAATTGAAAGTATAAATGTTTGAAAGCTTTAAGTTTGAGTAAGAGGATAATTCCCCTTCTGGATCGCTACCATGTTGTGATGAAGGGGCTTGTGTACTTCAATGAAAACTTTTTTTTGATAACTGAAGGGATCCATAACATATTGTTGTGTGAGAGGGAGTTATAGTTGCATTGAATGATGCTATGTGTCTGTTTCTGGCCAGAGAGGAAAAAGGGGAGTGGTGTTAATTTTATCCTATTATCAATAATGATCTGTCCCACCCCTACACCCATGGGCATAGGAGCCCAACAAATTTGGGTGGGATAAATCAATTCTACTCCCAGGACAGGAAGCAGGGGTGCATCTTCAATGCACCGGGGGCCCCATTGCTGCAGTGCCCCTTTATATAATATTTAATTATATTGTGGGGCCAGGGGCATTATATATATATATATATATATATATATATATATATTATATATATAAAATGTATGTATATATACAAACGGATTATGTGTATATACTTAAATGTGTATATATATATATATATATATATATATATATATATATATATATATATATATAAATTATGGGTCAAAGCTTTCATGGGAAAGACATACTGTTCCATAGCGCAGGTGTCATCTAGTGGCCAAATCTGGTAATGCATGATTAGGTTTAATTTTGCTATTTTTTGTGTCTGCTATTCATTTAATCTATCGGGGGGGGGGGGGGGGGGGGGCTGTCCCCCTCATCCCCCCCCCCTTAGTTCCTACACCCCTGCCTACACCTTCCTCCTCTTATAGCTACAAACACATATACCCATCACTAAGCCCTTATGATGTCAAACATACACAAAATGTATTCCTGTACTCATAATGCTACAGCTGCTAATATTGTTAGTTTGGTAAATACTTTACAAGCAAGTATCTTTGTAAATTAACTACAGTAGTCCCTTGATTATAATGATCATTGGTTACCATTTACTGCACCCTATTGCCTTAAGTGGCTTGTTATTGTGAACTGATCAGTAACATTTATTTATGTATTTAACCTGTTACAAGGTATTTAACCTGTTCTTAAAATCTGTTCAAAACAATAAATGTCGAATAGGGAATAAAAAAATACAACATAAATACATTTGTCATGTTTAATGGAATGAAAAATATTGTGATCAAAACATATCCAAGATTTTTAGTGCTCATTTGATTCTAATGTATCGCGGCATGATAGGGGAGAAAGTTGCAGCTGTAAAAACTGATGCAAGCGTTGCAAGATATTATTCAATCTGTCTCATTGATTTACAGCCTCAGATTATTCAAGCAGAATATTTTTTCCTCCAGAACAGCGTGCAACCTGAGAATTATATATTATAAATTCAACGTATACAAAATGACTCTACAGGGAGAGAATTCCCTTATTGCTGATTGTATCTGGGGCACAGTTGTACTTCACATGTATATAATTGGTTCAATGACCCAACCTAGATTTCATGATATACATTATTGATGACATACAGATGGCACTGAGCAATGAAATCATCAACAATGTCCCCTAGAAAAAAGGCAGTGCATGTTTGGTTTGCTGGTATTGATAGGAAGGGTTTGGTGCATTAGACTATTTGTATAAAACTAGAGCAGGATTGTAGGACACAAAGGGGTATTTTACATTTATCAAAAAGAGTAAGAAACATTGATTTAGTAACTCTGCTACTGACATACTCTCATATTTTGTACTTTCCTTATTGGATTAAAGGCCCACTGTAGTTTAGGAAAACTCCTCACCATCCTACTGTTGTTGTGTAGTCGTTCAGTCGTGTCCTACTGCCTGTGACCTTATGGATTGCGGCACACCAGGCACATATTGTGTCTGGTTGTGCTCATCCATAAGGTTTTCTTGGCAAAGATATTGGGGTGGTTTGCCAGTTCCTTCTCCAGTGGACTATGATTTGTCTGAACTCTCTGCTATGACCTACCCTTCTTGGGTGACCCTACATGGTTTAGTTCACAGCTTCATTGAGGTACACAAGCCCCTTCACCACTACAAAGTAGCAATCCAGCCCTTTCAAGCCCACATTCTTCTCCATGCAATCATTAATGTTTCCAGCAACCAGCAAATACATCAGTTTTATAGTTTCTAATGAAATACTAGATTTTTGCCATTTTACATCCTCATTTTTTTTTCTCTTATCCAAATATTTCAATAAATGGTTTCATCATTCTGTTAAAGCATCACTTAACAATTTGGACAACATCACTGTAAAGAGCTACTAAAAAAATGTTGAAATCCATGAATTTTTCAAATCAAATATATGTGTATGTGTATGAAAGACTGCCACAGCCTGCCCCATTACTGCAACCATTCAGGTTGTTTGGGGGGGGGGGGGGGGGGGCTGTCCAATATTTACATTTGTCAGACTGTTTATATTTCCAGTGTGAAGGGAACATACCTTCTAAAGGGTTTATTTTTACTTACCAGCAGAAAATTCAAGTTTCTGCTTGGGCATGGGGCTGGGTTATTGCTCTGGGCAGTGATACCAAGAAGATAAATGGAACCTGTACCACATCTATCTTTGCAGACATGGAATACTGGTATGTACCTAAAACAGGAAAGCTATGGATTAACAGTGTAATCTGAGTCCAGGGAAAAGCTGAGCCATCAGTCATAGCCTTCCCCCCTAAAGCCTTACACAGCTTGCAATAGTTTCTGCATTTATTATATTCCTATTTACTAATGCAACAGCCAATTAGCAGAATACACTATTTATAATCAGATATTTAAAATTTAAGAATATTTAGCTATTATTCATGTAATTAAACAATTAAAAATCATTTTAACATACAATTGTGTGCTATTTAACACCATGAAAAACACTTACAGTGAGTTCAGTGGCTCTTTTATCACTTTTTTATGTCCTTTCCATCTGAGTAAATGTAGTTACCTATGACATATAAATATCATAATGCAAAAAATATGCTCTTACTAGTATCCATTTAATGAGAATTCACAGAGAAAAATCACAGAGAAAAGGTGTATTTCCTATGTTTAGAAGTCACTTGTGATTTCTAAAGATAGGGATATCACCAATTAATTTAGAATAAGTACAAATATTTTTAGTTAAATATCATCTTATAAAGTCACGCCATCACCAGGTTGATTCCTTACTAGAAATTAAAAAACTGTTTTCCTTTATAGCAAATAATTCCTTTATTACTATTATTATAATTTATTTATAACGTGCCAACATGCTAAAAATATATATATATATATATATATATATATATATATATATATATATATATGTGTGTGTGTACAGAGGGTGCAGAGGTCTTTACACTTCTAAAACTTTACAATCTTGCAGGCTTCAATTGCAAGCCCGCAATTACCTCCAAACTGAACTTTTGGGTCCGGGTCAAATTTTATCTAAACATTTAGATGTATTCGATTGTCTCTAACTTGTAATCACAGGCTCAAAGCCTGCACATGCAAACCATTAACTCATAAGTAGGATTTCAGGGGGCATGATCATGTGATCTGGCAATAATTAAGCAAGCCCGTAAATTACTTTTTAGACAGAGCCAATAGTAAATGAGTCTGTCATCATGCGTCCGTAAAACATGGAGATAACAATTAACCTGCAATTGTAGGCTAAGCATTAATAAACGCAAATAAGTAATGCGCTCAAGCAATCTTGAAATATATTTAAGCATCTGTTTAAGTACATGATATGTACATTGATATAACATGGAAATAAAAGTTTAAAAATATATATTTTTATTACAGATTTGGAAGCTTGAGACTGTTGTGCAATTAATTATAATGTCTTTTGTTGCTTTCCCAGTATTTTTAGGTACAGTAGTGTGTGTTTATTTGCTTTTGCAGTTATAAGAACATGTGTAACTCACTTGCGAGTCCTATCTAGTACTTGCATAATTTTTTGATAATTTTGTGGTTTACGGGTTTGAAGGCAATTGTGGGCTTGCTGAATCTTTGTAACTCAATATCGAATTTGCGTCCTTTGTACATTTACAGGCTTGAAAAATAATCAATGGAGGTGATAGCGCAGAGTTACGTTTTTGACAGCCGCAATGATTTTCAGCCTGTAACTCGTAATTGGAAGTGTAAGTGTAGCCAATCGAATATCAGTTACATTTATCGGCTACATTACGTGTTCGAGTAATTGCGAGATGAGCGTGTGGAGGTGATGACGGAAGGACATTGTGGGTAAAGTGAAAGGGGTGGTAAGGAGAGCATCTGGAGATTAGATCTGAAACTCAGAGGAGTGGGACAGCAGATGATAAATGTCTGGTTAGATATACGTGCTGAGCAGAGGCACTTAAGATAGATTGGAGTGGGGAGAGAAAGGGGAGAGTGGGGTGTGAGTGAATTGCCGCAATATACAGTATGCAGGATATCAGAAGGGAGTGAATTAGGATTTGGGTTGTTTGTTGCGTGAGAAAAGTATGGAACTGGCTAGTCTATGCTTTATGTATTGTGAAGCTTCGTTTGTCAATATCTAGCTTACTAAGCAAATTTGTGGTAAGTATTCTGGGTAGCAGTGTGCAGATCAGGATCAAAACGTATCAAACGTATCACTTGCCTCTTGCCCACTTAAATTGGGATCCATTTAGGCATGTGTGGCCGACATCTGTATCAGACAGCCGCAAGAATACAGCCTTGTATTAAGATACAGTGCAAGGAGTCATCAGTGCTTTACTCTTGTAAGGAAGGCCTTTCTTCTAGTGAAAGACTAATAAGAGTGGAGGGGTCACTGTCGGGTGCTCCTAGGTCCCATTAAAGTGCTCTGTACAAAGACACCAAGCAATGTCATAGTGCAGCACAAGTCATGTTTAAGGACAGCGGATGAGGTCGGTATTTCAGTTTGACGCTTACATTAGATAAGGTTTTACACTAGATTCTCTCAGCAACTGTTCTACATCATACAATCCTGCTTCCACTCTGTAACACGATGTGATACGTTCACTAGGGTCCATTTTTATAGAAATACTAATAATGCCTCTGAACAACGCTCCCAGCAGTGCCTTTCAAGCAGGTGGCTGCCTATGAGGTTTTTTTGCTTTTTGAGTCTAGAATTAATCTCTAATATAATATGCACATAAGTATTTAAATGCAAAGAATGTGTTTCGTACTTGAATCTGAAAAATGGTTGATGATAATGTGCCACAGTGTGTTTTATTTTTTCTTCAAATGAAGTTTTCATTGCAGAAAAATCCAAAAATACTATTTAAAATGTTTAACTGCTCAGGAGGGCTTGCCTCTTTCGGCAGATGTGTATGTGTCATTGGCAGCCATATAGGAATCATTACTGCAAAAAAGCTGGGGTAGTCAATTATTCTTTACAAAATTCATCAAAGGTCCAAATGCCATATAGATTACATACAGTATATATATATATATATATATATATATATATATATATATATATATATATATATATACAGTAGATTATCAGTTGTCCAGCACCCATGGGGTTTGGTAGAGGATGGATAAATGTAGTTTCTGGTTGTTTGAGAGTTACTAGTAAAAGAGGCCTAGATTAGCTGCACTTCTTTATGTACACCCATAAAAAAATGTATTCTGCCCTGGACTCCCTTTTCATTAAGACATTTGGACTTTGGCGAGTTTTGCACAAAATGGACTAATCACTTTCGTCAGGACTCCATTGAATTATTAAATGTATTATATATTTCAAATGAAGCCTCAAAATGCTTAAATAAGCTGTATATTACATGATATTTTCCTAAAACTCCTTCACTATGGAAATGTCCTTTCCGTGCACTTCTTTGTGTACACCCATAAAAAATGTATTCTCGGCCTTGACTCCCTTTTCATTAAGACATTTGGACCTTGGTGAGTTTTGTACAAAATGGACTACCTCTGCTTGAAGCTGTATTCAACTATGTAGATTTGTCATTGCTAGTTAAAAAGGGACACTGTAATACCAAATTATATATATATATATATATATATATATATATATATTATATACAGTACCTTGCAAAAGTATTCACCCCCCCCCCTTGACTTTTTACCTATTTTGTTACATTACAGCCTCATTGTTTTGTTAATCTGAATTTTATGTGATGGATCAGAACACAATAGTCTAAGTTGGTGAAGTGAAAAGAGAAAAATATATATATAAAGCTATTTTTTAGAAATAGAAAACAGAAAATTGGCATGGGCGTATGTATTCACCCCCTTTGTTATGAAGCCCATAAAAAGCTCTGGTGCAACCAATTACCTTCAGAAGTCACATGATTAGTGAAATGATGTCCACCTGTGTGCAATCTAAGTGTCACATGATCTATCATTACATATACACACCTTTTTTGAATGGCCCCAGAGGCTGCAACACCTAAGCAAGAGGCACCACTAACCAAACACTGCCATGAAGAACTCTCCAAACAAGTAAGGGACAATGTTGTTGAGAAGTGCAAGTCAGGGTTAGGTTATAAAAACTATATCCAAATCTGTGATGATCCCCAGAAGCACCATCAAATCTATTATAACCAAATGGAAAGAACATGGCACAACAGCAAACCTGCCAAGACACGGCCGCCCACCAAAACTCATGGACTGGGCAAGGAGGGCATTAATCAGAGAGGCAGCACAGAGACCTAAGGTAACCCTGGAGGAGCTGCAGAGATCCACAGCAGAGACTGGAGTATCTGTACATAGGACGACAATAAGCCGTACGCTCCATAGAGTTGGGCTTTATGGCAGAGTGGCCAGAAGAAACCCATTACTTTCAGCAAAAAACAAAATGGCACGTTTTGAGTTTGCGAAAAGGCATGTGGGAGACTCCCAAAATGTATGGAGGTGCTCTGGTCTGATGAGACTAAAATTGAACTTTTCGGCCATCAAAGAAAACTCCATGTCTGGCGCAAACCTAACACATCACATCACCCAAAGAACACCATCTGCGGGGAGGTTTTTCAGCAGCCGGGACTGGGAAACTGGTTGAGGGAAAGATGGATGGTGCTAAATACAAACACAAAACATGAAAAATGCCAATGGGGTGAATACTTTTGCAAGGCACTGTATATGTACAATACTGTTACATGGAGACAACTACTGGATTACAATGTCCCTAAAGAACCTACAACTAAAGGGCCATTTAAGGCCTTGTTTTTTTTTTTTTTTTTACAGTATCAGAAAGAGGGCATTTGATGATGGTATACTGTGTATTTCGATTTTGAAAATGGAGCTCCTGGAGCAGAATATACTGCTTACAACTCATAAACGATCTTTAGGGGTTTGTTCCAGTTGGTCAATGTGCAGCAGTATAGCGGTATCAGCCAATAAGATCTAGAGTTGTGAATACTCTCTGCTCACACAGGGATATTTACGGTAGCATTTCCTGTTAGTCTCCAATACTATTTTAATACGTTTTCATAAATATTTTTTTAATGGAAACTTTGCATCAATTAAAACATGCTCATTTAAATTTAGAAAAAAACAATTCCATGTCCCTTTACATTAATGGAATGTATCACAACTGGCTAAGCAAAAGATAATTATTTATCAGTCACTTGAAAATCCTTCCTCCCAACTTTGATGCTAGAGTAAACACTTTGCTTTGTAGTAATGTTGCACAACTTTATTGTTAGTGTCCTCAAATTTAAGCAATTATTTTTTTTTACACCAAAACATCTCTTGTAAGCACGCACATTTTAAATGCACAAACTTTGAATGTTTACAGCCTTATTAAATTGTGATTCGGCCAATTGAATAGGGCTCTATATAAGCACATAGCAAAAATTTTTTACAGAAGTTTTTAGTTAGTGAAGACCTTGATTTTGGATAGAAGTTCACTAACTAAAAACTTCTGTAAAAAACATATGCCATGCGCTCATATAGAGCCCTATTCAATTGTCTGAATCGCAATTTAATGAGGCTGTTAATGTCTAACAGTGGGAGCCTCGGAGCACAACTTCAATCAGTATTCAGCATAGGAATTATCACCTTTTCCATCTCTTTCCCTATATCAGACTAGTCCAATTGGAGTATACAATGAGCAAGGCTGTCATAAATCACAACTGCCATACAAAGCTGCCTCGAAACTCAGATCATATTGAAAATCATCATAATCACAAAAGTTGTATTTATATATCACACATCTAAATTACTATTTCAGTTTCTCATTATGCCATCCGTTTATGCATGCATTGCCCTGTGATGACAAGGAATTAATATTGTAGTGACAGTGAGAATAATAATTAAACTCATTATCAGTAAAGTGTAAAACTCGTTTGTACAAAATATACATTACTCTTAAGAAGTGATGAAACAAACTAAGAATCTTAAAAATAATTTGAGAAAATCAGAATTCGTATTGTTCATGGCTGCTGCTTGTGAGGTAACAAACTAACATCATCAAGTATCATTTCTATTTTAACTACTGTAATCTTTTGTTGGTTACTCATTTTGGAATTACAGCTGTGCTCAAACATTTGCATACGCTGGCAGAAATTGTGACATTTTGGCATTTATTTAGAAAATATGACCATGCAAAAAAAAAGTATTTTATTGAAGGATCATATGAAGCCATTTATTATCACATAGTTGTTTGGCTCCTTTTTAAATCATAATGATAACAGAAATCACCCAAATGGCCCTGATCAAAAGTTTACATACCCTTGAATGTCTGGCCTTGTTACCGAGACACAAGGTGACACACAAAGGTTAAAATGGTAATAAAAGGTTAATTTCCTACATTTATGGCTTTTTATACTGCAATCTGTCTGTGTATAAATAGCCAATTTGTTAGCTCTCATGAGGATGCACTGAGCAGGCTAGATACTGAGCCAAGTGGAGCAGAAAAGAACTGTCAAAAGACCTGCGTAACAAGGTAATGGAACTTCATAAAGAAAAAAAAAACGGTTATAAAAAGATATTCAACGCCTTGAAAATGACAGTCTATCAATGTCAGATAGACCAAGAAAGATTTCAGCCACAACTGGCAGAAGAATATTTGGGAATACAAAGAAAACCCCACAGGTAACCTCAGGAGAAATACAGGTTGCTCTGGAAAAAGATGGTGTGGTTGTTTCAAGGAGCACAATAGGACGATACTTGAACAAAAATTAGCTGAATAGTCCAGTTGCCAGAAAGAAGCCTTTACTGCGCCAATGCCACAAAAAAATCCCTCTTACAATATGCCCGACAACACCTTGACATGCCTCACAGCTTCTGGCACACTGTAATTTGGACCAGACCAAAATAGAGCTTTATGGTCACAGCCATAATCGCTATGTTTGGAGAAGGGTCAACAAGGCCTATAGTGAAAAGAATACCATCCCCACTGTGAAGCATGGTGGTGGCTCACTGATGTTTGTGGGTGGGGAGCTCTAAAGGCACAGGGAATCTTGTGACAATTGATGGCAAGATGAATGCAGCATGTTATCAGAAAATGTTGTTGTTTAGTCGTCCGGTCACATTCGACTTTCCGTGACTCTATGGACCACAGCACTCCAAGTGCATGTCTCAGTCACTGCCCCTCTGAGCTCCATCAAGTTCATGTTAATTGCTTCAGTGACCTCATCTATCCATCTCCACCTCTGTTGTCCCCTTCTTCTTGTGCCTTCAATCTTTCCCAGCATCAGAGTCTTTTCTAGGGAATCCTGCCGTCTCATAATAAAGGCCAAAATATTTGAGCTTCAGCCTCATGATCATACCTTCTAGTGAACAGATTGTCAGGGTCATATCATTTTTTTCTTTGTTGCCATGTTTTGTTTTATGATTGTGCCATTCTCTTATAACCTACAGTTGAATATGAATCCCATATGAAATAAAATAAATTAGTTTTTCTGCTCACTCATGTTTTCTTTAAAAATGGGACATATATTACTTTTGAGCACAACTGAATTTAAAGGAGATGCTAAATTTCTCACAAAACTGTATGTAGCACTGGAACAAAATGTATTTTTGGGATCCATGTCTACTGATAATCCATTACTCACGTATGGAGCTCCAGATTGATCAATAACCTCAGCAGAAATGGATTGTGTTTAGAATTATTTTCCAGTGCTATATATAATGGGCTCTGCCCCATTTCATACTACACTTTTAAAATTACATTTTTAATAAATCTTTTGAATGTATGTTTCTTTGTCTTAGATGTGGACATTAATGTAATGAGCAAGATTGTTGGTTATTTATTGTATTATACATATTAACCATGAGTTTATATGATATTATAGTTTAATATTATTTTGAGAAATGTGTTGAATTTGGTCCCTAAGAACACTAACAGCCTTATTAAATTGTGATTTGGCCAATTGAATAGGGCTCTATATAAGAACAGAGCATATTTATTTTACAGAAGTTTTTAGTTAGTGAAGACCTTGCTTTTGAATAGAAGGTCACTAAGTAAAAACTCCTGTAAAAAAAGATATGCTCTGTGCTTATATACAGCCCTATTCAATTGGTCAAATCACCATTTAATGAGAATGTAAATATGGAAAGAAATAAAAAACATTTCAAGATGCTTCACATCTTGTTAGATTAGTATTAAAATGCACACAAAAAACCCTCAATTGTGGAAAGTTGGATAGCTGAGTAACAGCTTAGGCTAAACTTTATGTAAGGTGAATAATTTGTTGATAGTGGGCAAGTGTATTTGAAAATTTAAAAAAGAAAAGAAAAAGAAAAATACAGCCTTTAACCTAGGTATTGTCTGTAGTTATGCTTAGTCGGGGCAAAATTATTTAAAATTTTTGACAGAATCTTAGATGCAGATAAGATTTCCATTCAATTCTTTTAAAATACCTTCATAAAGGAACAGACATTGAAATCAACTAGAATGTTTACCACATCACAGGCCAAATAACATAAGCAAACAAAGAAATGGATGTCCAAATTTTTTTTATATTAAAGGCATATCTTAGTGTCCTGGATTAAAAAGGCATAAAATAGAGGAGAATCAGTAGTGCATGAAAAAAAATTTTGCATGCAAAAACACCCAAATACACATTTACGAACTCACCCTGATCTTTGCAATTTTTTTTCAATTTACAAACTGCAGCTTTTGTCAGTTGACACCCCTGAAAATCCCAAACAGAGATTATTTGATACATTTGTATCATATTCTGGGGTTCCTGTGTTGCAAAGCAGCCTGGGATATGTAGTCTCTCTCTCTATCCTTGTGCTCTGATTTAGCTTTGTGGTAAGACCCCGCTCAATCATGTGATTTCATCCTGCAGCAGTTACTTCATGTGGTCTCTACCAGAAAGGTCAAACTCTGTACCTGGCTGCATTTCCTGTGTGTACTTGGGTTATATAAATTGCCTGTAGTTGTGCAAAGCTGGATTTTACTCTCCTGTATTTAACTCTGTAAGTACCCTGAACTTATCTATATAACACATATGTTTCTGATAATCCCTGCCTGTTTCTTGCCAAACATTTGAAACCCAGGAAACTTATATACATTTAACAAATATATAAATGACATAATTTTGCATTCTAAAACCATTTTGCCCACTCTAAAGATTACTTTTTCAAGACCAGATACTATATAAATGAGATGCCAGTAGTATTTAAGGTTGACAGTAACAGATGACATTATAAAACAGACAAAAACTACAACACAATCATAGCAAGATGATCTGGCCTGCTAGCCCTGTCTGCTACCATGTTGTAAAAACAAAGTTGAGCATGACATCTAATTTGAATTTCAATCAAAAGCTGAAAGAAAACTTCAAATTTGAATTTCAATCAAAAGCTGAAAGAAAACTTCAAACTTTTAAACTTGAAAAAAGCCTTTCATATGTAAATGTGTAAAATAAAAATCTACTTAACAGAATGCATTTATTATATTTAAAAAACGTTGAGGGGTTGCATTGTGTTCAAAAGAAGAATTTAAAAATGTACATAATTGTACATAAACAGTGTCCCTGTTTGTAAGAGTACCAAAAATGGTCTGGGTTCCCTGGTGGTCCAGTGGTTAGGATTTGGTGCTTTCACCTCTGCAATCTGGGCTTGATTCCAGTCAGGGAACCAACAGGTCACACCACCCTGAAGTCAAGCAGGGCTGGGCCTGGTCAGTACTTGGATGGGAGACCCCCCGAGGAATACCAGTAGCTGTATGTCAGAGAAGGAACTGGCACCCCACTCCAGAATCTCTGCCATGAATACCAAGTGGATCAGCATGATGTTAAAGTCCATGAGGTCACGGAGAGTTGCATATGACTCGAAAACGCAAACACACACAAAAAAAGGTCTTTATATTTTTCTCTTGCCAATTTTCTCTACATAAAATAATTCCCGAGACGTTCAGCATTGATTGAGCATTTCCTTTATGCTAATGTGTGGTTTAATATGCAGGTCAGAGAGCTTGATAAGGGTGGTGGATGGAATATAACTGCATTATAACATTAGGGTTCATTGCTTTGCCGTCATATAGACAGACTAGCAGGTTGTAAAATGAATTAGCACATCAAAGTACTAATTAGTATCTTGGAGTCACTCATTTACATAAGAATACAGCAGAAAACAAGTGATTATCACAGGAATGATTCACTTTAGAACTAGTAAATTGTATAACTTAAAACAAAATAAGTGGAGTCCCTTTAAGTTTGTACGTGTCTTTTTTTACTTTTCAGAATTAAACCAATCCGTCTGGATTCTTATTATTTTAGAAACTTCTTGGCTATGTTGTCTCCGTTCTTGAGGATTTGTAAGGTGCAGAAAGGAGCGCAAGTAAATAATGTCACATCAGATTACTTGTGAAGGGAATAATTATACAGCTCAAGTGAGTTGTTAAGCTCTTACCTTGAGTGCCAGCAGCTAAACAGTAATTATAATTCCTTTTAGTGTCTTACTGCAAATGTAACATTTAAAAGTAAAAATAAAAACAGTGTTAATTGTGAAAGTAAAATAATACATATAGTTCAATATTGAAGATATCCCTCTCACATAATGATGATATCACAGCATTTTCCAGATGCTATTAAGTTGAACAAGCTCTGTGTGTTTTATATAATGGACTATTTGGGTTATGTTGTCCAGTTTATATATGTCCTTATATGGGCCTGCCCAATTCTGCACTCTTGCACATATAATATTAGATATTGCATTTACAAGTAAAGCTCATATGTTTCTTTACTGGGCATAGGCTATTAAAAACAGCATGCCGTTTATAATAAATAAACGTTAACATAGTTCCTTAGTGTTCCTTTGCCTGTATTCCCCTGAAGCAGAGCTGTGTATCTCCTCCTACCTGTGTCTATAAAGGACATGGCCAGCTCTTTCTGTGTGCTGGACTATCATGGAGCTTGGAAGCAGGCTGGGCTTATATCAGTGGGCCTGTCCCATTACATCATTAGCCCCTCCCACCTGCCCAAACAAAGGTAACAGCTCTATTGCACCCTGATTGCAGCTGCCCCTAAGGCCCTGCCCAGTGAATGCATGACCCATCATAGCCCCCTCCTTTACTAAGCATGTGCAGTTGGAAGGATAACCTACACTGATCAAACTAGATTTAGTCCAGCCACAGGAAGAGCTGGCCACGCCCATGATAGACACAGGTAGGAGGAGATATGCAGTTCTACTTGAGGCAAAAATAGACAGTTAAAAAGCTAAGAATTTTTTTTAACTTTTTTTTAAAACTGTTTATTGTTTAAATAGCCTATGCACAGCAAAAACAAACAAACAAGCCTTACTTGTAAATTCAGTACAGTGGACCATTTAAGCATTAATCACATTTTTTTTAAACTGATATTTTTTGTTAATTTGTCCACCATTAAAGACTGACTCTTTAGGGTCCCTCCATTGTTCTAGACAATACTAGTACAAAAATTAGCTTTATATTTAGTTTTTTACTGGAAGAGTTAGCGATTTGTTTAATTAACCTTCACATTGAAGGTTCACTTTAAAAAAACAAAAAATAAAACCGAATAAGGATTGCAGCCAAAGGTAAGTAGATACGAGCAGTCCATAAGAAAAAGTATTTAGATTGTTTCATCATCATAGAGACACCCAGTAGGTCAATGAAGTTCTCTACAGTTTAACAATATATTAGGTATTATTGGATTAAATATTTATGAGCTCTGGATACATAACATGGAAGATCAGTTAAAGAACTTTCCAAAGTAATAATAAGCCAGTAATTCTATTAATTTCATATTTGTTGTTTTGTCGTTCAGTCATGTCTGATTCTCTGTGACCTCATGAACCTAACACACCAGGCACATCTTTATGTCCATGGTCATGCTCCCACTTGGTTTTCATGGTAGAGATACTGGAGTGGGTATTCTCATCCAAGTACTGACCAGGCCCAACCCTGCATGGATTTTGGGTAATGTGACCTCTTGGTTCCCTGACTGGAGTCAAACCCAGGTTTCAGCAGTGAAAGCACCGACTCCTAACCACTGGACCACCAGGGAACCCTAATTTCATAGTGTAATAGCAGAGCACCTAATAAGGGGTTAAATTAGCTAGCAATCTCAATGGCAAACTGCATAAATCAAATCAGCTAATTAGTGTTTGTTAGTCTCTCATTTGCATAAGAATACGAATGATAAAAGCTGATGGCTGTGTTACTGGTACTAAATTGATCTAGCGTAAAACTGATCTCTACCAGGTATTATATTCCTGGGGCCTCATTCAATTTTTAGTTAGTGAAGACCTTGCTTTTGGATAGATGTTCACTAACTAAAAACTTCTTTAAAAAAAATATGCTATGTGCTTATTTAGAGCCCTATTCAATTGGCAAAATTGCAATTGAATGAGGCCCCTGGGGTTTAGGTACGGATAGAAGTGCGAGGCCGTGACCGCGGCTTCATTCACAGCCAACACCGCACGGCACCGGAAAGTTCTTTTACAGATTAAATATTCTGTTTACACGCATGTAGAAATAGGGGACACGTCTTCAGATGAAGGCCAAGCATTTACACTCATGATGCAACTGTCACTACATATTGCATCCATCTGCATTTGACTGCTAGATGCGAAAGGGCAATGTAATCTTACATGGTGATTCACATTATGTGGCACAGAAAGGCAGCGTATTAACCTCTGCTGGAAAGTGCTGGCATCGTATTGAAGGGTATTTCATTGTTACCTGGGATACTGATGTATAAGGCCTATATGGCATATGTACAAGGGTAAGCATAGAGTAAATGTGATGCAAAGTAGCTACACCCACCGGTATCAAAGGCAAAGTACTGCTCACTTCAGTGGAGCTTTTTCCTGAATATATATATATATATATATATATATATATATATATACACACACACACAGTATATACACAGAGTATAGAGCATTTATATATATATATATATATATATATATATATATATATCTGCTATACACCAGCACTGACCATTGTAGTTTAGAAAAAAAAAAATGTTAATTAAATAGCAAACTGACATTAGCAGCTGTGTAAGGAATAGTAATTTAATATATATATATATATATATATATATATATATATATATGTATATATATATATATATATATATATATATATATATATATATATATATATATATACTACCTACTCATAAGATCCACAACACAAGCTGAGATCCCACTCCATGCTGATGATAGCCAGTAAGCTTGAAATAGCTGTACATGGATAGGATTCCCAGCTTGTGTATAGTCCAACCTTGGCTTTGCTTAAAAGCTGTGTAATACAGCAGGCATAAGCTTAAAGGAAGCCATGTTTAAAATGGTTTATGGATTGAAGAGCGAGGCATCTGTGGGCACATTTGCATGTCCCGGCTCAGCTTCCCAGAATGCAGTGTAATAACTTCTGAGATGGAAGGTTTTTTATCTTGTTTTAGACATCCAAATATGAACACAGATGTACTATTTATTTACTTTCAGCCTTATTAAATTGCCATTCGACCAATTGAATAGGGCCCTATATAAGCACAGAGCATATTTTTTTACAGAAGTTTTTAGTTAGTGTAGACCTTGCTTTTGGATAAAAGTTCACTACCTAAAAACATCTGTAAAAAAATATGCTCTGTGCTTATATAGAGCCCTATTCAATTGGCCAAATCACAATTGAATGAAGGCCTTGGACAGTTACTATCTTCCAATCACAGACCTGCAGGCTGAAATTGGACTAATTCCTTTCACCAGCAGGTTGAGACAATGTGGAGCCAACTGTAATCTTTTTACTTGTGAACACATTCAAATAAAATAATGAAAAGAAGTCTAACAAAAAAATCTAGGATAATGGCATGTTTTGCAAAGTATATTGCAAAGTTGTTTATCTTAATTGCAAAGTTATTTATCTTTGTAACGGAGTTGGAACACAAATCCAATATCCCTGCTGGTATACAGTAAAATATCCAAGAAGCACTACAGTCTCACCATCCCCGACCTCCCATATTGGACGACACTCAATTTGGGAGTCAAATGAATACTGACTTTATTTTGTTATATGCAGAAATATATATACACATCTCTTTGGCCACAGGTAATACACATCCCCCATATTTGGCCACACAATACACATAGAGGGACAATAGGTGGGTCACAACTCCCTGAGGCTACCTGGCAACTTTGATACAATCATACATTTATTAGATCATCCTTCTTTGTTCTTATGTCTGAGAATGAAAACACTTTATACAATAGACTTCCTTATCTTATGAGGAGTCTCTGTAATAGGATTCTCTATTATGCCAAGGTGTGCAATAGTCTGGGCTAATATTCTGCAGAGCATAAACCAACATACATACAGTATAATAGTAGGATCATATTTTAACCAAGAATTAAATAACCATAAAACAGGGTAAAACAGTGATGGGTTCCGTTACAATCTTAAAAGGGACAATTTAGGCAAAACAAAAAATAGTTTCATATAAAAGTTTTAACTATGTAACCTAATCTTTCTCCCAGTTTTCTCTCGTGTAGAGTGCCATGTTTCACAGATGTGACTTAAGATCATGTCCACAGAGGAGCGGCTTTACACTACCAGTGAAATGCTATTAGCAGAGAGACAGTGTCCTAACATGTATGTGTGCTTACTGCAGCATTACAGTGCTAGTGTGAAGCCCCTAGTCTAGTGGCCTGGCCTTGAGTCACAGCTGTAACACATGGCACCATACACGTGAGGGACCAGGGAGAACAATGCTAAGAATCTGCTACTGTACTTTGTGAGCTTCTTAAAAGTAAATGAAGTGTTAATTTGATATGACAATTCCATTGAGGAGGATACACATTAATTAAGTCAACTAGTTAAATATTTCTATAAACAAAACTGTTTGCCTAAAGAGCCCCTTTAATGTATACTCTATCACACCATAAAGAGCACAGATCTAAGTATATAAAAAGTACAAGAGAGAAAAAAAGGAATGCTATGCAGAGTGCCTGGAAGACGTCTTTGTAATAGCAGGTGCCTTTTTACAGGAGTGGTTGTGAATAAATCAGAGCAAACTGGTAGAATATATTACTATAAGAGAATCAAATAATGTGAAATAGATATAATGTTATACTGAACAGAAAATAAATAACACGCTCATTTCTTTTCACCAAAGTCTATTTTCCCTTTAGAGTAAACCTTGAAACAATACTCAAGAAAAACATCCTTAATCTCATTAGTTTTAGTAATTATTCTACCTTTTTCGGGTATGTTAGATATATAATTAGAGCCTTTATCATTTTTCAGGAGATTAGCAAGCATTTTAGATTTTTTATTTCTGCTCTATAAAAACTTCTGAATGTATGATATTGAGATTTCTGAGCTTTAGCCATCAAGAAATTATCTATAGTATCTTTTGCCATTTTACATTTATTTAAATTTGGTAAATTTGGTCGATCTCTATACAAGTTTTTAATTGAGATCATTTGTTTTTTTGGCATATTGTTTTTTTTGTTTATGGGAGGGAAGTAGAAACACAATCAATAAGCCTGATACAATTGGAAACTTGAAATAAACCAATTTCAATTCAAAGATACAGGATACCATGAAGTCATTAAGACAAGGGAAAACTCCTGGACCGGGTGGGTACCCTGCTGAATTTTATTTAATTATGTCAGATCAGTTAACCCCTATCCTGTTGAAGCTCATGAATGAATACTTTCTGGGTAATGTTGAAATATAAAAAAGATTTACTGAAGCTAACATCTCTATTCTTTTGAAAAAGGGTAAAAAAAAAAAAGAGGAAATAAATAGCTACAGACCAATTTCATGATTAAATTCATATTATAACATTTTTATGAAAATACCGGCAAATCGATTACAGCCCCTTCTTAAAGATCTTATCGGAGATCAAACTGGATTTATGCGCGGTAGATCTGTAACCACAAATAATTCAAGAACACCAACTAAATGTAAATCTTAAAAACTCATGAGTATAGACGCTGAAAAAGCTTTTGACTGTGTTGAATGGGATCATTTAATGATTTAATTAACTTAAATGGGCTTTAAAGGGAATTTCTGGCAAACAATTAAAGCAATCTACTACTTCCCTATTGCCTCACCATTGATTAATGGCGTTAAATCCAAAGAATTGGAATTGCAGAGAGGGACGCGACAGGGTTGTCCCCTTTCCCCTCTGCTCTTCAATATCGCAAACTGAATCGCTGGCAAATTAGGAAATTAAATAAAATACTTTTTTGCTGTTTTTTTTTAAGACCTATAGACAATATACCTAAAATTATGACGTCTTTGAAAGAATATTCCTCCTTTTCAGGATATAGTATTAACACTACAAAATCTAAAATACTTTGGCTAAACCAGGAACAAGACATCTCCGAATTCCCTTTTAAAATTCAAAAACTTTCAAGGAGATACCTTGGTATACAACTAGCAACAAATGTTTAGAAAATGTACATGTATAATTAAAAATTGCTTTAACAGGATAGAGAGAGACCTGACAATATGGAAGAACTTACCCTTATCAATATTAGGAAGAATCTTGTCATAAAAATGGTAACTTATCCAAGAATTCAATTTTTTCTCCAGAACCTTCCCTTTTTAATTAAAAAAGAAGATACACATAAAATACTTTTTCTGGAATAATAAAAGTTCTCGAATTAGTCTTGAAAAATGTTGGCAAACAAATAGTAGAGGAGGTTGTAATTTACCCATGAAAAATTTAGCCATGAAAAAGTCTCATATCTTTTAAATAATCTTTATATGAAAATACCCCAGGAGATAAGGGAAGATATATTAACTTATCCTATGTTAAAGACCTGGAGAACCTTCAACTCTAAAATTATTGGCACAGAGAAAATTACATATCAAATGCCACTTAAAAATAATTCTGAATTCTTACAGGAATTGAATAAAATTCCTTGTAGAAAGAACCATAAGGAAATTGATAATACAAAATATTTTCTTGAAATGGAATTCTAAAGTTATTAAAAGCTTTAAAAAAATGTGTGGCTAAACTAATATACAAAAAGAACAATGGTAAAAAGTTATATCAATAAACTAGATAAGGAAAACAGAGATAAAAAGAGATAAGGCTGTTGAATTGATGCAGGATTACTATAAAGGTAAACGTGCCATGAAATATATTTATAAAATTATTCAGGATCGATTCTGGCCTAAAAGACGAGAAGGAATAGTTTCTAAATGGTATAAAATACTTCCAGAATTTGAAGAAGATGAAGAAATATTCAAAAGTAAAGATAGAGTTAGAAAATATATTCCATCTGCTGACTTCCACGAACAGCAACTAAAGATCATACACAGTAAGTTATTATCTCCCAAAAATCTTATGGGAAATAGGTCAAATTAAAGAGAATGAATGCATAAAATGTAAAATGCGAGATCCAAATTACAAGCATTTATTTTGGCAATGCAATAAAATGTATAGATTCTGGAGGAAGGTTCAATATTGGTTAAAGAACAAGTTAAGTATAGATATTGTATTGAATGTACAAACAGTCTTCTTCGGAGGTTAATTATACAATACTTTAAGAATGGAGATTCGTGAAAATTTTGCTTTTTTTGTCTAAAAAACTCATTATGAGAAACTGGATAAATACGAAAGCCCCCTCAATATTGAATTAAAACAAATTATTTTGAAACAGACAATTTTGAACCAATAGGATAGAATTGGCAGCTTAGAAATAAAAAAAAACAAAGAGTTCAAATTAAAGTTGTGCAATTATTATGACAAAATAATTAAACTTGAAAATTATAACCATTCAAATCTATGCTTAAGCATGTTTTCCTAATGGATAAATAATAATTTATTCCATTATGGAATTGTTTATGCCTACTAACCTTGAAGCCAACAGTAGCACAGTGCAAAGATCAATATCACAATGTCTCAGCGCCTCCTGGATTATTTGTGGAGGGGGGAAGAAAGTCTACACACCCCATAATGCTCTGCTGCACAGACTAACTTTCCAGTCATTGAAACAATGTTATAGCTGCCTGTGATTGGCCAAAACGAATTATGAATTTTATGCTAATTTAGGTAATTGAGTAGCTGAAACCTGAATAAATTTTAGGGTTGGTTTGTTTTATTTATTTTAGTATTTTTTCATGCATAAAAACATCTTCATACACTGCTGATTCTCCTCCATCAGATGCATTCATAATCCAGGAAACTTAAATATATAACCTTTAAACAAATGAAGTCACATTGCATGGGTGCTAGAGTATACCTTTAAGGTTTTTATCTCTTAATGTCTTCATATTAAATATTTTACAATGCATTAATTGGAGAATTTCTGGAGGGTATTTAATTCTAACACACACACTGACAACATATCACAATTCCATCCCTGAGGAGGTGGGGGCTGCTTAAGAACAAGTGACAGATGTGCCTTTAGAGCCAGGGGACCTGGGAACCCAAACACATTGGATATGTATGGTATAATGAAGAGAAAAACAAAGCTTCCAAGGATCTCTCTACAAACTGCAGCTTTATACACTCCCCTTTGTCTTATATTATTACATATGTGTCATTTTGGCATACTGGCAGCTGGTCGGATGTGCAATATTTGTTTCCTATGTATATTTCATGCAGGGCTCATGAATACATTTAATAACATAGCATTTAATTAATAATTAATGATGAACTGAACAGCAGCTTTCCTTTAATAAGCAAGACACTTCACCACCTGTGATCATACATCCCCCGCCTCAAAAATCTCAGCTGGGATTTCCTTAGAGAATGCAACGCTGACCTAAGAAACCTATTTATATTAATTTGTGTGTTTCTCCCCCGAAAATAAAATGTAGTCCAACCATCCCCCCAAAATGTTCATAAAGGTTGGATCTGGAGATGTTGCTGCAACCAGCAGTATCTAGGAGACAGAACATGACAATATAAGGCGGAACCGGTAGGAAACAGGCGACACGTGAAGGAGCCTTTGTGTTTCATAAGAATTTCCTTAACATGTTACCTAGCTTCTTATTTCAGATTACTTTAAAATGCACAAAGTAGACGTCTTAAAGAATAACCTGACCCTAGATCTCTACACCGCAAGATTCATTGAGTTTATAGGTACATTTCATCAGGTCCTGAATGGACCATAGATTACAAGCTCCCTCTAAATGCCCATATTTGTCATTACTGCAATAAAAAAAAAGAATAAGCTTACATGTTTTGGGTTGCAGCAATGAGAATTCCATTGCCATCAGCAGGGTGCTTGAGATTTTTGGTCCTTGCAGGACACGCAGACACACTGAAGGAATAACCAGGTTATATAACAGTGATGATAAACCAGTGAAATATCTATTAACTTTAAAAAAAAAAAAAAAAAAGATTTTCAGTGCTCTGTTTGATGATGTACAGCAGGATAGATATATAAGCTATTTTGTGGAATTGGTACCATGATATTGGTTTCTGTTTTATCTACTTATTAAGGTAAGAAGAGACTTTTTTTCCCTGCAAAATGGGGATGAAAGTTGCCGTTTCTTTCAGCTTTATAAAACAAACTATTCCATAAAAAAAAAAAAAATTAAATGTTTTAAGATGTTGAAATCTTTTTGTGGACCTCTACTTTGTTGTGGTGATGGGTCTTGTGTACCTCAATGAAGCTGTGAGCTATACCATGTAGGGACATCCAAGTTGGGCAGGTCAGACAAATCGCGGTCCATTGGAGAAGGAACTGGCAACCCACTCTAGTATCTTTGCCATGAAAACCTTATTGAGATGTGTTTGGCGTGCTGTGGTCCACAGGGTCACAGAGAGCCAGACACAACTGAACGACTAAACAACAACAAGATGTTAAAAACTAACTCTAAGGTACAGATTGTGCTCCACCCCTACCAGTTCTCATTTCTAGTAAGTATACAGTACTGGCTTTTAAGCCATTCATGTCATATTCTGTGTAAGTCTCTCTCATTGTATCCAAATCAAAACATTTTGTGATGTATATAAAATAAACACATTAATTAGACACACAGCTGTAATATAACACCAAGAACAGCACTTAGAGGTGTTTACCAGTGTTATTTGTATCAGATCAGACCCTAAACACAGCGCCAATAACACAAACTATAATGTGTCCCTAAGAAGAATACACCTGAAAAATATGTCTGTGCAATCCCCATAATATGCAAACAAAAGGTCTAAATAGTCACACAGTGGAGGGGGAGAGAGAGAGGGGGGAGACCGGGAGGGAGGGGGAGAGGGGGAGGGAGGGGAAGCAGGAGGAGAAGGGAGGGGGAGAGAGAGAGAGAGAGAGGGGAAGAGGGGGGGGGGGAGAGGGAGGGGGAGAGAGAGAAAGAGAGAGAGAGAGAAAGAGAGAGAGAGGGGGAGAGAGAGAGGTGGAAGAGAGAGAGACAGAGAGAGAGAGAGGGGAAGAGGGAGGGGGAGAGAGAGAAAGGGAGAGGGAGGGGGAGAGAGAGCGAGGGAGGGGGAGAGAGGGAGGGGGAGAGAGGGGGAGTGGGAGGAGGGGAAGGGAGGGGGAGAGGGAGAGGAAGGGGGAGGGAGGGGGAGAGGGGGAGGGGAGGGAGGGGGGAGAGGGAGAGGGAGGGGGAGAGAGAGAAAGAGAGAGGGGAAGAGGGGGGAGAGGGAGGGGGAGAGAGAGAAAGAGAGAGAGAGAGAGAGAGAGAGAGAGAAAGAGAGAGAGAGAGGGGAGAGAGAGAGAGGGGAAGAGGGAGGGGGAGAGAGAGAGGGAGAGGGAGGGGGGAGAGGGAGTGGGGAGAGGGAGGGGGAGAGTGAGCGAGGGAGGGGGAGAGAGGCAGAGAGGGAGGGGGAGAGAGGGAGAGAGGGAGGGGGAGAGAGGGGGAGGGAGATAGAGAAAGGAGAGAGAAAGAGAGAGAGGGGGGAGAGAGAGAGGGGGGATAAGAGAGAGAGAAAGGAGAGAGAGAGAGAAAGAGAGAGAGAGAGAGAAAGGAGAGGGAGGGGAGGCAGGGGAGGCAGGAGGGAGGGGGAGAGAGAGAGAGAGGGGAAGAGGGAGAGGGAGAGAGAAAGAGAAAGAGCGCAAGAGAGAGAGAGAAAGAAAGAAAGGAGAGAGAGAGAGAAAGAGCGCAAGAGAGAGAGAGAGAGAGAGAAAGAAAGAAAGAAAGGAGAGAGAGAGATAGTTTGTGCGTCTGTCTGTGTGCATGTGTCTGTCCGTAACCATTACTTAAAAAGAAGTTCCAGCACCATCCTTACCAATTTAAATTAACCAGTTCCAAAAATTAAACAAATGATAGTTATAAAGAAACACACATCATAAACATTTATTAAAATAAATCTTTGACTGATATTAAAATAGTCAGTCCAGTCACAATATTTAACATTTTTTTTTCTTACAGACTAGCAGCCTTATTAAATTGCGATTCGGCCAATTGAATAGGACTCTATATAAGCACAGAGCATAGTTATTTACAGAAGTTTTTAGTTAGTGATCTTCTATCCAAAAGCAAAACTTCTGTAAAAAATATGCTCTGTGCTTATATAGAGCCCTATTCAATTGGCCAAATCGCAATTTAATAAGGTTGTATTTTTTAATATTGCTAAAACATTTTAATTGGTTAAATTGTTAAAGATGGGTGTATTTGCTTTTTTTTTAACTTTCTTTAAAAAGGGTTAGGGGTTAATTTGCATATGTGAAAGCAACACATTCCTAGTATTTGGCATATGGACACACTGTTATAGTGGGACGCTGTTTTATTGGTACCAGCACCACACTGATAAGATGCATTTAAGATCGAAACAGTGCGGTCTGTAAATTTGTGTCCTAATTTGTGCTAATCCATCCTATCCTATGCACGAAAACGGTGTTAGAAACGGAAGGCATATGCTGAAAGGAGCCATGTGTGAAGTGGTATTGAATTAAAAAGTGAGAAAGCATTGTGGCGCATTTGCATGTCCCTACCCAGAATGCAGTGCAGGAAATAACGCAATGTACATATATATATATATATATACACACACACATATACATACATATACACACATACCCCATCAGGGAAAGCACAAGGACCAATTATAGTATAGTATGTCAATAAGTCGGGAGAATACAGAGGTGAGATAAATGACCCAGTGCTCATTAGCATTCAGGGTTGTAACGAATGTTAATGTGCAGTGTCAGCTAAACTAATTGTGATTACAGATATGTTCAGGTCACCCTTAGGGTTAATCTTAGGGGCAGAGTTACAATAATGTGAAAATTAAGTGCAGAGGCCTGAGGAGGCTACGGGTACACATATAGAACATGACAGATGAGGATGCTTTAACCTATTTGTAGGTTTAACCTCATTATTACGATTACATTATTATTATTATTATTATTATTATGATTAAATAAATTAAATTGTTACTTGACAATATGTATTTGTTCTATAAATACCTTAACGGGACACCACAAAATTAAAGAAGAAATTAAAAAAAGATTTAAAGGATACTCAAATTAATTTTATACCAATAATATTGCAAAAATTCTGCATACAATGTTTGTTTGTTTTTAAGTCGCTCTCTGATATCAATCTGTGATTGAGATATAAATGTAGGCTTAATGTAATAATACCCCAAGCACGGAGGCTCCAGAGGTGACTGATTACATTTGTGTGTTATATACCTATTATATACCTATTATATATATACATATTATATACCTACTACCGAATTGCCCGTCAAAAAATGACGGCAATGAAATTGTAAGTGAGCTAATGCTGTTTGGTGTATACTACTGAAATATATAATACATTAATAAATGAATATCTAATGCTGTTTGGTGTGTAATAATGAAATATATAATACATTAATAAATGAATATCTAATGCTGTTTGGTGTGTAATAATCAAATATATAATACATTAATAAATGAATATACTTTACGTATTTTGAAGCATTGTGTTGAAGAGCTGCAATATGTTTTGATGTTGCTGCAGCATTAGTGGTAAGGAGCTGCTGTATAAGCATGCTGAATGTGTGCAGTGTAATAGTGTGCGTGCGCGAGACCAAACCGTAAGCGTAGTCGTGTACTTCTGCATTGGCGTAAAATAGCGGGTAATGTGTGGTATGCGTCTTAGCGGATTATCCGTAGGTCGTTTGTGATGTTTTGCGAGTTTCTTGTGGTGTTTTGCGTGTTTAGAGTGCTGTAGCCTCGTTTTCGTTTTGTTCGTCGGCCATTTTTTCTCTCGCTTAGCGATTTTATTAGTGTCTAAACTCTTTTATTTTGATTTAAATGAAGGTCTAACTTGTTTTTTTGAGGTGCTGGATGGTTCCTCTTGCTGTAGGTAAGCTTTTTATGTGTGTGTTGTGTGTATTTCTTGTGTTTTAAATGTTTTTATGTTCACGTGTTGCCTCAGATTTTTGCGAGGTCGTAATGTGTGCTAACGTGTCTCGTATGGTGTTTGCGTGTGTAGCCTCGTTTTCGTTTTGTTCGGCGGACATTTTTTCTGTCGCTTAGCAAATTTTTTAGTGTCTAAACTCTTTTATTTTGAGTGAAAATAAGGTGTAAGTTGCTTTTTTGAGGTCCTGGATGCTCCCTCTTGCTGTAGGTAAGCTTTTTATGTATGTGCTGTGTGTATTTATTGTGTTTTGAAATTAATAATGTTCGCGAGTTGCGTCCGAGTGTTGCGTCCGAGTGTTGCGAGGTCGTAATGTGTGTTAACGTGTCTCGTATGTTGTTTGCGTTGTGAGGTAAAGTTTGCGAGAGTCGTAAGTGGTGTGTCGTGTTGTTTGCGTTGCGACGTAAAGTTTGCGAGGGTCGCAGTTGCTGGCAAGAAGCGCCTTCGGCGCACATATTTTCGGCGCACATATTTTTTTAAAGAAGTTTTTAGTTGGTAAAGATCTATCCACAAACAAGGTTTTCACTAACTAAAAGCTGATTTAAAAAAAAAATGTTATCTGCTTATGTAGAGCCCTATTGAATTGTCCAAATTGCAATTGAATGAGGGCCTATTATATACCTATTATATATCTATTATATATCTATTTACAAAACAGACAAAGGAAAACATTTGTTATTTAGGTTATTTACTCTACATTAGATGCTCCATAATGTCTTTATTTTGCCTCAGATATTTCTAATAAGAGGTTTACAGAAACAGGAAAGATAAATGCGACCACACAAATAAGTAGCCTAGGTTCTCATATGCTTTGTATTTGTCACTAAAAACAGTGATTTGAAAAATGATGTTATTAAACCAAAATACATTTAAAATAATTTAAATTACTGTGTTTATCCATCCTGGTGGACTAAAAAGTGTGAGGAGGGAGTGCGTGAATGGGTAAGATAATACAAATGTATACAGATATTCTGCACCTAGACATACAGACATACTTTGGCCTTACTGGCTAAGGGACACAGAAAAGGTCTCATTTATTAAAGAATTTAAAAAAACATACTAGTAAACATAATTGCAACTGGAGTAGAGGAGGTAAAATATGTATAGTAATTAAAGTTTAAATAAACTGCAAGATCCACCACCAAGTTAGTTGATGACTAATGGTTAGAGGAGTTGGAGCTCCCCCCAGGAAGTGGCCAGAGCGTGGGCCTAGCGCGGGGGTCCTGGAGGAAGGAGAGCACTGAGGACACTCCCGTAGAAGCTGTAAGAGTGCTTCTGAGCAATATGCTCGTTATCTCTAATACAGCCCCCTAACCACTCCGAATGCTGGCTACTCTGTATGCAGAGTTTGGATGGTGAGATACCCAGAAGAGGTCGCACTAGACTACCTACGGCGGTGCCTGAGAAAGGAGTGTCGGCTTGTGGTGCTGCTGGCTGCGCTTGCTGACTGGAGAGCCTAAAAAGGTCCTACCTCTCTCATGAAACGTAACTAAAGCAAGGGTGTCTATATATTGGACCCCATACTGAATTACCCCAGAGTGTACTATATATGGAGTCTAAATCCTCTAGATATCTAAAAAGGTCCTACCTCTCTCATGAAACGTAACTAAAGCAAGGGTGTCTATATATTGGACCCCATACTGAATTACCCCAGAGTGTACTATATATGGAGTCTAAATCCTCTAGATATCTAAAAAGGTCCTACCTCTCTCATGAAACGTAACTAAAGCAAGGGTGTCTATATATTGGAACCCCAAACTGAATTACCCCATATATACTGGACAATAGGAGTGTACTATATATGGAGTCTAAATCCTCTAGATATCTAAAAAGGTCCTACCTCTCTCATGAAACGTAACTAAAGCAAGGGTGTCTATATATTGGACCCCATACTGAATTACCCCAGAGTGTACTATATATGGAGTCTAAATCCTCTAGATATCTAAAAAGGTCCTACCTCTCTCATGAAACGTAACTAAAGCAAGGGTGTCTATATATTGGAACCCCAAACTGAATTACCCCATATATACTGGACAATAGGAGTGTACTATATATGGAGTCTAAATCCTTTAGATATCTAAAAAGGTCCTACCTCTTCCTTATGAACAAAACCAAAGCAAGGGTACTTATATACCAGACCGCATACTGAATGAACTTTATAACTAATCGTGAAAAATAAGGCTTATCCAAGGAAATAAAAATTGGGACTAATGAATCCTACAGCGAAAATCCCAATTCAGATTTGAATAACTGTTTACCATGGTGGGAAGCTACATCCGACCTATATCACACCACAGCTATATCTTATAATGGTCTTAAAATATTAAAACATTACATTCTTGTATATTTTTTCAAGAAGAAGTGGTGATTGAAAGAGTGAAGTGTTGGAATTTATTTGTTAAAGATCTACAAGTCTTTTTGTATAAGAGACTACATTTCTGGATAAGAACTCCTTTGAGCCTTTGGGTAAATGTGTATGTGACTAGCCTCTTAAATATTTGTACTATGAAATATCCTAGTGCAATATATTGTCTGGTCAGAATATGGACTTTACTTATAGATCGGAGTCGATTTTAGTAAAAGATCCTTCACTTAAGGAACATTGATTAAGAATTTACTTTACGAGAAGTCGCTATATAAATGCTAAACATGACTGTATATTGCACCAGGTATTAAGAGGTGAAAAAATATTTTGAATCAGAATTGTTTTATATAAAGGGTTGCAATAATAACTAAATCTAAACAACTAATCAATTTATTTCTTAAATATAAAAATAATGAATTAGAAACAGCACAAATAATCTTAAAATGAAGAATCAAAATCCAGTGAAAAGTAAGGGAAAAGACAAACATAAGAACACCAACAGAATTTTTCTCACCTAAAGAGAAAAATATAACTATCTCTCAACCTAGTACACCCAAACACATATACTCATCAATAATAATGGCAGATCAAAAGGACAGAAGCTTTTTAGAAACTTCAAACTTGACAATAGAAGAGCCTGGAGAATTAGTAACTATTCCCTTTATGAAAAAGCTCATAAAAGATTTTCAAATTTTCCTGAAAAGTGAATTAACGAAAGAAATAGCGGAGGCGAGCCAGCAGTACCATCACACAGACGAGACTCGCACAGCGAGGCGAAGCAGCCGCGCAGCACTTAGGCTGCATTGTGAGGGACGCAACTCTGAGACAAGCGCGTAACTCTAAAAACCCTAAAAACAAAAAAATAATTGATCAAATATAATAACACCCTCACAGACAGCACAGTGGGAGAGCCAGGAAGGGAGTGAGGTTGAAAGCGATTTTGAGCCATATTTGGGGGTTATCGTCAATATAAAAATCGGAAAAAAGGAAAAATATGGCGGGCAAAAACGTAAAAAATTCTGAAACTAGATGAAAACGAGGCTGAGCAAAGGCAGGCACGATGGACTTAGAAAAAACACGACGGCAAAGACAGTAACACTTACATCAACAACGCCAGGCACACGGCAGTCAGCGCGCACCACGCAAACATGCAGCAGACACACAGAGGAGAAACACACAGGGAAGGGACAGGGGGGAGATGGTGGAAAGGGACACATGGCATGCACAAGCACAAAACTTGCAGGTTAATGAAACCTGCAATGAGCGCCCAGGACAGTAGGCAGGAGGAAAGGGTCGCATTGAGCGCCAAAGGCGATCAGTACACGGAGGAGAGGGTCACGATGAGCGCCAAAGGCGCTCAGCGTGGGGCTTGCGATGATCGCTGAAGGTGCTCAGAGGAGCAAAAGCATCACATTGAGTGACAGCATTACCAGCCTTACAATTTTAATCCCATCATTTTTGACAGGCAAGTTCCTAGGCCCTCATTCAATTACAATTTGGCCAATTGAATAGGGCTCTAAATAAGCACATAACATATTTTTTTAAAGAAGTTTTTAGTTAGTAAGCATCTATCCAAAAGCAAGGTTTTCACTAACTAAAAACTTCTTTAAAAAAATATGCCATGTGCTTATTTAGAGCCCTATTCAATTGGCCAAATCGCAATTGAATGAGGCCCATAGTATATATATATGTGTATATATATATGTATATATATATATATATATATATATATATACATATAGCATCAGCTCAAATATAGTCAGCTAAAGGCAATCCTCCACCAGAGTGGATTTAGGTGGCGAGTTCTAAAGTAATTTGCACCATATTTGTGTGCATTTTGTACATGCCTTGTGCACACATGTTAAACAAACCTACTGCATGTGAAATCACATTAATTGAGCTGGGTCAAATATACATTTAGGGCCAAATCCCACTGGTTCTTCAAACACCCCATCTATGTTCACTTCACTTCTGCTCCAAAACCTCACTGCTTACACCTTATTACTTATAGTTCCATTTTTCTTAGAGCATTATTTTTGCCTATTTATCTGTGTCCTAAAGCTTTCCCCTGAGACAGTTTCTAATGTGCATTTGGCCAATAGAAATATTTGTCCTATCTGGAATGTTTTGAGTTCTATCTACATGATAGGCTTTGTTGGAGTAGCTCTTGGACTGTGTGGTCGGACCGATTTTCTATGGACTAAAGATTCAGTCTACCCAAGTGCCTCACCCGTGGTGGAGTATGAGCAGACCTATTTGGAGAGGACTATTCTATTTACCTGATGTTTTTTTTATTCATAAATAACGTTTGGTCTACTAGTCTACTGGTTTGGTCTACAGGAGAAGTATGGATATGATGGCAGATAAAAGCCAAACAGTTCCACTTGATCTGCCCATTCTATCTAAATGGTTCTCTTCATTAAACCTGAGGATAGCCTCGCCCTTGCCCCAGGCATGCTTAAACTCCTTATTAGTGTTCGACTCTACCAGTTAAAGGCTGGTCCACTCCTCTCCATTTTCTTTTTTCGTTTCACCCCATTTGTGCCTCCTTCTCAAGCCACACTGTAGATAAGGCATCAGGAAAGGCTACTGAGAAGCACAGCCCTATACAACAGAATTGGTATGAAAACAATTATAATATTCAGAAAGTTGTGAATACTTTTCACATGATGCATCAATATATTCATTGGAAGACCGCAACACGCTACTTTCATGGCTGGTGGTACTGGAATGATCCTATAAGCTTTGTGCTTGGTGATAATATAAGGTTGTCTCGGTGTAGGATTGCTGCATGCAGATGGCACTTATGTTTCTCAGAAGATCTGCTAAGTTATATTTCCGGGATTGCGTTCGCACTGTGACTAATCTACAGAGAAATATATTTTTCGCGTTGAGTTCATTAACCAAATACATAAAAATCTCATATTTTCCTGTATATAGTACAAAATAATTTGCAGCATTTTAATAAGGACAGTTTAATGAAATTTAGATGGACGTGTGATGATTCAGCAAGTGTACCCGAGGAAACGCTGTGTGCGGGCGGGTGTAATAAGTCTGATGACTCAGAATATTCTAGATTTACACAGATATTACAATATTTCCTTTCTCAATTAAAAATGGGCTTAAAGAACAATTGGTCTTTGCTAGCAAGTAATACCTGACAGGCGTGGATTAATTCTGTAAAGAGAGCAAGAAAAAGAACGAGACAGAGAAAGTGGTATTGAATCAAAGAGTGATAATGCATTGTAGACTCATTTGCATGTCCCTGCCCAGTTTCCCAGAGTGCAGTGCAACAACTGTATTTCTCGGAATTCTAAGCATAAATAAGTTTAACATATATTTGAACATAAATGTACCATTCATTCGCTGCAGTATGCAAGGGAGATACACCATGTACAAGAATGTAGTCTGATTAGTAAAACAAAAATTAGCTCATATTCTCCAGAAATTAGTTTATTTTGCTTTAAAAAGTTAATAAAACTGATAATCTCCTAGCAGTGACTGCCAGTGTTTTTGAGATCAGAGTCAGTGAAGTCGAGGACCTAGTAAGAGTTTGCTTTATTGTTAGAGAGATCTAAGCTGGGTGGCGCTAAATTCCATATATTCAGCTCTAATCTGCTTTCTATGTTGTTGATATCAATATGTCAAACAGACAAAGCCTACGAGGACGCAGAAATCTCACAGGACACAAAGAATTAGTCACATTTATTTAGTCATCATATAGGAAAATGTTGCCTGGGGAGTCAAGGAAGTCAATTTAATACTTTAGCAGTGATTTTAGTTATTGTTTAGCCGGGTTCTGGCACCATTCTCACTATCCATTTGTGACATTATGTAAAAATCTGCATTGGAATTATCTACTGAACGCAAACCAATACATTAAAACAAACATATATTTGTATGTGTGTGTGCTCGTGTGTATGTATGTGTATAATCCAACCTTGGCTTTGCATCAAAGCTGTGTAATGCGGCAGGCTTAAAGGAAGCCATGTTTGATAATGGCTATGGATTGAAGAGCGAGGCATTTGTGGGCAGATTTGCATGTCCCAACTCAGCTTCCCAGAATGCAATGTAATAACTGTGTTGGAAGCGGGTTTTTTTAACTTGTTTTATACATTCAAATGTGAACACAGATATACTATTTATATACACACATATACACACACATATATAAATATATATACATAAATACACACACACAAACACATATATAAATATAAATATATATATATATATATATATACATATATATATATATATATATATATATATATATACACACACACATATATATATATATATATATATATATATATATATATATATACACGCACACATATATATATATATATATACACACACTAGCGACTTGCCCATCAAAAAATGATGGCAATAAAATTGTAAGGCAGGTAATGCTGTTTGCCACACAATGCAAGGCTTTTAGTCTTCTGAGTACTTTTGGCGCTCATTGCGAACCTCTCCCCTTGTGTACTTTTGCTCCTCTGAGCACCCTCGGCACTTATTGCGAGCTCCGCGCTGAGCACCTTTGGCAAAGCGGGTGTCTCCTCGGCTCTGTTTTGTTTTATATAAAACATTTTTTTAATAATAATTAATTAATTAATTAAATAGTAAATTAATATACTGTACCTATTTGTAATGAATATATGCAGGAATCAACATGCTGAAGAGCTAACAATCGCTGTTGTTTTCCCTGCAGCATACAATGTACATTTGGACTGTTGGTGATCTGAGGTATAAGTGTCAGCAATGTGGCAAGTGTACAGTGTAAATAGGCTGCGTGCGCAAGTGCCAAGCTTTTGTTTATTTGTGTAATGCGTTATTTTAGAATGATAATGTTATTAGTTTAATAGTGTATTTTGTACCTTGTGGTTTTATGCGTGTTTAAAGGTCATGTAGCCTCATTTTTGTTTTTTTGGCCGCCATTTTTTTTCCGCTTAGGCGATTTTCGTGTGTGGAAACTCTGCAAATTGTGGTTAAATTGTCGTGCAACCTGACTCCCAGACGTCATGCCTGTGCCCCCGTGCTGTGTGTGATGTTTGTTTTGTATTTTTGTTAATTTTGGTCGTGTTATTGTTGTTTTTGTGTGTGAGCGGTTCGGCTGTTAACTTCATATTTTTTTGACCTTGTGTATTTTTTTTTTCTAAGTGCTGCGGGTTGTATAATTTTTTGGGTAAGTGCCACTTTCCTTTTTGCAAGTGTTACGGGCCATAATTTTTGCACGCATTTTTTTTCAAACTGCTACGGGTCTTGCATTGTGAATGGTGTAATTGAGATTTAGTTCCGCGGGTCGTAGGGATGAGCCCCTATGGTGCTCATCTCCACCAGCGCAGTGAGCGCCTATTCGTACAGGGTCATAGAGATGAGCGCCTATTGTGCTCATCACCCTGGCCGCAACGGAGGACCTCGCTCTGCACTGTAATTTTTGCACTATTTTTTTTCAAACTGCTACGGGTCTCGCATTGTGAATGGTGTAATTGAGATTTCTGTTGATGTGTAGTTCCGCGGGTCATAGGGATGAGCGCCTATGGCGCTCATCTCTACCAGCACAGTGAGCGCCTTTGGCACTCCCTGCCTAAGTCGTACGCAGTCGTAGGGATGAGCGCCTACAGCGCTCATCTCCACCAGTGCAATGAGCTCCTTCAGTGCTCCTTGCCTGGCAGCAACCTCGGCGCTCGCTTAGCTCCCTGCATAAGTCGTACGGGGTCATAGGGATGAGCGCCTATGGCGCTCATCTCCACCAGCGCAATGAGCACCTTCGGTGCTCCTTGCCTGTATATATATATATATACACACGCACACATATATACATAATGGTGTGTTTTGATGTTTAAAGTATAATGCTGATATAATTTCACATATAAAATGTAATAAGACCTATAAATGTTAAAGTAACATATATTAATTACAAGGCAGTCATATCATATCATATTGTTCTGCTGGCCATGTTTGATTGCACACTATGGAGATGTGTATAGCAGTAATATATATATATATATATATATATATATATATATATATATATACACACACATCTAAGACCAAGTCACCACTTCAGTGGGCTTATCCTCACAATTGCTCATCCACAGACCCTCCCCCACAGTTATAAACCATCATTTCTAGGTACCTTGTCGGTGTTACATTGCTCCACTGAAGGTAACCGCAAAGCAGATTACAATGTGATGCTCACATACATATCAAGAGGATTAGTGAAATTGTATGTGTCTCCCCTGGAGTCATTTTTATGGTATTAAAATACATTCGATTAAAAGGTGTTATGTATATAATTCTTTGGTGCAGACTTAATCCTATCTAAATGACACAAATAAAGATTTCACAGGTACTGGAGGTTTCTGCAGATTACAAATTCCTCTGCAGCAGATTTTTTGGCTTCTATAATTTTTTTTTATTAGTTAATCATTTATTTTATTATTTCAAAATATATAGCAAAAGAATAAAAAACAGGCCATTTATGATTTTGCCACAAGGAAGTCTATAACTAATGATTAGCATTGGCTCCTGTCTAGCCACAAGCGTGTGTCCTAACATTTAGCAATGCTTCAAAGCCATTCCCATCCACTAGATTATTTTACATAGTTTGGAGACACACAGGATAGCTGGAGGTGGAGATGTAATTTTTTTATAAATATGATTAATATTGAACTTTATTAATTATCAAATCTGAAATAAAATATCTTCTGTTTGCTTACAGTGATCATTATATTTATATATATATATATATATATATATATATATATATATATATATATATATATATATATTTATTTATATTTATTGTCGGTTATTAAATTACATCATGGCTATAGGAGCATATCCAAGCTGCACAAGTAAAGGTACGGGTATAACGTGCGTAGGAGCCTAAAAAAATCTGGGGGGAGACAAAGTTAAAAGAGAGAAAAAATGTGGCCCTTAGTAGTGCTATTCAACTCTATGAGTCAAAGCTTTCATGGTAAAGATATCCTGCTCCATACCCTTCTAGAGGCCAAAACTGGTAATGCATGATGAAGTTTAATTTTGCAATTTTTTGTGTCCCCTATTCATATAATCTGGATGTGATTTGTCCCCCCCAATTCTCCTCAGTTCCTGGGTATATTATGGAAAGTATCTGATAGACAGGGAAGTGACTCTGCACATGTTATAATTGAATTACTAACATCTTGAATGATGTAGTTAAGAACAAATACAACTATGTACTGGTGTGCTAAAATCTATCATCAATGTGGACATAGTCATCTAAAGCCAATAAGCATGACACTGCACATATGGGAGATGTGAAAGAAAGTCGCCCCAAAATAGAGAGAGACTACCTTCTATGGAGAGTTGGTTGGTATGTACAGTAGACTCTCGATTATCCGGCACTCAAGCAACTGGGACTCTCAAGCAACCAGCACCTGCCTTTATTCCCCATTTGCAAAAAACTCTTGATTATCCGGCACATATATTTTTTTTTTATAACTTTTTTTCTGTTGTTTTTTTAAATGAAAAATAGCTTAGTTTAGTTAGTAGTAGCTATTTAATAGGTATTTGTGGTGTTTTCAAGGGGATTTAGGGTTATTTAGGCCGACTCTCGATTATCCGGAAGCTACACTTATCCGCCAATAGGCAATCCCCGTAGATGCCGGACAATCGAGAATTTACAGTACAATATTCAGAATACAAAAGCAGTTGGGTGACCAAATGTAATGCTTCATACACTATAAAATAGCTAAATCTGAATTAGGATTATTATCTCACTACGCTGCTTATTAAGAGCACTTTGACCAAGAATATTAATATATCATAGGCATCTGAATATATTCCAGTAAGGAAGTAGGCCGGAGTTTCTTATGCATTAAACACTCCGTATTTCAGAAGGGAACTTAAAATAAATGAAAAATAAATGACCTCAAATTGTGATTTTGCCAAAGTTTAGGGACTTTACACTAATCCTCCAATATGAGGAAGAAATATCTCACCCACACATTGCAACATACAGAGTATGATTATAACTCTTACATATACATGCATTTCTCCAAGGCACCATTTACCTGGTGGTTCCTAGCACCCCCTATGAACTATGACGTTGCCCCGCTCAACATACAAAATAGACGTTTTATATTATTGGCAGTCAAAAAAAACATAATAAATATAAAAAAAAAAAATTTTGTAAATAATTTCATCAAAATGATCAAAACAGAACAATAATAGTAAAGAGCAGTCTAGAAACTAAAATGAATAAAAATGAGCAATCTTGTATTAGACGGTGTTACAAGAACAAAATGTGATATGTTCATCTATAATAATATATTTGTATTATATAAAAATATTGTTAAATAGTGATACCCCATAAACCTTTTTTACATGAGCATATTATATAGTCCTGCTCAATGGTATAAAGTATATTAAGTGAATAAACACTTGAAACCTATTCTCGTGCTGCCCAAACTCTAACTGTACACTCTACAGCATAATATCACGATCTACACTGCAACACACAACCCCTCTACTTGCTTGAGCACATTGCCTTCACACTACCATCTATCACCCTCCAGTATCACACCCAAACCCTTAAGATTGTAAGTTTGTGAGTTTTCAATCTTGGAAGGTGCTTTGGGAACAAGCTCTATGTACGTTTAATTTAAGCTCAAAGACCGGACCCTCCATTTCTTCGACATGTGTTAATATTGCATTGTGCCATGTACTTATCCTTGGAATATGTTGGAGCATTACAAATAAAGGATAATAATAATAATAATGGCTCTTATTACTGCCCTTATTCTCCATCATATATTTTGTATGCAGAAGCAAATAGTTACTGGAAGATGATCAGAGCTCCTTTATCCATGCAGGCTCCACTGAAAGTCTGTTGCTAAAACACTTGCAGACTTCATTAGGAAAAGTGTCTGCAATTTCAGCTATCATTAACGAAGTCTTTGTAGCTTAGGCTTCCTGAGCTTTTGTCAAGTGGTGATGTCTTTATCACTGAGTGCATCCTTAATTTCCAGGAAATACATCTAAAGCAGAAAATTATTAAGCCCGTGCTTTTAGAAATAATTCCTGACGCTTGTCAGTGTCAGAATACATTAAACAGTTTACTGCAGATGAAAAGTCCTATAATACAGGATTACAATTGCACTCTATGTCCTAAGAATTTTAGGTTAATTAAAAATGGCGGATTTATTACCATTCTTAGAGGAGTTTTAACCTGGAAATGATATGGTTGGATTTTACAAAACACCACAAAATGTGAATATTAATGGTCAGAGTCTGCACCATTTTAGAGTTGCCGTGTTAAAAATGAATTATGGGAAACATGTAGGGTAGATGTGGGGTCTACTTTTTTTAAATGTCATTCCCAACAAACCTCCCACCCTACTACGGTATTACATCCCACAACAATGACACTCTAATAGGTTACACTACATTTGTATGCTCACACCTACACACGGCTGGGGGTGTCATTCTATTAGTACATTGAGATGTAAATCTCCGAAGGGGTTGAATATGTTATATATTTGCGGCTAAAATATATAATTCGGACGCACTCACTGTAGTGTTAAGACTATCTTAGTTTGGCCAAATAATTTAGCACCAGTCACAACAATTTCATAACAAACTGAAATGATACAATGTCTTTAAAGGGATATGTAAGTGAGCTGGATTATGAATGAATCTTATAGAGGAGAATTAGTAGTGTATGAAAACATTTTTTGTGCATGAAAAAATACCAAAATAAACATTTAAACACTTACCTTGAAGTTAGCAAAATATATTTTAATTTCTGCCAGTTGAAACTTAGGGTTAACACCCTCCAAACTCAGGCTAAATTAGTATACAATTAGTATACAAGTTGCTGTCTGTTTTTTTTTCTCTCTGCCTGTCTCTATATGGGCAATTTCAGCAATGACCCCACCATCCATTATTTCCTTTAGAGGTCACACACTGTACCCTGCAGGGTACACTTTATGTAAGCTTCCTAGGGGTGTGCACATCCAGATATCAGTATCTAGCATATAAATATGTAAGTACATTAGGCTTTTCAATATAATACATATTTTTCTACTAATCAGTAGCTGTTTATTCGGAAAAATATGAAACCCAGCTCTTACATACCCCTTTGATGTACACTTGACAGTCTCATAACATAACTATACATTAAGATTTCTTTCTAAACCAGTGTTTCAAGACATCAGGCTTTCATACGCATTATTGAAGAGTAGCTCACAATTTTCATGTTAAAATATGCAGTATAAATATATTTTTTAATGACTAAGTAAAATTTATAGTGAAATTCCTGTAAGTCTCTGTTCATATACAATAATTTTGATTAAAAACACAGCCTACATATTTTATTGAAAGGGGTTTGGGATTCCTCACCATTTCATAATATCTAATGTTTTTGTTTAAATACTCTTTTACATCTTACTTGGCTTGTGCTTTTCTATCTAATGTGTAGTTTCTTCATCCCAACACTTTCAAGTGGCTTATGTTTGTAAAGGTAATTATTCAATTATGGTCTACTAAACAAGCCAACTCATAGCAGACACCAAGCAATGCCTGGTGGACCATAATGCTAAGACTGAATCTTGATGTACTATGGTGTTCCTCCAAGTTTCCCAAGGTTCTACACATTAAGACAACCCCAAATGGATCTGTAGAATGTGACATACGGTGAGGCAGCATCTGAGGATCGTAGCTACCTGGACATTTGTTGAGGTCATTATTTTGGGGATATAGGTTCAGGACACATTTAGGGTCTTGATATTCTATTGTTACTTTTATAGTTGAAAGATTAAGATTATTATTATTATTATTGACTACATAGAGCTCCTGGTTAAGGAAGGCTTACAGTTGGAAGTAGCAAAAGGTAGTATTATAAAATGCCTTTTATTATATGTCTCTAACAAACTAAAGCAGATTTGGAAATGACAGTGCCCCTTTAAGGGCTTTATTGAGTATACAGTAACCTCTTTCATGCTCCACCGACCCATAAAATCCCTTCCAATGAATGAATCTGGAATATTGATTAGGGAACTCTGTGTATTCAGAATAAAAATTCCCATTGTAACCTATTTACTGCCACAGGCACTGACAGGGTTAAAAACCCATTTACCACCATACTTTGTTTTAATGCTTTATGCAAAGTATGATTATTACTGCTTAAGAGCATCCTTCTAAACAACTCAGAATAAAAAGTAAATCAGGAGCAGAGATGATATAATTTTTCTAAGTGTATTTTTATTTAACTTGCCTTGATTACGGGGTTAGCACCTGCAAATGGAAACATTAAAATTCATGAGGCTCCGGACATCTAAAAAATAATCTCACTTCTCAAGTGAAATCACATTAAGAAGTCATTTTGCAGTATGATTTCACTCTAGTAATTGTAATTTTATACATTAGAAAGACTTTTTGGCACCGTAATTACATTTAAATTGCCAACACAATAGTATATATTTACTGGAACATTCACTTTAAAATATTCCAAAAATAAAACAAATTCTAGACTTTAAGAATATTCTCCAAATGTGACTCAAAACCATTTTTTTCAACAAATTCTAGTAAATACAACATAGCAACAAACCTTAAGGTAAAAAAAAAATCTTTCCTGACCCATCCTATTAATTTATCAGCCATTAAATATGTCAAAAAGCTTCATTTTAACAAATAAATATCAGTTCCAGTGATTAAACACAAATTTATCATTACTTTTTACGTCAGAATTTCACATAGCTCTATAATATATATTATTCGGCGGGTTCAAATATTAAAAAATTTAATATTGTGATGCCAATTACATACAAGACAATAGGCTACAGCTAGGTCCTATGTTGTCACTATCATTTTAAACTGTTAATCGACTAATGTGAAATGTACTACAGGCCCTCAAACTGAAAACACATTAAATATTAATGGAAACATATTCCCTGGTGGATCTTCTATTTTTAATCAAGAAAATGCTGGCGATGTAAGCCCTTTGAAGAGAGTGAGTGGTCCAGTTCTATATCCACCTGTGTAAAACACTTCAAAGTGCAAAGAAAAAACCCAAGCCTAAGGCAAGGAGACTAAAAACTGGTCTGTGTCTTCTCTAACTTTTTCATATAAGATAAAGGACAGCCTTTTAACGCTTTCACTGCTGCCTGACTAGCGAGCAAAAAAAAAAAACCCAGATAGACTAAATGACAGTACAGGTTCTGCCATCCAGAGGACAAAAATAGAGAGCCTGGAGGCTTAGGATACACATGACAGAGGAAAGATTTATCCCAGTGACACCAACATAGCCTGTATTAATGCTGGAATTGAATATATTATGGGAAACATGCTAACAATTTAGATTTAATAGACAGTCTTGGAGAATAATGAGTATTTATGGAAAGGTTCCACCAGTCTGCTATAATGTCATCTGAACCTCTTCTGTATATATATATATATATATATATATATATATATATATATATATATATATATATATATATCTATATCTATCTATCTATCTATCTATCTATATATATATATATATATATATATATATATATATATATATATATATATACATACATTTATTACAGGATTAAGAACAATGTGTGTACAATGGTGCACATTATTGTTTATTAATATGAATAATGTCATGATTTCCGTAAAATAATACAATATTATAGATTAGCTGATAAACTATTCTAGGTTATTTTCCAGTGGTATCGCTTCAGAATAAAATGTGCTGCCCTTCACACAGTGTAATGTGTGATCTAACCAGCAGTACCAGAGCTAATATGAGCAGTGGCTCCATACAGGAACACACATTACAATGGGAGCCTATGGCTTCAGGACCAAGGACAGCAGCCTCTGGTACTACCCAATGCACAGGTGCCATCAAGCCATCTAGCATTCCCCAGCTGGGTGCACTAACTAGACACAACTGATCATGTCACAGATAGTGTCTTATACATTGTATGTGCCATTTACAGCCACATGCAGGGTATTAATAAGGAGCACAGGCAGTTGACATTTAAATGAGATTATAATAAAGATTATGGGCATCTGCCTGGTCTCGCCTGTGCTGTGGGCTTCCTCCTGCAGTGCCTGATTAGACTATTCTCCAATAAGATCATTGCCCTGAGTGGCAGGTCTGCTCTGGATGGAATATATTATAAATGGAGACTGTGGCACCTCATATTGCAGTGGTAAAAGCCGGCCAGGCTGAGTTAGATTGGTATACCAATCATGCTTATCTGACTAGAATGATAGACTTAGCCAAGCTCAAACAGCTAATAGTGACAAGTCATTATACTTAGTATGAAATGCTCCTATAAAGAGCTCACCCAGATGTACCAACAGTTCATACTTAACCTGCCCTGCAATAATATATATACTATTGTGCATATTATACCTTATTTATGTGCATATTATAGCATGTTAGTACACTTTATTTTATACCATATCACCCAGTTGTACCCACCGCACCCACACAAAGTCATGCCTTGCAAATCGCACCCACAGTGCCCAGCCTGCTGCATCATGCACACAAAGCTGTACTTTGTACCTCAAATACACATTGGACACCCAGATATACCTTGGAACCTAACTTGTTTACCTGCCCATTATGCACTTCACAGCCACCTTGCACAAAACTGTAGTTCATACTCACATGTGCTATTTGTTTATCAAGGTATACCATGTATTATATGTATACCCAGCTGTGCAATGCACATGAAACCAGCTTTGTCTGGTATATCACATCCCAAGCACACACAGCTGTACTTCAAACACCTTGCACACATTACACCCTATCAAGCTTCCCCCTACACATATATCTTTACAAATACCACCTGGCATACTGCTGTACTTTGCCCATATTTCACATTGCCCACCCAGCTGTGCCTTGCACTCCCATACTTCACATAACAGCTGCACCATGCACATGCAGCTGGAGCAGGCACCCTACTACCACCTTGCACACACAGCTTCCTTGCTACATACCATCCTGCCCTTCCAGATGTACCATGCACACCCACCCTGGCACATCACATTAACTCTGCCATCCAAACTACACCATGCACACCAGGAATACCTTGCACACACAGCTATACTTTGCACATCACACACAGCTATACTTTATTAATACCATCCTGCCCTTCCAGATGTACCATGCACGTCCACCTTGGCACAACACATTAACTCTGCCATCCCAGCTACTCCACGCACATGCAGCTGTACCATACACCCCACTACCACCTTGAACACACAGCAGTACTTTGTACATCACACCCAGCTTTCTTGCTAGATACCATCCTGCCCTTCCAAATGTACCCTGCACACCCACCCTGGCACGTCACATTAACATTAACTCTGTCCTTCTAGATGTACCATGCACACCCACCCTGGCACATGACATTAACTATTAACTGTACCCACTCAACTGTACCATTCACACCACCCTGGCACATCACATTGACTGTACCAACTCAGCTGTACCATGCATACCCACCCTGGCACATCACATTGACTGTACCCACTCAGCTGTACCATGCATACCCACCCTGGCATATAACATTGACTGTACCAAATCAGCTGTACCATGCATACCCACCCTGGCACATCACATTGACTGTACCCACTCAGCTGTACCATGCATACCAACCCTGGCATATAACATTGACTGTACCAAATCAGCTGTACCATGCATACCCACCCTGGCACATCACATTGACTGTACCCACTTAGCTGTACCATGCATACCCACCCTGGCACACCACTCAGCTGTACCATGCATACCCACCCTGGCACATCACTCAGCTGTACCATGCATACCCACCCTGGCACACACATCACATTAGCCTGTACCACTCAGCTGTACCTGTACATCTCACCCTCCCCACCCTTACCTGCTTTAGAAGCCAATATGCACGCCCAGAGAGCCAGAATTACATCCATTTGTATTGTGTAGAATATGTCCTCGAAGAGAAACCCCCCAATAATCCTCCTGCAGTTACTGAGACAGAGACTCAAACTTGAAGCTCTCTGTGAGGATTCAGATAGACACTAGCTGTTCTGCAAGCAGGGAGAGCCACTTCTATAGGAACAAACCACTTGCACTCACAGGGGTGACCCAAACATACCACACAGCTGACCAAATCTAAAGTATAGTCTCTACATACAACGAAAAGCATTTGATGAATTAAACCCAATGTCCACATTTATGATGATGTCATCTAGCCTTATAATGGATAAACTGAATATTATATTATTAGTACATTTTATATAACCCCCCTAAGCAATATTGGTTTAGTCGCACGCGAGAAACTCAGCCTGATTATAATACACTTCTGATATGTATAGGGAGGAGATGGACAGCAGGCACATAGCTCTCACTTATTGTTTTATATACATGATATATACTACAGGATGGGACTGCTTAGATAATTACAAAAACTTGGGAAAATACACTACATGTCACAAAACACAATATTTTCATTTAAAATCTCCATAATTTATTAAACTGATAAATATAGCACCTTTGTTTTTTTCCCGTTTTTGCCCATGTTTTGCAGCTTGCCTAATCATCTCTAGATACAAGATGCTAAACTAATGAGTAAGGTCAGTGTGGTACAATGTACATGTATATCAGGAATAAGACATGGACACATATTGCTTTCATAATATTTGTACTGGCTGCACAAATAATATGGACATTAATGTTGCACAATAAAAAGGTAAACATATACTATATATTACTAGTCACTTGCTTGTAAAAAATGGCGGTATAATATTGTATTAAATATTGTGTGTTCTGTCTCTCTCTGTGCTCTCTCTCTCTGTGTGCTCTCTCTCTGTGCTCTCTCTGTGCTCCCTCTCTCTGTGCGTCCTCTATGTCCTTCTCTCTATTTTCCTTCTCCTTCTATCTCTCCCTCCCTTCTTTACTCTCTCGCTCCTCTCACTCCCTCCTTCTCTCCCTGTTTCCCTCCCTCCATCTCTCCCTCCTTCCATCTCTCCCTGCCTCCTTCTCTCTCTCTCTCCCTCCTTCTCCGTCTCTCCCTTCCTCTCTCTCCCTCCTTCTCTCTCTCTCTCTCCCTCCTTCTCCCTCTCTCCCTTACTCTCTCTCCCTCCTTCTCTCTCTCTCTCTCCCTCCTTCTCTCACTCTCTTCCTCCTTTTCCCTCCTCCCTCCCTCCTCTCTCTCGCTCCCTCCTGCCCCAATATAACGCACTGCCCCGATATAACGCACCCCCCCAATAATGCCCCGCTATAACGCACTGCCCCGCTATAACGCACTGCCCCGATATAACGCACTGCCCTAATATAACGCACTGCCCCAATATAACCCACTGCCCCGCTATAACGCACTGCCCCGATATAACGCACTGCCCCAATATAACCCACTGCCCTGCTATAACGCACTGCCCCACTATAACGCACTGCCTCGATATAACGCACTGCCCCAATATAACGCACTGCCCTTATATAACGCACTGCCTCGATATAACACACTGCCCCGATATAAAGCACTGCCTTGATATTACGCACTGCCTCAATATAACGCACTGCCCCGCTATAAAGCACTGCCCCGCTATAACGCACTGCCCCAATATAACGCACTGCCCCGCTATAACGCACTGCCCCAATATAACGCACTGCCTTGCTATAATGAACTGCCCCAATATAATGCACTGCCCTTATATAACGCACTGCCCCGATATAACGCACTGCCCCGCTATAACGCACTGCCCCAATATAGCGCACTGCCCCGATATAATGCACTGCCCCGATATAACGCACTGACCCTATATAACGCACTGCCCGTATATATCGCACTGCCCCAATATAACGCACTGCCCCATATAAAGCACTGCCCGGCTACAACACACTACCCCAATATAACTCACTGCCCCAATATAACGCACTGCCCCTATATAACGCACTTCCTCTCTATAACGCACTGCCTCGCTATAACGCACTGCCCCGATATAAAGCACTGCCCCGCTATAACGCAGTGCCCCAATATAACGCACTGCCCCAATATAATGCACTGCCCCGCTATAACGCACTGCCCCAATATAACACACTGCCCCACTTGAACGCACTGCCCCAATATAATGTACTACCCCTATATAACGCACTGCCCCACTATAACGCACTGCGCCGCTATAACGCACTGCCCCTATATAATGTAGTGCCCCGCTATAACGCACTGCCCCGCTATAACGCACTGCCCCGATATAACGCACTGCCCCGCTATAATACACTGCCCCACTATACAAAGCACTGCCGGCTATAACGCACTGCCCCGATATAACGCACTGCCTCTATATAACGCACTGCCCCTCTCTAACGCACTGCCCCGCTTTAACGCACTGCCCCGCTATAACGCACTGCCCCACTATAACACACTGTGCCGCTATAACGCACTGCCCCAATATAACGCACTGCCCCTATATAAAGCACTGCCCGGCTATAATGCACTGCCCCGATATAACGCACTGCCTCTATATAACGCACTGCCCTGCTCTAACGCACTGTCCCGATATAACGCACTGCCCCGCTATAACGCACTGCCCCTATATAAAGCACTGCCCGGCTATAATGCACTGTCCCGATATAACCCACTGCCCCAATATAACGCACTGCCCCACTATAACGCACTGCCCCACTATAACGCACTGCCCCGCTATAACGCACTGCCCCACTATAACGCACTGTGCCTCTATAACGCACTGCCCCAATATAACACACTGCCCCTATATAAAGCACTGCCCGGCTATAATGCACTGCCCCGATATAACGCACTGCCTCTATATAACGCACTGCCCTGCTCTAACGCACTACCCTGCCATAACGCACTGTCCCAATATAACGCACTGCCCCGCTATAACGCACTGCCCCTATATAAAGCACTGCCCGGCTATAATGCACTGCCCCGATATAACACTGTATTTGCTGCCAAACCCCTTTTAATGCTCTGATTCTCAGGGAACATTTTCTTTTTTTTTTATTTGGCAGCTTAAAATTTGGAGAGGATATCATATAAAGTATTTTATTGTCCAGGAAGCACATATATATATATATATATATATATATATATATATACAGTAAACTCCGGATTATCCTGCACTCAACCAACCGGCACTCTCAAGCAACTCTCAACCCTAAATGGCTTAGTTTAGCTGCTAATGTCTTTCTTAAAGGCATTTTGAGGGGTTTTGGGGGGTTTAAGGGTCGTTTAAACCCTTAAAATCGGGGACTCCCAATTAACCAGTAACAGCAGATATCCGGCAATAGTGAGTCCCCATGGGTGCCAGACAACGGGGGTTTTACTGTATATATACAGTAGATATAAAAAGTCTACACACCTCTGTTAAAATGTCAGGTTTCTGTGCTGTAAAAAAATGAGACAAAGATAAATAATTTCAGAACTTTTCCCACCTTTACTGTGACCTATAAACTGCACAACTCAATTGAAAAACAAACTGAAATCTTTTAGGTGGAGGGAAGAAAAAAAAAAAGAAAAATAATGTGGTTGCATAAGTCTGCACACCCTCTTATAACTGGGGATGTAGCTGTGTTTAGAATTAAGCAATCACATTCCAAATTGTGTTAAATAGGAGTTAGCATACACCTGCCATCATTCAAAGTGCCTCTGATTAACCCCAAATAAAGTTCAGCTGCTCTTGTTGGTCTTTCCTGAAATGTTCTTAGTCGCATCCCACAGCAAAAGCCATGGTCCACAGAGAGCTTCCAAAGCATCAGAGGGATCTCATTGTTAAAAGGTATCAGTCAGGAGAAGGGTACAAAAGAATTTCCAAGGCATTAGATATACCATGGAACACAGTGAAGTGAAGTCATCATCAAGTGGAGAAAATATGGCACAACAGTGACATTACCAAGAACTGAAGCTCCCTCCAAAATTGATGAAAAGACGAGAAGAAAACTGGTCTGGGAGGCTACCAAGAGGCCTACAGCAACATTAAAGGAGCTGCAGGAATATCTGGCAAGTACTGGCTGTGTGGTACATGGGACAACAATCTCCCGTATTCTTCATATGTCTGGGCTATGGGGTAGAGTGGCAAGACGAAAGCCTTTTCTTATGAAGAAAAACATCCAAGCAAGGCTACATTTTGCAAAAACACATCGGAAGTCTCCCAAAAGCATGTGGGAAAAGGTGTTATGGTCTGATGAAACCAAGGTTGAACTTTTTGGCCATAATTCCAAAAAACAACACTGCACATCATCAAAAGAACACAATACCCACAGTGAAGCATGGTGGGGGCAGCATCATGCTTTGGGGCTGTTTTTCTTCAGCTGGAACTGAGGCCTTAGTTAAGATAGTGGGAATTATGAAAAGGTCCAAATACCAGTCAATATTGGCACAAAACCTTCAGGCTTATGCTAGAAAGCTGAACATGAAGAGGAACTTCATCTTTCAGCATGACAACGACCCAAAGCATACATCCAAATTAACAAAGGAATGGCTTCACCAGAAGAAGATTAAAGTTTTGGAATGGCCCAGCCAGAGCCCAGACCTGAATCCGATTGAAAATCTGTGGGGTGATCTGAAGTGGGCTGCGCACAGTAGATGCCCTCGCAATCTGACAGATTTGGAGTGTTTTTGCAAAGAAGAGTGGGCAAATCTTGCCAAGTCAAAATGTGCCATGCTGATAGACTCATACCCCAAAAGACTGAGTGCTGTAATAAAACCAAAAGGTGTTTCAACAAAGTATTAGTTTAAGGGTGTGCAGACTTATGCAATCATATTATTTTATTTTTATATTTTTTCTTCCCTCTACCTAAAAGATTTCAGTTTGTTTTTCAATTGAGTTGTACAGTTTATAGGTCACATTAAAGGTGGAAAAAGTTCTGAAATGATTTATCTTTGTCTCATTTTTTTTTACAGCACAGAAACCTGACATTTTAACAGGGGTGTGTAGACTTTTTATATCCACTGTATGTGTAGTAAATAAATATTACATTTGTGTTCACATTTGAATGTCTAAAATAAGTTAAAAAACACAATGCCTGCTGTATTGCCTGATGTGGTTATAACCTTCCTATTGAGTGAGGTACCAGCCCCACACTGATGAGATCCATTTAAGCTTGAAACAGCTGTCTGTGGGTGGGTCGCCTAATTTCTGAATGACCCGTCCTATGCTATGCTTTAAAACAGTAAACATATGCTTAAAAGGAGATATGCTTAAAATGGTATTGGATTAAAGTGAAGCCTTTGTGGGCTCATTAGCATATCCCTACCTATTTTCCCAGAATGCAGTGCAATAACTGTATTTCTCTGTTCGGGTGGTAAATACGTATAGACTAATTTTGGACGTTGAAGTATGAAATATTTATTTACTACAGTCTGTACGGTGGAGGGTGCCCACAATAAGCTCTATCTCTCTCTCTATATATATATAAATATATAAACAAAGAGCTACATTCAATTGAGCGAATTTGAGATCTCGGAGCCCGTAAGTGAGGTCGCAAGCTATTTTGCTATTCAATTGGCATGTTTTTCGGGCTCGGAGCAGCCTTGAAAAAATGGCGCCGATCAAACTCGTAACTTACAGCCTCCAGTAGCCTTTGATCTGTAACTTTCGCAAGGCTAAAATCGTAAATCGCTATTCAATTGCTCAATTTCCCCAAGCCTGCAAATGTTTTCACACCCGTAAACGGCAAACGGAGAAAATCCTACGAGTGCTAGAGAGGACCCGCAAGGGGGTTAAACACCTATTTTTAGCACTGTGAATGCAAATAAAACATCACTACTGCACTGTAAATAACGGGGAAATCGATGATAGACGTTACAATTAATTGCACAACAGTCTAAAGCCCGCAAATCAACAATTCATTATATTTATTTTTAGGTTTCATTTCTGGATTATATAGATCTCGGGACTAAATGAGTTAATACATATCAGGCCACCCACATGGACTAGAACTGTATTGGTATTCATTTTCAAAATTCTCTATTTGGAGGGTTTGCGAGTCTGATCACATATCTGACCCCCGAACATAATTGATTGACATATAACCTCCATGTTTTCTGCCGTAATTCTGACAGTCTCATTTCCTATTGGCTGATTCCAAATAGGAGGTTTACGGGCTTGCTTAATTGATCATGTTCCTGCCCTCATCTGCTCTGAACCAGTACGTTAGTTTATGGTTTTGGCTTTGGAAAAGCAACTTGAATAGATTTGTAATCGGAGACGAACGGGAGCCCGCAACTCACTCACAGACATACAGCTATCTGCGATCGAGTTACGGGCTTCAACTTGAATGTGGCCCAAAGTTTCTATTAATCATTCTACATTTTCATCATTGTCAAGACCTTGTTCTGATGCTTATATTTGCCTGTTGTATAGGGTGCAGCCACTAGAGGGTGTAACTGGCCTTTTCCATACAGCTAAACAGGACCTGACTGATGCAGAGCTTTCCCATAACACACACAGAATTATTTAGAAGGATTCCTGTCTTTATTCCAAAAGCAGCCTGTACAGGGATTAAAGCAATATGTACTAACCTTTGCAATGATAGTAAATCTGTGCACTCACTGTCACTTTAAGTGAATAGGAGTGTGAACAGAAGATATAAATATAAAATGTGAATATTAACACCTTAATAAACACTCATCCTTTATCCTTATAAGGTGCAAATATACCAAGCCCCCCTTCTTCTATAATAACTATATGTTGCATTGATTGCTTTAATTTTGGTTAATTGCAGCTTGATGCAGTCAGGAGAGCTCCGAGTACTAACCTTTATGGTTGCAGAATCCCCACTTTGGTACTGGTAACCTTTAAATAACCCGAACCTCTGCTGCAATTATCAGCCATTTATTTCATTATTATTTAATGCCTATAAACAAATATTCCATGAAAGTGCCAGCTGTATATATAGCTAAAGTAACGTCCACTACAGTACAGCACAACTATGCTCTAATGCTAGGAGTATTGGGATGTTGCTTTGAGTTCGCAGATTACAACAAAACATTTTCAGGAATAAACCTTCTTTGCAGAAAGACTCATTTCACCATAAAAAGAAAGTTCATAATCATAACAATGTGATCAAAAGCACAAGCATTTTCCATGTGATTAAGTAAATCACAGCTTTATGAAGCAACTCTTAAGAGACTAAGAATGAAAATACCACTTTAATGTCAATAAATCTGCAAAATGTTTATGTGATTGGGATGAGTAGCGGCCTTCAGTCTGAACAGGTGTGATTACATTGTAATTGCGTACAATAGAATTACAGTATCATTCAAATAATATCCAGATTGAAAGGAGCAATTTACATTCCCCGGGCATGAGTGACTGATCAAGGGCAGTGTTGGGGTTACATTCCCTGGGCATGAGTGACTGAGCTTGGGCAGTGTTGGGGTTACATTCCCTGGTCATGAGTGACTGAGCCAGTGCAGTGTTGGGGTTACATTCCCTGGGCATGAGTGACTGAGCCAGTGCAGTGTTGGTGTTACATTCCCCGGGCATGAGTGACTGAACCAGTGCAGTGTTGGGGTTACATTCCCCGGGCATGAGTGACTGAGCCAGTGCAGTGTTGGGGTTACATTCCCTGGGCACGAGTGACAGAGCCAGGGCATTGTTGGGGTTACGTTCCCCAGGCATGAGTGACTGAGCCAGGGAAGTGTTGGGTTTACATTCCCTGTGCATGAGTGACTGAGCCATGGCAGTGTTGGGGTTACATTTCCTGGGCATGAGTGACTGAGCCAGGGCAGTTTTGGGGTTACATTCCCTGGGCATAAGTGACTGAGCAAGGGCAGTGTTGGGGTTACATTCCCTGGGCATGAGTGACTGAGCCAGTGCAGTTTTGGGGGTTACATTCCCTGGGCATGAGTGACTGAGCCAGTGCAGTGTTGGGGTTACATTCCTCAGGCATGAGTGACTGAGCCAGTGCAGTGTTGGGGTTACATTCCCTGGGCATGAGTGACTGAGCCAGGGCAGTGTTGGGGTTACATTCCCTGGGCATGAGTAACTGAGCCAGGGCAGTTTTGGGGTTACATACCCTGGGCATGAGTGACTGAGCCAGGGCAGTGTTGAGGTTACATTCCCTGGGCATGAGTGACTGAGCCAGTGCAGTGTTGGGGTTACATTCCCTAGGCATGAGTGACTTAGCCAGGGCAGTGTTGAGGTTACATTCCCCGGGCATGAGAGACTGAGCCAGGGCAGTGTTGGGGTTACATTTCCTGGGCATGAGTGACTGAGCCAGGGCAGTGTTGGGGTTACATTCCCTGGGCATGAGTGACTGAGCAAGGGCAGTGATGGGGTTACATTCCCTGGGCATGAGTGACTTTATGTGATTGGGATGAGTAGCGGCCTTCAGTCTGAACAGGTGTGATTACATTGTAATTGCGTACAATAGAATTACAGTATCATTCAAATAATATCCAGATTGAAAGGAGCAATTTACATTCCCCGGGCATGAGTGACTGATCAAGGGCAGTGTTGGGGTTACATTCCCTGGGCATGAGTGACTGAGCATGGGCAGTGTTGGGGTTACATTCCCTGGTCATGAGTGACTGAGCCAGTGCAGTGTTGGGGTTACATTCCCTGGGCATGAGTGACTGAGCCAGTGCAGTGTTGGTGTTACATTCCCCGGGCATGAGTGACTGAACCAGTGAAGTGTTGGGGTTACATTCCCCGGGCATGAGTGACTGAGCCAGTGCAGTGTTGGGGTTACATTTCCTGGGCACGAGTGACAGAGCCAGGGCATTGTTGGGGTTACGTTCCCCAGGCATGAGTGACTGAGCCAGGGAAGTGTTGGGTTTACATTCCCCAGACATGAGTGACTGAGCCAGGGAAGTGTTGGGGTTACATTTCCTGTGCATGAGTGACTGAGCCAGGGCAGTGTTGGGGTTACATTCCCTGGGCATGAGTGACTGAGCAAGGGCAGTGTTGGGGTTACATTCCCTGGGCATGAGTGACTGAGCCAGTGCAGTTTTGGGGGTTACATTCCCCGGGCATGAGTGACTGAGCCAGTGCAGTGTTGGGGTTACATTCCTCAGTCATGAGTGACTGAGCCAGTGCAGTGTTGGGGTTACATTCCCTGGGCATGAGTGACTTTATGTGATTGGGATGAGTAGCGGCCTTCAGTCTGAACAGGTGTGATTACATTGTAATTGCGTACAATAGAATTACAGTATCATTCAAATAATATCCAGATTGAAAGGAGCAATTTACATTCCCCGGGCATGAGTGACTGATCAAGGGCAGTGTTGGGGTTACATTCCCTGGGCATGAGTGACTGAGCATGGGCAGTGTTGGGGTTACATTCCCTGGTCATGAGTGACTGAGCCAGTGCAGTGTTGGGGTTACATTCCCTGGGCATGAGTGACTGAGCCAGTGCAGTGTTGGTGTTACATTCCCCGGGCATGAGTGACTGAACCAGTGAAGTGTTGGGGTTACATTCCCCGGGCATGAGTGACTGAGCCAGTGCAGTGTTGGGGTTACATTCCCTGGGCACGAGTGACAGAGCCAGGGCATTGTTGGGGTTACGTTCCCCAGGCATGAGTGACTGAGCCAGGGAAGTGTTGGGTTTACATTCCCCAGACATGAGTGACTGAGCCAGGGAAGTGTTGGGGTTACATTTCCTGTGCATGAGTGACTGAGCCAGGGCAGTGTTGGGGTTACATTCCCTGGGCATGAGTGACTGAGCAAGGGCAGTGTTGGGGTTACATTCCCTGGGCATGAGTGACTGAGCCAGTGCAGTTTTGGGGGTTACATTCCCCGGGCATGAGTGACTGAGCCAGTGCAGTGTTGGGGTTACATTCCTCAGGCATGAGTGACTGAGCCAGTGCAGTGTTGGGGTTACATTCCCTGGGCATGAGTGACTGAGCAAGGGCAGTGTTGGGGTTACATTCCCTGGGCATGAGTAACTGAGCCAGGGCAGTTTTGGGGTTACATTCCCTGGGCATGAGTGACTGAGCCAGGGCAGTGTTGAGGTTACATTCCCTGGGCATGAGTGACTGAGCCAGTGCAGTGTTGGGGTTACATTCCCTGGGCATGAGTGACTGAGCCAGGGCAGTGTTGAGGTTACATTCCCCGGGCATGAGAGACTGAGCCAGGGCAGTGCTGAGGTTACATTCCCCGGGCATGAGTGACTGATCAAGGGCAGTGTTGGGGTTACATTCCCTGGGCATGAGTGACTGAGCCTGGGCAGCATTGGGGTTACATTCCCTTGGCATGAGTGACTGAGCCAGTGCAGTGTTGGGGTTACATTCCCTGGGCATGAGTAACTTAGCCAGCGCAGTGTTGGGGTTACATTCTTCGTGCAAGAGTGACTGAGCCAGGGCAGTGTTGGTGTTACATTCCCCGTGCATGAGTCACTGAGCCAGGGCAGTGTTGGTGTTACATTCCCTGGGCATAAGTGACTGAGCCAGTGCAGTGTTGGTGTTACATTCCCTGGGCATGAGTGACTGAACCAGGGCAGTGTTGGGGTTACATTACATGGGCATGAGTGACTGAGCCAGGACAGTGTTGGTGTTACATTCCCTGTGCATGAATCACTGAGCCAGGGCAGTGTTGGTGTTACATTCCCTGGGCATGAGTGACTGAGCCAGTGCAGTGTTGGGGTTACATTCCCCGGGCATGAGTGACTGAGCCAGGGCAGTGTTGGGGTTACATTCCCTGGACATGAGTGACTGATCAAGGGCAGTGTTGGGGTTACATTCCCTGGGCATGAGTGACTGAGCCTGGGCAGTGTTGGTGTTACATTCCCTGGGCATGAGTGACTGAGACAGTGCAGTGTTGGGGTTACATTCCCTTAGCATGAGTGACTGAGCCAGCGCAGTGTTGGCGTTACATTCCCCGGGCATGAGTGACTGAGCCAGGGCAGTGTTGTCGTTACATTCCCCGGGCATGAGTGACTGAACCAGGGCAGTGTTGGGGTTACATTCCCTGGGCATGAGTGACTGAGCCAGGACAGTGTTGGTGTTACATTCCCTGGGCATGAGTCACTGAGCCAGGGTAGTGTTGGTGTTAAATTCCCTGGGCATGAGTGACTGAGCCAGTGCAGTGTTGGGGTTACATTCCCCGGGCATGAGTGACTGTGCCAGGGCAGTGTTGGGGTTACATTCCTCAGGCATGAGTGACTGAGCCAGTGCAGTGTTGGGGTTACATTCCCTGGGCATTAGTGTCTGAGCCAGGGCAGTGTTGGGGTTACATTCCCTGGGCATGAGTGACTGAGCCAGGACAGTGTTGGAGTTACATTCCCTGGGCATGAGTGACTGAGCAAGGGCAGTGTTGGGGTTACATTCCCTGGGCATGAGTGACTGAGCCAGTGCAGTTTTGGGGGTTACATTCCCCGGGCATGAGTGACTGAGCCAGTGCAGTGTTGGGGTTACATTCCCCCGGCATGAGTGACTGAGCCAGTGCAGTGTTGGGGTTACATTCCCTGGGCATGAGTGACTGAGCCAGGGCAGTGTTGGGGTTACATTCCCTGGGCATGAGTAACTGAGCCAGGGCAGTTTTGGGGTTACATTCCCTGGGCATGAGTGACTGAGCCAGGGCAGTGTTGAGGTTACATTCCCTGGGCATGAGTGACTGAGCCAGTGCAGTGTTGGGGTTACATTCCCTGGGCATGAGTGACTTAGCCAGGGCAGTGTTGAGGTTACATTCCCCGGGCATGAGAGACTGAGCCAGGGCAGTGATGAGGTTACATTCCCCGGGCATGAGTGACTGATCAAGGGCAGTGTTGGGGTTACATTCCCTGGGCATGAGTGACTGAGCCTGGGCAGCATTGGGGTTACATTCCCTTGGCATGAGTGACTGAGCCAGTGCAGTGTTGGGGTTACATTCCCTGGGCATGAGTGACTTAGCCAGCGCAGTGTTGGGGTTACATTCTTCGTGCAAGAGTGACTGAGCCAGGGCAGTGTTGGTGTTACATTCCCCGTGCATGAGTGACTGAGCCAGGGCAGTGTTGGTGTTACATTCCCTGGGCATAAGTGACTGAGCCAGTGCAGTGTTGGTGTTACATTCCCTGGGCATGAGTGACTGAACCAGGGCAGTGTTGGGGTTACATTACATGGGCATGAGTGACTGAGCCAGGACAGTGTTGGTGTTACATTCCCTGTGCATGAATCACTGAGCCAGGGCAGTGTTGGTGTTACATTCCCTGGGCATGAGTGACTGAGCCAGTGCAGTGTTGGGGTTACATTCCCCGGGCATGAGTGACTGAGCCAGGGCAGTGTTGGGGTTACATTCCCTGGACATGAGTGACTGATCAAGGGCAGTGTTGGGGTTACATTCCCTGGGCATGAGTGACTGAGCCTGGGCAGTGTTGGTGTTACATTCCCTGGGCATGAGTGACTGAGACAGTGCAGTGTTGGGGTTACATTCCCTTAGCATGAGTGACTGAGCCAGCGCAGTGTTGGCGTTACATTCCCCGGGCATGAGTGACTGAGCCAGGGCAGTGTTGTCGTTACATTCCCCGGGCATGAGTGACTGAACCAGGGCAGTGTTGGGGTTACATTCCCTGGGCATGAGTGACTGAGCCAGGACAGTGTTGGTGTTACATTCCCTGGGCATGAGTCACTGAGCCAGGGTAGTGTTGGTGTTAAATTCCCTGGGCATGAGTGACTGAGCCAGTGCAGTGTTGGGGTTACATTCCCCGGGCATGAGTGACTGAGCCAGGGCAGTGTTGGGGTTACATTCCTCAGGCATGAGTGACTGAGCCAGTGCAGTGTTGGGGTTACATTCCCTGGGCATTAGTGTCTGAGCCAGGGCAGTGTTGGGGTTACATTCCCTGGGCATGAGTGACTGAGCCAGGACAGTGTTGGGGTTACATTCCCTGGGCATGAGTGACTGAGCAAGGGCAGTGTTGGGGTTACATTCCCTGGGCATGAGTGACTGAGCCAGTGCAGTTTTGGGGGTTACATTCCCCGGGCATGAGTGACTGAGCCAGTGCAGTGTTGGGGTTACATTCCTCAGGCATGAGTGACTGAGCCAGTGCAGTGTTGGGGTTACATTCCCTGGGCATGAGTGACTGAGCCAGGGCAGTGTTGGGGTTACATTCCCTGGGCATGAGTAACTGAGCCAGGGCAGTTTTGGGGTTACATTCCCTGGGCATGAGTGACTGAGCCAGGGCAGTGTTGAGGTTACATTCCCTGGGCATGAGTGACTGAGCCAGTGCAGTGTTGGGGTTACATTCCCTGGGCATGAGTGACTTAGCCAGGGCAGTGTTGAGGTTACATTCCCCGGGCATGAGAGACTGAGCCAGGGCAGTGCTGAGGTTACATTCCCCGGGCATGAGTGACTGATCAAGGGCAGTGTTGGGGTTACATTCCCTGGGCATGAGTGACTGAGCCTGGGCAGCATTGGGGTTACATTCCCTTGGCATGAGTGACTGAGCCAGTGCAGTGTTGGGGTTACATTCCCTGGGCATGAGTGACTTAGCCAGCGCAGTGTTGGGGTTACATTCTTCGTGCAAGAGTGACTGAGCCAGGGCAGTGTTGGTGTTACATTCCCCGTGCATGAGTCACTGAGCCAGGGCAGTGTTGGGGTTACATTCCCTGGGCATTAGTGACTGAGCCAGTGCAGTGTTGGTGTTACATTCCCTGGGCATGAGTGACTGAACCAGGGCAGTGTTGGGGTTACATTACATGGGCATGAGTGACTGAGCCAGGACAGTGTTGGTGTTACATTCCCTGTGCATGAATCACTGAGCCAGGGCAGTGTTGGTGTTACATTCCCTGGGCATGAGTGACTGAGCCAGTGCAGTGTTGGGGTTACATTCCCCGGGCATGAGTGACTGAGCCAGGGCAGTGTTGGGGTTACATTCCCTGGACATGAGTGACTGATCAAGGGCAGTGTTGGGGTTACATTCCCTGGGCATGAGTGACTGAGCCTGGGCAGTGTTGGTGTTACATTCCCTGGGCATGAGTGACTGAGACAGTGCAGTGTTGGGGTTACATTCCCTTAGCATGAGTGACTGAGCCAGCGCAGTGTTGGCGTTACATTCCCCGGGCATGAGTGACTGAGCCAGGGCAGTGTTGTCGTTACATTCCCCGGGCATGAGTGACTGAACCAGGGCAGTGTTGGGGTTACATTCTCTGGACATGAGTGACTGAGCCAGTGCAGTGTTGGGGTTGCATTCCCTGGGCATGAGTGACTGAGCCAGTGCAGTGTTGGAGTTACATTCCCTAGGTATGAGTGACTGAGCCAGTGCAGTGTTGGGGTTACATTCCCCGGGCATGAGTGACTGATCAAGGGCAGTGTTGGGGTTACATTCCCTGGGCATGAGTGACTGAGCCTGGGCAGTGTTGGTGTTACATTCCCTGGGCTTGAGTGACTGAGACAGTGCAGTGTTGGGGTTACATTCCCTTAGCATGAGTGACTGAGCCAGCGCAGTGTTGGCGTTACATTCCCCGGGCATGAGTGACTGAGCCAGGGCAGTGTTGTCGTTACATTCCCCGGGCATGAGTGACTGAACCAGGGCAGTGTTGGGGTTACATTCCCTGGGCATGAGTGACTGAGCCAGGACAGTGTTGGTGTTACATTCCCTGGGCATGAGTGACTGAGCCAGTGCAGTGTTGGGGTTACATTCCCTGGGCATGAGTGACTGAGCCAGGGCAGTGTTGGGGTTACATTCCCTGGGCATGAGTAACTGAGCCAGGGCAGTTTTGGGGTTACATTCCCTGGGCATGAGTGACTGAGCCAGGGCAGTGTTGAGGTTACATTCCCTGGGCATGAGTGACTGAGCCAGTGCAGTGTTGGGGTTACATTCCCTGGGCATGAGTGACTTAGCCAGGGCAGTGTTGAGGTTACATTCCCCGGGCATGAGAGACTGAGCCAGGGCAGTGCTGAGGTTACATTCCCCGGGCATGAGTGACTGATCAAGGGCAGTGTTGGGGTTACATTCCCTGGGCATGAGTGACTGAGCCTGGGCAGCATTGGGGTTACATTCCCTTGGCATGAGTGACTGAGCCAGTGCAGTGTTGGGGTTACATTCCCTGGGCATGAGTGACTTAGCCAGCGCAGTGTTGGGGTTACATTCTTCGTGCAAGAGTGACTGAGCCAGGGCAGTGTTGGTGTTACATTCCCCGTGCATGAGTCACTGAGCCAGGGCAGTGTTGGTGTTACATTCCCTGGGCATAAGTGACTGAGCCAGTGCACTGTTGGTGTTACATTCCCTGGGCATGAGTGACTGAACCAGGGCAGTGTTGGGGTTACATTACATGGGCATGAGTGACTGAGCCAGGACAGTGTTGGTGTTACATTCCCTGTGCATGAATCACTGAGCCAGGGCAGTGTTGGTGTTACATTCCCTGGGCATGAGTGACTGAGCCAGTGCAGTGTTGGGGTTACATTCCCCGGGCATGAGTGACTGAGCCAGGGCAGTGTTGGGGTTACATTCCCTGGACATGAGTGACTGATCAAGGGCAGTGTTGGGGTTACATTCCCTGGGCATGAGTGACTGAGCCTGGGCAGTGTTGGTGTTACATTCCCTGGGCATGAGTGACTGAGACAGTGCAGTGTTGGGGTTACATTCCCTTAGCATGAGTGACTGAGCCAGCGCAGTGTTGGCGTTACATTCCCCGGGCATGAGTGACTGAGCCAGGGCAGTGTTGGGGTTACATTCCCCGGGCATGAGTGACTGAGCCAGGGCAGTGTTGGCGTTACATTCTCTGGACATGAGTGACTGAGCCAGTGCAGTGTTGGGGTTGCATTCCCTGGGCATGAGTGACTGAGCCAGTGCAGTGTTGGAGTTACATTCCCTAGGCATGAGTGACTGAGCCAGTGCAGTGTTGGGGTTACATTCCCCGGGCATGAGTGACTGATCAAGGGCAGTGTTGGGGTTACATTCCCTGGGCATGAGTGACTGAGCCTGGGCAGTGTTGGTGTTACATTCCCTGGGCTTGAGTGACTGAGACAGTGCAGTGTTGGGGTTACATTCCCTTAGCATGAGTGACTGAGCCAGCGCAGTGTTGGCGTTACATTCCCCGGGCATGAGTGAATGAGCCAGGGCAGTGTTGTCGTTACATTCCCCGGGCATGAGTGACTGAACCAGGGCAGTGTTGGGGTTACATTCCCTGGGCATGAGTGACTGAGCCAGGACAGTGTTGGTGTTACATTCCCTGGGCATGAGTCACTGAGCCAGGGTAGTGTTGGTGTTACATTCCCCGGGCATGAGTGACTGAACCAGGGTAGTGTTGGTGTTAAATTGCCTGGGCATGAGTGACTGAGCCAGTGCAGTGTTGGAGTTACATTCCCCGGGCATGAGTGACTGAGCCAGGGCAGTGTTGGGGTTACATTCCCTGGGCACGAGTGACAGAGGCAGGACAGTGTTGGGGTGACATTTCCCGGCATCAGTGACTAAGACTTTGCAGTGTTGGGGTTACATTCCCCAGGCATTAGTGTCTGAGCCAGTGCAGTGTTGGGGTTACATTCTCCGGGCATGAGAGACTGAGCCAGTGCAGTGTTGGTGTTACATTCCCCGGGCATGAGTGACTGAACCAGTGCAGTGTTGGGGTTACATTCCTCGGGCATGAGTGACTGAGCCAGTGCAGTGTTGGGGTTACATTCCCTGGGCACGAGTGACAGAGCCAGGGCATTGTTGGGGTTACATTCCCCAGGCATGAGTGACTGAGCCAGGGAAGTGTTGGGTTTACATTCCCCATGTCATGGCTTAATTGGCGCCCATCTCAGACTTGGACTGATTTCTGCCACAGGCTGTTGCCAGTGGAGATGATAATTGGGGTTTGAGCGCACAGAGCCACTGGTATAGTGCTATAATTGTATATTGTTGTGATTGTTGTCTAGGGAGAGGAGCAGGGTTCCCATCACCATCAATAAAAGTTATTAATGCATGAGAGGGATTGATGTGGAAACCCTACCCCACTCCCATATCCTATGAGGGCAGTCGCCGGTTTTATGTTGGGTGCGCTTTCGCACTTTTACGTGACCAGACTGACAGTGTGTGGAATACTATATGTGACGATGTCTTACAGTGGGGAGTAATTCTAATGCACACATTGCCACATACATCTTGTTAGGGAGATCTGGCCCCAAAGGCTAATCCCTTGTGTAGACACACTTAAGGGATAATGAACAATGGGATCCCCACAGCCACAGAGGCACCATCTCCCCAGGGGGCTTCTCAGTTCTTAGCAGAGGACCCAGGAGAGAGTTAGGACGTGCTTCCCCTCTGGTGGTCAGAAGCCAAATGACTCTGTTAGCCACTCCTAGTGGGCGGACCTGGGAGGGGACTCATGATTCCCAGGACATGACCCTATGTGATTGGCCAGAGGCCATTAGGGGCTGACCTCAGGTAGCCCCTCTCCCTACTATGTTGAAAAGTTCTTAAATACTGTTTGTTTCCAATATAAAGTTGTTCTTAATTTTCATACTTTGACTAAGCATGTATTATTGACCCAGAGGCATATGCTTGTAGAGGAGCTCGTTCTGACTACCTTCTAAGCTGCTCCCAGGTACACTACCACAGCAGCTGGGACTTATGCCTTTGTACCGACAAAGACTGTCCATAGGTCTAGAGTCACCAAAACTTAGGTCTAAACCTACTGGGAATAAGAATACTAGAATACTCTAGATCCCATCATCATAGTAGGTTGTGACAATTGGTGGCAGTTGTGGGAGGCTCTACAGAAAGACCAAGAATGGAGCAGCAATACGAGAAATGGTCCTCAGCGGAGCTAAGGGAGGCGATGAAGCAGAAAGGAATCCCTAGGAGGAAGGGAGATCAACGAGCGGTGATGATTGCAGCACTGAGAAAAAATGATGCGGAGCAGGGGGAAGCAGAGGAGTTGGGTGAGGGACCACCAAGGGCTCCAAGACCCCAACCAGAGCAAGACATCACCAAAGAGGCAACAAGGAGGTATGAAGAAGCCAGACACTTATACCCCAGTGAGATGACCGCACAAGAGGTGTGCAACTTACTGGACCAGCATTACCAGAGAATCTGGCAGGAGCGCACTGTGGAGCGGGATCAAGCTCAGCAAAGGCTCGGTTGCCGCACAGAGGAATTGCCAGTACGAGTTAAGATGGCATACCAGAACTTTAAGAAGTTCCAGGATGGTATGGACAATATGGACGAATTCCTTCAGGAGTTTGAGCAGCAATGTGGGGTCCAAGGTATTCCCTATGGAGAATGGGCCAAATTGCTGCTAAACAAGTTAACAGGAAGGGCCAGTGCGGCATGTGGAGCCCTTCCACGGGAACAAGCCCAGGATTACAAATATTTGTGCACGGGGGTTGCTGAGCAGATATACTGTGACGCCTGAGACATTTTTGGATAGATTTAGGGCCACCACCAAAGGACCCGCAGACACTCATGTGGAAGTTATGTACAGGTTAAGGTGAGCTTGTACCCAGTGGTTGTCTACACAAGGAGCCATCACAGCCGAACAGATATTGGAAGTGGTACTGATGGAACAATTCCTGAACATTTGCTCCTCAGAAGTCAGTGACTGGTTGCAAGATCAAAAACCGACCTCTGCAGACCAAGGAGCTGTGCTGGCAGATCAGTTTATCAGCACCAGGGCCAAAAGAGTGACCCAAGGAACAAAACCTAGCCTAAATACGGGTAGGGGCCCTAGAGAGGTGGTGCCAGCACGATCAGCTCCTGAGCTGCGTAATGCGCCCTGGGCACAGCCAATAAAAACATCTGACCACAGTGGTACCAAGTCCCAGCCTGCTCCCAGGACACAATGGGGGACCAAACCAATTAACTCAGAATGCTACAACTGCAACCAACGAGGTCACTTTGCTAAGGATTGTCCTCAGGCACCCAAAAACTCTAGAGGACTACCCCCCCCCCCCCCGCCATGTACATTATTTGGGGGAGTGGACTGAGGGGCCGGCGAGCTCCAACCCAGCTCTTTGGAGCCAGAAGCAGAGGGAGGATATCCAGGGGTCTATACTGTAAGGAACCCGCAGAAGCTGTCTGGAGAACAACATAGGCAAGCCGTGTGGCTACAAGGACACCAAGCTACTGGCTACCGTGACTCTGGATCAGCAGTCACAGTAGTCCTACCCAAATGGGTACGCCTTACAGATTCTATCCGAAAGGAAATGTGGTTGATGGTAGCAGGAGGAGAACAGTTAACCATCCCCATGGCTCGCGTTAATTTGGACTGGGGCATGGGGAACCAAAGCAAGGAAGTGGGAGTCATGGATGGGCTCCACGCGGATGTTTTACTGGGCAATGATTTAGGCCACATGACGAGCCAATATGTACAGCCCTTTACCAGAGCTCAAGCCAAGAGCAACCACCCTGGAGTGGCATACCAGGAGCAGAGGGGATACCCAAGACCTGAGGTAAGTCCATTGCTTGCTAATACGTTAACTTTAGGATGGGCTAAGGGAGAGGAGATCAGGGCAGTTCTGCAGAAAGACGAGACTTTGGCTGGTTTAAGGGACAGGGCAGCACGAGGCAAAGGAGTGGATGACCTATACAGCGTTATCTGGGATAAGGGGTTGTTATATAGGGTCACGGTACCTATAAATAATGAGGTAGGCAGAGAACCCAGGAAACAATTAGTGGTTCCCCAGCTATATTGGGGCAAGGTGCTACAAATAGCACATGAAATACCCCTGGGAGGGCACTTAGGGGAGAAGAAAACCTGGAGTAGAGTGAAAGAGATATTTTTCTGGCCAGGGTTGGATAAGGATGTAAAGGAGTTTTGCCATTCTTGTGATGCCTGCCAAAGGAACAGGCCTCTCAAGAAGAACAGCAGGGCCAAGTTACAGTCCCTCCCAGTAATGGAAGAACTCTTCCAGAGGGTAGCTGTGGACATCATTGGGCCATTAGCTAGAGCCAGTAGAACGGGGAAGCAGTATATTCTTACCCTGGTAGATTATGCCACTAGGTGCCCTGAGGCAGTAGCCTTGTCCAGTATAACAGCTCCAAAGGTAGCAGACGCCTTGGTGACTATATTCACCAGAACAGGGTTTCCCCATGAGATTCTGTCCGATCAAGGGCCACAATTTATGGCCAAGGTCACAGAACAGCTATGGACCACATGTGGCGTTAAGCATATTACCTCTTCCCGCTACCATCCCCAGACTAATAATCTCTCTGAGCGGTTCAATGGGACTCTTAAACATATGATACGCACTTTTACAGACCAGGAACCAGACTGGGAACGGTTGTTGCCATGTTTGCTGTTCCCCTATAGAGAGGTACCCCAGGAGTCTACAGGGCACTCCCCCTTTGAACTCCTGTATGGGAGACATGTGAGAGGACCCTTAAGCATAATTAGGGAAACATGGGAAGGGGAGTATAGGCAGAAACCCATACCAGTGGCCACCTATGTGCTAGCTTTCAGTGAGAACATGGCCAGACTAACTGGAATAGTCAGCCAAAAAATGAGGAAAGCCCAGCAGAGGGATCAGAAATACTACAAGGCAGGGACAAGTGACAGAATTCCTGGAGGAGGGTAAGAAGGTGCTTATGCTGGAACCTCACCCCAGAATAAATTACAGTACCAGTGGGTAGGGCCTTACACAATCAGCCAGAAAGTGGGGAACAAGGCCTATGTAGTAATGATAGACCCGGATAGGGCCATCACCAGAGTTGCCCATATCAACAGACTTAAGGTGTACGTTCAGAGAGCAGCTCACCTCCTAGCTATTTGTAGGGCCACAGAGGACGACCCAGAGGAGGGACAGATCCCAGATATGCTAAACAAATCAGACCAGGATACAGTAGGAGAAAGTATCCAGCAGACCCTGGGATTAGACGCAGAGCAGAAAGAGCAGCTGTCCCACAGCTTAAAACCCTTCCACTCCCTGTTCACCACCAAGCCAGGGTGTACCCCCTTTGCTGTCCACCCAGTAGTAACCGGGGAATGTGCCCCCTTAAAGCAACCCCCCTACAGGGTACCGGAGGCAGTTAGGGCCAATATTCAGGCAGAATTACGCACTATGCGACAGTTGGGAGTGATAGAAGAATCCAGTAGTCCCTGGGCATCTCCAGTAGTATTGGTGCCTAAAAAAGATCTAACCACTCGTTTTTGCGTGGATTACCGTAGGCTGAACGATAAAACCAAAACAGATGCCTACCCTGTTCCACGCATGGACGAGTTGTTGGACCGGCTAGGTACCGCCAAATATTTAACCACTTTGGATCTCTCTAAAGGATATTGGCAGATCCCTTTAGAAGAGACTGCAAAGGAGAAGTCTGCCTTTATCACCCCCTTTGGACTCTTCCAGTTTAAAGTAATGCCATTTGGGATGAAAAATGCTCCTTCTACCTTCCACAGACTAGTGGACACATTGTTGCAAGGGCACCAAGAGTATGCCCAGGCCTACCTGGATGATATAGCCATTTTTAGCCAGACTTGGGAGGACCATATAAGGCACATTAGCTGAATTATGCAGGCAATTCACCAAGCTAAGTTGACCATAAGACCTGAACAATGCCAATGGGCTAGAGCAGAAGTGCAATACCTAGGTCATTGGGTGGGGAATGGGAAGTTAAGACCCGAACCCGCCAAGGTAGAGGGAATAGCAGCTTGGCCCACTCCTAAAACTAATAAGCAGGTGATGGCTTTCCTAGGTACTACTGGGTATTACCGTAAATGTTTCCCCAATTTCAGCAGCACAGCCAAACCCCTGACGGATCTCACCAAGAAGAAACTACCCAGGGAAGTGAATTGGACTTCTGCGTGCCAGTAGGCTTTCCAAACATTGAAGGATGCTCTGACCTGCTCCCCAGTCCTGGCTGCCCCAGACTATAACCGCCCTTTCGTGGTACAGACTGATGCCACCATGTATGGCATAGGGGCAGTATTGAGTCAGCCAGACAACCAGGTAGTTGAGCATCCAGTGGCCTACATTAGTAGGAAACTACTGCAACGAGAAACAGCCTATGCAACTATAGACTCTATAGGGCTCTACGCAAACTGCAGCACTACCTGTAAGGAAGACAGTTCACAGTCACCACAGACCATAACCCTCTTTGTTGGTTATCTAAAGTGGCTGGAGAGAATGGCCGACTACTGAGGTGGAGTTTAGCCCTACAAACTTTTACTTTCACTGTACAACACCGCAAAGGGAAATTCCACCAGAACGCAGATGGATTGTCGCGCCAACTAGAGCCCTGACTGTCAGTCCAGATAGGCATCCTGGAGTACCGGATGCCTACATCTGTACTTGGGGGGGTAATTGTCATGGCTCAATTGGCGCCCATCTCAGACTTGGACTGATGTCTGCCACAGGCTGTTGCCAGTGGAGAAGATAACTGGGGGTTTGAGCGCACAGAGCCGCTGGTATAGTACTATAATGGTATATTGTTGTGATTGTTGTCTAGGGAGAGGAGCAGGGTTCCCATCACCATCAATAAAAGTTATCAATGCATGAGAGGGATTGATGTGGAAACCCTACCCCACTCCCATATCCTATGAGGGCAGTAGGCGGTTTTATGTTGGGTGCGCTTTCGCGCTTTTACGTGACCAGACTGACAGTGTGTGGAATACTATATTTGACGATGTCTTACAGTGGGGAGTAATTCTAATGCACACATTGCCACATATATCTTGTTAGGGAGATCTGGCCACAAAGGCTAATCCCTTGTGTACACACACTTAAGGGATAATGAACAATGGGATCCCCACAGCCACAGAGGCACCATCTCCCCAGGGGGCTTCTCAGTTCTTAGCAGAGGACCCAGGAGAGAGTCAGGACGTGCTTCCCCTCTGGTGGTCAGAAGCCAAATGACTCTGTTAGCCAAACCTAGTGGGCGGACCTGGGAGGGGACTCATGATTCCCAAGACTTGACCCTATGTGATTGGCCAGAGGCCATTAGGGGCTGACCTCAGACAGCCCCTCCCCCTACTATGTTGAAAAGTTCTTAAATACTGTGTGTTTCAAAAATAAAGTTGTTCTTAATTTTCATACTTTGACTAAGCATGTATTATTGATCCAGAGGCATATGCTTGTAGAGGAGCTTGTTCTGACTCCCTACTAGGTACACTACCACAGCAGCTGGGACTTATGCCTTTGTACCGACAAAGACTGTCCATAGGTCTAGAGTCACCCAAACTTAGGTCTAAACCTACTGGGAATAAGAGTACTAGGATACTCTAGATCACATCATCATAGTAGGTTGTGACACCCCAGACATGAGTCACTGAGCCAGTGCAGTGTACGGGTTACATTCCCTGGGCATGTGTGACTGAGCCAGGGCAGTGTTGGCGTTACATTCCCCGGGAATCAGTGATTGTGCCAGGGCAGTTTTGGGGTTACATTCCCTGCGCATGAGTGACTGAGCCCGTGCAGTGTTGGGGGTTACATTCCCTGGGCATGAGTGACTGAGCCAGGGCAGTGTTGGGGTTACATTCCCTGGGCATGAGTGACTGAGCCAGTGCAGTGTTGGGGGTTACATTCCCTGGGCATGGGTGACTGAGCCAGGACAGTTGTGAGGAATTGACTCTGCTGGGATTCGAACCCTGGTTTGCATGTTGCTGGACCTCTTCCCTACCGGTACGCCAGCCTGCCTCTTGCAGATTTGCCTGAGATCTGATACCTTGACTCTAAAAGCACTGAAATCAGTGACAACTCTCTTTAGCTGTGTCTGGTCAGCTGTCTGGTTCTTGGCCTATATAAGGCACTTCCTGTCTCTGTATCCTTGCCAGATTATTGTTGGTTCCTGATCCCTTCAATAAAGCTTGTTCCTGTTTCACCTACAAGTTGCTGAACTGGATTATTGCTGACCTTGACTACTGGTCTCCACAACCTAGTGATTCCTATATCATTACAGAATAATCTGGCCCTTTCATGGAGACCGCCGGGTCAGATTCTGCATTGGCTCAGCAGGTTGCTTTTACTGCAAGAACTGTGCAGACCCAGGCACAGACCATTCAAGTGCTGCAGGACCAGGTAGCTGAACTGCAAAATAAATTTTAGTCAATGCACAGTGAGTATACCAGCTACAGGGCACGTGATGTTGGGGCTGCTACTGTTACACCTGCACAAGATGCCCGCTTGCCCCTGCCAGAAAAGTTTGGAGGAGATCGCAAAAAATGTAGGGGTTTCCTAAATCAATGCCGTTTGCACTTCATGATGTTACCTCACCAATTTCCATCTGAAAGAGAGAAGGTGGGATTTATTTTTTCACTATTCAAAGATAAAGCCCTGGCTTGGGGCTCCCCTCTTCTGGAACAGGACAGTCCAGTCTTGGGTAATCTAAATGACTTTCTTGAGGCCATGTGCCTAGTTTTTGATGACCCCAATTGATGTGCTACGGCAGAAGCCACTCTCCTTCATTTGCATCAAGGGAACGCGCTCTGTGGCTGAATATGCTGCTGAATTCAGACAGTGGGTAGCTGATACTACCTGGAACCAATCAGCTCAGAGGTTCCACTTTAGAAAAGGTCTCTCAGAAGGTATAAAAGATGAGCTAGCTCGTGTTGATCTTCCTGCTGACTTTGATGCATTTGTGCGTTTGGCTATCCGTATCGATCGGAGACTTTCTGAAAGAAGATTGGAAAGACAGGGCTCTTTTAGACCAAGTACTACTCCTATTTCCTATTCAAGAATTTCTACTCCAACCCCACATACACCTTCAGACTCGGAGGCTATGCAGGTAAATCTAATAAGAGGGCCATTATCCAATGAAGAAAAACAGTGGCGACGCACTCACAATTTATGCCTGTATTGTGGTAGTGCAGGGCACTATGCCATCAATTGCCCTAGCAAATCCAAAAGAACAATAGCTATGGCTGCTGAGGGCGCACAGATTCGACACCAATCCCAGATTGCAGATCAACTGGATTCTGTCACACAACCCTTGTTTTCTCTGGCTCATGGTGAAGAGGGTATGTTGACTCAACATCCTCATTTTGTGGTGCCTATCACGTTGCAATGTGGTGATCATAAAATTTCAACTACAGCTATGATAGATTCTGGAGCAGGCGGAAACTTTATGGACATTAAATTTGCAGCAGGAAATAGAATTCAGTCTATCCCTAATTCTTCACCTGTGGTAATGGAGACAGTGGACGGTTCTCCACTTACGTCGGGCCCGGTTACACATGAGACTGTGCCCTTAAAGTTGACTCTGGAAGTGAATCACCATGAGACTATATCTTTCCACCTAATTTCCTCAACACAGTTTCCAGTGATTTTGGGGGTACCTTGGCTTACTCTGCATAACCCACAAATTGATTGGAAGATCAGAACTTTGTCCTTTCCTTCAGAACACTGCTTAATGAATTGTCAACCCACTAAGGTAACACCTGTTGCCACAATTAATGAAATTGTTGCTACAAACTTGACTAAGCTTCCTCTACAATATCGGGATTTTGCAGATGTCTGTGATAAAAAGAATGCTTATCAGCTTCCACCCCACAGGCCTTATGATTGCCCAATAGAGCTGTTGCCTGGGGCTGCTATCCCATTTGGCCGTATATATTCCCTTTCTGAGCCTGAATTGAAAGCTTTTCGTGAATACATACAAGAAAATATTGCCAAAGGTTTTATTCAACCATCTACTTCCCCAGCAGGAGCTCCTATATTCTTTGTAGAGAAGAAAGATGGCAGCCTACGGCCATGCGTTGATTACAGGGACATTAATAACATCACTGTTAAAAACCGCTACCCCTTGCCTCTCATTCCTGAACTTTTGGAGAGACTTCGCTCAGCTAAAATATTTACAAAGCTTGATCTTCGGGGGGGCATATGATCTGGTTCGCATAAGATCAAATGATGAATGGAAAACAGCTTTCAGAACCAGGTACGGGCATTACGAATATCTAGTAATGCCATTTGGGCTTTGTAATGCCCTTGCAACTTTCCAGCATCTTATCAATGATGTACAACGAATTCTCCTGGATCAGTTTGTTGTGGCATATTTGGATGATATCCTAATATTCTCTGATAATCTTGAAAACCACAGAAAACAGGTCTGTATAGTTCTGGAGCGCCTTCGTACCCACCACCTATACATTAAACTAGAAAAATGTGAGTTTGAACAAACAGAAATTCAATTCCTGGGGTATGTAATAACTCCTAAAGGTTTAACTATGGACGCAAGTAAAATTAAAGCTGTGCTGGACTGGCCCATCCCCAAGAATGAAAAAGATGTCCAGAGATTTGTGGGGTTTGCCAATTTTTACAGGCGTTTCATTAAGAATTTCTCTGCCGTTATTACACCGATCACTGAACTCACACGTAAGGGGACTCCTTTTCAGTGGTCCGATAAGGCTGATACCGCATTTTCCCGATTAAAGACTCTGTTCACATCTGCCCCCGTCCTGGTACATCCTCAGCCGGAATTACCATTTATTGTGGAAGTTGATGCTTCGAATTCAGTTGTTGGTGCTATACTGTCTCAAAGGACTGGACCTAAGATGCTGTTACATCCGTGTGCCTTCTATTCCCGCCAGATGGTGCCAGCAGAGAGAAACTATGACATAGGGAATAAAGAACTATTGGCTATAAAAGCTGCGTTCACCAAATGGAGACATCTCTTGGAGGGAGCTACCCATCCAATTACTGTCCTCACAGATCACAAAAATCTGGAATGTATTCGATCAGCTAAGAGACTGTCAGCCAGACAAGCACGCTGGTCCCTATTCTTCTCGAGGTTTAATTTTTTGGTTACATACCGTCCTGGCTCCAAGAATGGTAAGGCGGATGCCTTGTCTAGAATAGCTGACCCCCTCCATGCTACCGTAACCAAGACCACCATCTTGCCGGAGGATATATTTATAGGAGTTGCTTTTCCTTCTGATCTGATGTCTCGCATTAAAAAGGGCTACGCTGAAGACCCAGTTCTTTGTGATCTCCATATGACGATGCCTAATGGGTTTTGGATTTTTCAACAACGTCTGTTTGCTCCGGAGTCAGTGCGACTGGACCTTTTACGTCTCTACCATGACTCAAAACCAGCAGGTCATCCAGGAATCCGAAAGACACAAGAGGTACTTGCCCGATCCTTTTGTTGGCCGAAGTATCATGAGGATGTTAAGAAGTATGTGTCCTCTTGTGATGTATGTGCCAGACATAAGACTCCTCGCTCATCCCCTGTTGGCTTGCTTCAGCCTCTTCCGATTCCTCATCGTCCCTGGGGATCTATATCCATGGACTTTATTGTGGAACTACCTCCCTCTAAGGAACACACTACCATTCTTGTTGTTGTGGACAGGTTAACTAAGATGGGTCATTTCATACCAGCTCGTGGTCTCCCTTCAGCTAAACAGACGGCTGACCTGGTTATTCGGGAAATATTTCGCTTGCATGGAGTGCCCGATGAAGTAGTTTCTGACAGGGGAGTGCAGTTTACATCTCGTTTTTGGAAACATTTTTGTTCTAACCTAGGTATTAATGTAAATCTGTCGTCAGCTTTTCATCCAAAAAGTAATGGACAGACTGAGCGAACCAACCAGACTTTGGAGCAATATTTGTGGTGCTATATTAGTTACCTGCAGGATGACTGGCTGGAATTTTTACCCACGGCGGAGTTTGCCTATAACAATGCCCAACACTGCTCCACTTCTCTGAGCCCATTTTTTGCCAATTATGGTTACCATCCAACCTTTCTAGTGAGTCTCCCGATTACTACTCCCGTTCCTGCAGTCACTGACCGGCTAACCGCCTTACGTGATTCCCAAGCACTGTTGAAAGAGACTCTTTTGGAGGCTCAGGAATGTTACAAAAGAGCTTCTGATAGGCATAGAAAGGAGGCCCCAGTCTATCATGTTGGTGACAAGGTGTGGCTGTCAACAAAGAATCTTAAGCTTCGGATTCCATCTCATAAATTGGGTCAAAGGTTCATGGGACCTTTTGAGATCATTGCTCAGATCAATGCTGTCACTTTCCGTTTGCAACTTCCAAATTCCCTGAAAATACATCCAGTGTTTCACGTTGCACTGCTTAAACCTTTTCATGAAAATACTTTCCCTGGCCGAGCCCTACCTGCCCCATCTCCAGTCCTCGTGGATGGCGAAGATGAAAACGAAGTGGAAAAAATTCTTGACTCCAGGATTTTCCGTAACAAGTTTCAATATTTGGTTCAGTGGAAAGGCTATGGTGAGGAGGATAGATCGTGGGAACCAGTGGACAATATTCACTCTTCTGATCTTCTTCGGTCTTTCTATGCACAGTACCCTGCTAAACCGGGTAATAGGGCATCCGGAGGCTGCGCCTATAGAGGTGGGGGTAATGTGAGGAATTGACTCTGCTGGGATTTGAACCCTGGTTTGCATGTTGCTGGACCTCTTCCATACCGGTACGCCAGCCTGCCTCTTGCAGATTTGCCTGAGATCTGATACCTTGACTCTAAAAGCACTGAAATCAGTGACAACTCTCTTTAGCTGTGTCTGGTCAGCTATCTGGTTCTTGCCTATATAAGGCACTTCCTGTCTCTGTATCCTTGCCAGATTATTGTTGGTTCCGGATCCCTTCAATAGTTGCTGAACTGGATTATTGCTGACCTTGGCTACTGGTCTCCACAACCTTGTGATTCCTATATCATTACAACAGTGTTGGGGTTACATTCTCCGGGCATGAGTGACTGAGCCAGGGCAGTGTTTGTGTTACATTCCCCGTGCATGAGTGACTGTGCCAGGGCAGTGATGGGGTTACATTCCCTGGGCATGAGTGACTGAGCTAGGGCAGTGTTGGGGTTACATTCCCTGGGCATGAGTGACTGAGCCAGTGCAGTGTTGGGGGTTGCATTCCCTGGGCATGAGTGACTGAGCCAGGACAGTGTTGGGGTTACATTTCCCGGGCATGAGTGACTGAGCCAGTGCAGTGTTGGTGTTACATTCCCTGCGCATGAGTGACTGAGCCTGGGCACTGTTGGAGTTACATTCCCTGGCATGAGTGACTGAGCCTGGGCAGTGTTGGCGTTACATTCCCTGGCATGAGTGACTGAGCCAGGGCAGTGTTGGGGTTACATTCCCTGGGCATGAGTGACTGAGCCAGTGCAGTGTTGGGGTTACATTCCCCGGGCATGAGTGATGAACAAGTGCAGTGTTGGGGTTACATTCCCTGGGCATGAGTGACTGAGCCAGTGCAGTGTTCGGGGTACATTCCCTGGGCATGAGTGACTGAGCCTGGGCAGTGTTGGCGTTACATTCCCTGGCATGAGTAACTGAGCCAGGGCAGTGTTGGGGCTACATTCCCCGGGCATGAGGGACTGAGCGAGTGCAGTGTTGGGGTTATATTCCCCGGGCATTTGTGACTGAGCCAGTGCAGTGTTGGGGTTACATTCTCAGGGCATGAGTGACTGAGCCAGCGCAGTGTTAGGGTTACATTCCCCGGGCATGAGTGACTGAGCCAGGGAAGTGTTGGTGTTACATTCCCTGCGCATGAGTGACTGAGCCATGGCAGTGTTGGGGTTACAGTCCCTGGGCATGAGAGACTGAGCCAAAGCAGTGTTGGCATTACATTCCCAAGGTATGAGTGACTGAGCCAGGGTAGTTTTGGTGTTACATTCCCCGGGCATGAGTGACTGAGCCAGGGCAGTGTTGGCGTTACATTCCCCGGGCATGAGTGACAGAGCCAGTGCAGTGTTGGTGTTACATTCCCTGGGCATGAGTGACTGAGCCAGTGCAGTGTTGGAGTTACATTCCCCAGGCATGAGTGACTGAGCCAGTGCAGTGTTGGGGTTACATTCCCCAGGCATGAGTGACTGAGCCAGTGCAGTGTTGGAGTTACATTCCCAGGGCATGAGTGACTGAGCCAGTGCAGTGTTGGAGTTACATTCCCCAGGCATGAGTGACTGAGCCAGTGCAGTGTTGGGGTTACATTCCCTTTGCATGAGTGACTGAGCCAGTGCAGTGCTGATTTGCATTCCACGGGCATGAGTGACTGAGCCAGTGCAGTGTTGGTGTTACATTCCCGGGCATGAGTGACTGAGCCAGGGCAGTGTTGGGGGTTACATTCCCTGGGCATGAGTGACTGAGCCAGTGCAGTGTTGGGGTTACATTCCCTTTGCATGAGTGACTGAGCCAGTGCAGTGCTGGCTTGCATTCCACGGGCATGAGTGACTGAGCCAGTGCAGTGTTGGTGTTACATTCCCTGGCATGAGTGACTGAGCCAGGGCAGTGTTGGGGTTACATTCCCTGGGCATGAGTGACTGAGCCATTGAAGTGTTGGTGTTACATTCCCTGCGCATGAGTGACTGAGCCATGGCAGTGTTGGGGTTACATTCCCTGGGCCTGAGTGACTGAGCCAATGCAGTGAACGTGTTACATTCCCTGGGCATGAGTGACTGAGCCAGGGCAGTGTTGGCATTACATTCCGCCAGGCATGAGTGACTGAGCTAGGGCAGTGTTGGAGTTACATTCCCCTGGCATGAGTGACTGAGCCAGTGCAGTGTTGGAGTTACATTCCCCGGGCATGAGTGACTGAGCCAGTGCAGTGTTGGAGTTACATTCCCCAGGCATGAGTGACTGAGCCAGTGCAGTGTTGGAGTTACATTCCCCAGGCATGAGTGACTGAGCCAGGGCAGTGTTGGAGTTACATACTCTGGGCATGAGTGACTGAGCCAGGGCAGTGTTGGTGTTACATTCCCCAGGCATGAGTGACTGGGCCAGTGCAGTGAACGTGTTACATTCCCCGGGCATGAGTGACTGAGCCAGTGCAGTGTTGGGGTTACATTCCCGGGCATGAGTGACTGAGCCAGGGCAGTGTTGGGGTTACATTCCCTGGGCATGAGTGACTGAGCCAGTGCAGTGTTGGGGTTACATTCCCTGGGCATGAGTGACTGAGCCAGTGCAGTGTTGGGGTTACATTCCTCAGGCATGAGTGACTGAGCCAGTGCAGTGTTGGGGTTACATTCCCTGGGCATGAGTGACTGAGCCAGGGCAGTGTTGGGGTTACATTCCCTGGGCATGAGTGACTGAGCCAGGGCAGTTTTGGGGTTACATTCCCCAGGCATGAGTGACTGAGCCAGTGCAGTGTTGGAGTTATATTCCCCGGGCATTTGTGACTGAGCCAGTGCAGTGTTGGGGTTACATTCTCTGGGCATGAGTGACTGAGCCAGCGCAGTGTTAGGGTTACATTCCCCGGGCATGAGTGACTGAGCCAGGGAAGTGTTGGTGTTACATTCCCTGCGCATGAGTGACTGAGCCATGGCAGTGTTGGGGTTACATTCCCTGGGCATGAGTGACTGAGCCAAAGCAGTGTTGGCATTACATTCCCCAGGTATGAGTGACTGAGCCAGGGTAGTTTTGGTGTTACATTCCCCGGGCATGAGTGACTGAGCCAGGGCAGTGTTGGCATTACATTCCCCAGGCATGAGTGACTGAGCCAGGGCAGTGTTGGAGTTACATTCCCGGGAATGAGTGACTGAGCCAGTGCAGTGTTGGGGTTACATTCCCTGGCATGAGTGACTGAGCCAGTGCAGTGTTGGGGTTACATTCCCTGGGCATGAGTGACTGAGCCAGTGCAGTGTTGGAGTTACATTCCCTAGGCATGAGTGACTGAGCCAGTGCAGTGTTGGAGTTACATTCCCGGGCATGAGTGACTGAGCCAGGGCAGTGTTGGTGTTACATTCCCCTGGCATGAGTGACTGAGCCAGTGCAGTGTTGGTGTTACATTCCCTGGGCATGAGTGACAGAGCCAGTGCAGTGTTGGCGTTACATTCCCCGGGCATGAGTGACTGAGCCAGGGCAGTGTTGGGTTACATTCCCCGGGCATGAGTGACTGAGCCAGGGCAGTGTTGGTGTTACATTCCCCGGGCATGAGTGACTGAGCCAGGGCAGTGTTGGTGTTACATTCCCCGGGCATGAGTGACTGAGCCAGGGCAGTGTTGGTGTTACATTCCCTGGGCATGAGTGACAGAGCCATTGAAGTGTGGGCGTTACATTCCCTGGGCATGAGTGACTGAGCCAGGGCAGTGTTGGCGTTACATTCTCTGGACATGAGTGACTGAGCCAGTGCAGTGTTGGGGTTACATTCCCTGGGCATGAGTGACTGAGCCAGGGAAGTGTTGGCGTTACATTCTCTGGACATGAGTGACTGAGCCAGTGCAGTGTTGGGGTTACATTCCCTTTGCATGAGTGACTGAGCCAGTGCAGGGCTGGCATGCATTCCCCGGGCATGACTGAATGAGCCCGTGTAGTGTTGGGGTTACATTCCCGGGCATGAGTGACTGAGCCAGGGCAGTGTTGGGGTTACATTCCCTGGGCATAAGTGACTGAGCCAGGGAAGTGTTGGCGTTACATTCTCTTGACATGAGTGACTCAGCCAGTGCAGTGTTGGGGTTACATTCCCTTTGCATGAGTGACTGAGCCAGTGCAGTGCTGGCTTGCATTCCTTTGGCATAAGTGACTGAGCCAGTGCAGTGTTGGGGTTACATTCCCCAGGTATGAGTGACTGAGCCAGGGTAGTTTTGGTGTTACATTCCCCGGGCATGAGTGACTGAGCCAGGGCAGTGTTGGCGTTACATTCCCCGGGCATGAGTGACAGAGCCAGTGCAGTGTTGGTGTTACATTCCCCGGGCATGAGTGACAGAGCCAGTGCAGTGTTGGTGTTACATTCTCCCCGCATGAGTGACTGAGCCAGGGCAGTGTTGGGGTTACATTCCCCGGGCATGAGTGACTGAGCCAGGGCAGTGTTGGGGTTACATTCTCTGGGCATGAGTGACTGAGACAGTGCAGTGTTGGCGTTACATTCTCTGGACATAAGTGATTGAGCCAGGGCAGTGTTGGGGTTACATTCCCCGGGCATGAGTGACTGAGCCAGGAAAGTGTTGGGGTTACATTCCCCGGGCATGAGTGACTGAGCCAGGGCAGTGTTGGGGTTACATTTCCTGGGCATGAGTGACAGAGCCAGTGCAGTGTTGGGGTTACATTCCCTGGGCATGAGTGACTGAGCCAGGGCAGTGTTGGGGTTACATTCCCTGGGCATGAGTGACAGAGCCAGTGCAGTGTTGGGGTTACATTCCATGGGGATGAGTGACAGAGCCAGTGCAGTGCTGGGGTTACAATCCCTGCGCATGAGTGATAGAGCCAGTGCAGTGTTGGGGTTACATTCCCTGGGCATGAGTGACTGAGCCAAAGCAGTGTTGGCATTACATTCCCCAGGTATGAGTGACTGAGCCAGGGTAGTTTTGGTGTTACATTCCCCGGGCATGAGTGACTGAGCCAGGGCAGTGTTGGCGTTACATTCCCTGGCCATGAGTGACAGAGCCAGTGCAGTGTTGGTGTTACATTCCCCGGGCATGAGTGAAAGAGCCAGTGCAGTGTTGGTGTTACATTCTCTGGTCATGAGTGACTGAGCCAGGGCAGTGTTGGGGTTACATTCCCCAGGCATGAGTGACTGAGCCAGGGCAGTGTTGGCGTTACATTCTCTGGACATGAGTGACTGAGCCAGTGCAGTGTTGGGGTTACATTCCCTGGGCATGAGTGACTGAGCCAGTGCAGTGTTGGAGTTACATTCCCCGGGCATGAGTGACTGAGCCAGTGCAGTGTTGGGGTTACATTCTGCGGGCATGAGTGACTGAGCCAGTGCAGTGTTGGGGTTACATTCCCTTTGCATGAGTGACTGAGCCAGTGCAGTGCTGGCTTGCATTCCCTGGGCATGAGTGACTGAGCCAGGGAAGTGTTGTGGTTACATTCCCTGGGCATAAGTGACTGAGCCAGTGAAGTAAACGTGTTACATTCCCTGGGCATGAGTGACTGAGCCAGTGCAGTTTTGGGGTTACACTCTGCGGGCATGAGTGACTGAGCCAGGGCAGTGTGTGCGTTACATTTCACCAGGCATGAGTGACTGAGCCAGGGCAGTGTTGGAGTTACATTCCCTGGGCATGAGTGACTGAGCCAGGGCAGTGTTGGGGTTTCATTCTCTGGGCATGAGTGTCTGAGCCAGGGCAGTGTTGGTGTTACATTCCCCAGGCATGAGTGACTGAGCCAGTGCAGTGAACGTGTTACATTCCCTGGGCATGAGTGACTGAGCCAGTGCAGTGTTGGGGTTACATTCCCCGGGCATGAGTGACTGAGCCAGTGCAGTGTTGGGGTTACATTCTCTGGGCATGATGGACTGTTCAGTTCAGTGTTGTCGTTACATTCTCTGGGCATGAGTGACTGAGCCTGGGCAGTGTTGGTGTTACATTTTTCTGGGCATGAGTGACTGAACCGGGGCAGTCTTGGGGTTACATTCCCTGGGCATGAGAAACTGAGCCAGGGCAGTGTTGAGGTTACATTCCCTGGGCATGAGTGACTAAGCCAGGGCAGTGTTGGCGTTACATGCCCCGAGCATGAGTGACTGAGCCTTGGCAGTGTTGGCGTTACATTCCCTGGGCATGAGTGACTGAGCCAGTGCAGTGAACGTGTTACATTCCCTGGGCATGAGTGACAGAGCCAGTGCAGTGTTGGGGTTACACTCTGCGGGCATTAGTGACTGAGCCAAGGCAGTGTGTGCGTTACATTCCGCCAGGCATGAGTGACTGAGCCAGGGCAGTGTTGGAGTTACATTCCCCGGGCATGAGTGACTGAGCCAGTGCAGTGTTGGAGTTACATTCCCCGGGCATGAGTGACTGAGCCAGTGCAGTGTTGGAGTTACATTCCCTGGGCATGAGTGACTGAGCTAGGGCAGTGTTGGGGTTACATTCTCTGGGCATGAGTGACTGAGCCAGTGCAGTGTTGGGGTTACATTCCCCGGGCATGAGTGACTGAGCCAGTGCAGTGTTGGCATTACATACCCCAGGTATGAGTGACTGAGCCAGGGTAGTTTTGGTGTTACATTCCCCGGGCATGAGTGACTGAGCCAGGGCAGTGTTGGCGTTACATTCCCTGGGCATGAGTGACAGAGCCAGTGCAGTGTTGGTGTTACATTCCCCGGGCATGAGTGAAAGAGCCAGTGCAGTGTTGGTGTTACATTCTCTGGTCATGAGTGACTGAGCCAGGGCAGTGTTGGGGTTACATTCCCCGGGCATGAGTGACTGAGCCAGGGCAGTGTTGGCGTTACATTCTCTGGACATGAGTGACTGAGCCAGTGCAGTGTTGGGGTTACATTCCCTGGGAATGAGTGACTGAGCCAGTGCAGTGTTGGAGTTACATTCCCCGGGAATGAGTGACTGAGCCAGTGCAGTGTTGGGGTTACATTCTGCGGGCATGAGTGACTGAGCCAGTGCAGTGTTGGGGTTACATTCCCTTTGCATGAGTGACTGAGCCAGTGCAGTGCTGGCATGCATTCCCTGGGCATGAGTGACTGAGCCAGTGCAGTGTTGGGGTTACATTCCCGGGCATGAGTGACTGAGCCAGGGCAGTGTTGGGGTTACATTCCCTGGGCATGAGTGACTGAGCCAGGGAAGTGTTGGGGTTACATTCCCTGGGCATAAGTGACTGAGCCAGTGAAGTAAACGTGTTACATTCCCTGGGCATGAGTGACTGAGCCAGTGCAGTTTTGGGGTTACACTCTGCGGGCATGAGTGACTGAGCCAGGGCAGTGTGTGCGTTACATTCCACCAGGCATGAGTGACTGAGCCAGGGCAGTGTTGGAGTTACATTCCCCGGGCATGAGTGACTGAGCCAGTGCAGTGTTGGAGTTACATTCCCTGGGCATGAGTGACTGAGCCAGGGCAGTGTTGGGGTTACATTCTCTGGGCATGAGTGTCTGAGCCAGGGCAGTGTTGGTGTTACATTCCCCAGGCATGAGTGACTGAGCCAGTGCAGTGAACGTGTTACATTCCCTGGGCATGAGTGACTGAGCCAGTGCAGTGTTGGGGTTACATTCCCCGGGCATGAGTGACTGAGCCAGTGCAGTGTTGGGGTTACATTCTCTGGGCATGAGGGACTGAGCCAGTTCAGTGTTGGCGTTACATTCTCTGGGCATGAGTGACTGAGCCTGGGCAGTGTTGGTGTTACATTTTTCTGGGCATGAGTGACTGAACCGGGGCAGTCTTGGGGTTACATTCCCTGGGCATGAGAAACTGAGCCAGGGCAGTGTTGAGGTTACATTCCCTGGGCATGAGTGACTGAGCCAGGGCAGTGTTGGCGTTACATGCCCCGAGCATGAGTGACTGAGCCTGGGCAGTGTTGGCGTTACATTCCTCAGGCATTAATGACTGAGCCAGGGCAGTGTTGGGGTTACATTCCCCGCGCATGAGTGACTGAGCCAGGGCAGTAAACGTGTTACATTCCCTGGGCATGAGTGACTGAGCCAGTGCAGTGTTGGGGTTACACTCTGCGGGCATTAGTGACTGAGCCAGGGCAGTGTGTGCGTTACATTCCGCCAGGCATGAGTGACTGAGCCAGGGCAGTGTTGGAGTTACATTCCCCAGGCATGAGTGACTGAGCCAGTGCAGTGTTGGAGTTACATTCCCCGGGCATGAGTGACTGAGCCAGTGCAGTGTTGGAGTTACATTCCCTGGGCATGAGTGACTGAGCCAGGGCAGTGTTGGAGTTACATTCCCCGGGCATGAGTGACTGAAACAGTGCAGTGTTGGAGTTACATTCCCTGGGCATGAGTGACTGAGCCAGGGCAGTGTTGGGGTTACATTCTCTGGGCATGAGTGTGTGAGCCAGGGCAGTGTTGGTGTTACATTCCCCAGGCATGAGTGACTGAGCCAGTGCAGTGAACGTGTTACATTCCCTGGGCATGAGTGACTGAGCCAGTGCAGTGTTGGGGTTACATTCCCCGGGCATGAGTGACTGAGCCAGTGCAGTGTTGGGGTTACATTCTCTGGGCATGAGTGACTGAGCCAGTTCAGTGTTGGTGTTACATTCCCCGGGCATGAGTGACTGAACCGGGGCAGTCTTGGGGTTACATTCCCTGGGCATGAGAAACTGAGCCAGGGCAGTGTTGAGGTTACATTCCCTGGGCATGAGTGACTGAGCCAGGGCAGTGTTGGCGTTACATGCCCCGAGCATGAGTGACTGAGCCTTGGCAGTGTTGGCGTTACATTCCTCAGGCATGAGTGACTGAGCCAGGGCAGTGTTGGGGTTACATTCCCCGCGCATGAGTGACTGAGCCAGGGCAGTAAACGTGTTACATTCCCTGGGCATGAGTGACTGAGCCAGTGCAGTGTTGGGGTTACACTCTGCGGGCATGAGTGACTGAGCCAGGGCAGTGTGTGCGTTACATTCCGCCAGGCATGAGTGACTGAGCCAAGGGCAGTGTTGGAGTTACATTCCCCAGGCATGAGTGACTGAGCCAGTGCAGTGTTGGAGTTACATTCCCCGGGCATGAGTGACTGAGCCAGTGCAGTGTTGGAGTTACATTCCCTGGGCATGAGTGACTGAGCCAGGGCAGTGTTGGAGTTACATTCCCCGGGCATGAGTGACTGAAACAGTGCAGTGTTGGAGTTACATTCCCTGGGCATGAGTGACTGAGCCAGGGCAGTGTTGGGGTTACATTCTCTGGGCATGAGTGTGTGAGCCAGGGCAGTGTTGGTGTTACATTCCCCAGGCATGAGTGACTGAGCCAGTGCAGTGAACGTGTTACATTCCCTGGGCATGAGTGACTGAGCCAGTGCAGTGTTGGGGTTACATTCCCCGGGCATGAGTGACTGAGCCAGTGCAGTGTTGGGGTTACATTCTCTGGGCATGAGTGACTGAGCCAGTTCAGTGTTGGTGTTACATTCCACGGGCATGAGTGACTGAACCGGGGCAGTCTTGGGGTTACATTCCCTTGGCATGAGAAACTGAGCCAGGGCAGTGTTGGGGTTACATTCCCTGGGCATGAGTGACTGAGCCAGGGCAGTGTTGGCGTTACATGCCCCGAGCATGAGTGACTGAGCCTGGGCAGTGTTGGCGTTACATTCCTCAGGCATGAGTGACTGAGCCAGGGCAGTGTTGGGGTTACATTCCCCGGGCATGAGTGACTGAGCCAGGGCAGTGTTGGTGTTACATCCCCTTGGCATGAGTGACAGAGCCAGGGCAGTGTTGGGGTTACATTCTCTGGGCATGAGTGTGTGAGCCAGGGCAGTGTTGGTGTTACATTCCCCAGGCATGAGTGACTGAGCCAGTGCAGTGAACGTGTTACATTCCCTGGGCATGAGTGACTGAGCCAGTGCAGTGTTGGGGTTACATTCCCCGGGCATGAGTGACTGAGCCAGTGCAGTGTTGGGGTTACATTCTCTGGGCATGAGTGACTGAGCCAGTTCAGTGTTGGTGTTACATTCCCCGGGCATGAGTGACTGAACCGGGGCAGTCTTGGGGTTACATTCCCTGGGCATGAGAAACTGAGCCAGGGCAGTGTTGAGGTTACATTCCCTGGGCATGAGTGACTGAGCCAGGGCAGTGTTGGCGTTACATGCCCCGAGCATGAGTGACTGAGCCTGGGCAGTGTTGGCGTTACATTCCTCAGGCATGAGTGACTGAGCCAGGGCAGTGTTGGGGTTACATTCCCCGCGCATGAGTGACTGAGCCAGGGCAGTAAACGTGTTACATTCCCTGGGCATGAGTGACTGAGCCAGTGCAGTGTTGGGGTTACACTCTGCGGGCATGAGTGACTGAGCCAGGGCAGTGTGTGCGTTACATTCCGCCAGGCATGAGTGACTGAGCCAAGGGCAGTGTTGGAGTTACATTCCCCAGGCATGAGTGACTGAGCCAGTGCAGTGTTGGAGTTACATTCCCCGGGCATGAGTGACTGAGCCAGTGCAGTGTTGGAGTTACATTCCCTGGGCATGAGTGACTGAGCCAGGGCAGTGTTGGAGTTACATTCCCCGGGCATGAGTGACTGAAACAGTGCAGTGTTGGAGTTACATTCCCTGGGCATGAGTGACTGAGCCAGGGCAGTGTTGGGGTTACATTCTCTGGGCATGAGTGTGTGAGCCAGGGCAGTGTTGGGGTTACATTCCCCAGGCATGAGTGACTGAGCCAGTGCAGTGAACGTGTTACATTCCCTGGGCATGAGTGACTGAGCCAGTGCAGTGTTGGGGTTACATTCCCCGGGCATGAGTGACTGAGCCAGTGCAGTGTTGGGGTTACATTCTCTGGGCATGAGTGACTGAGCCAGTTCAGTGTTGGTGTTACATTCCCCGGGCATGAGTGACTGAACCGGGGCAGTCTTGGGGTTACATTCCCTTGGCATGAGAAACTGAGCCAGGGCAGTGTTGGGGTTACATTCCCTGGGCATGAGTGACTGAGCCAGGGCAGTGTTGGCGTTACATGCCCCGAGCATGAGTGACTGAGCCTGGGCAGTGTTGGCGTTACATTCCTCAGGCATGAGTGACTGAGCCAGGGCAGTGTTGGGGTTACATTCCCCGGGCATGAGTGACTGAGCCAGGGCAGTGTTGGTGTTACATCCCCTTGGCATGAGTGACAGAGCCAGTGCAGTGTTGGTGTTACATTCCCTGGGCATGAGTGACAGAGCCAGTGCAATGTTGGCGTTACATGCCCCGAGCATGAGTGACTGAGCCTGGGCAGTGTTGGCGTTACATTCCCCAGGCATGAGTGACTGAGCCAGGGCAGTGTTGGTGTTACATTCCCCGGGCATGAGTGACTGAGCCAGTGCAGTGTTGGGGTTACATTCCCTTTGCATGAGTGACTGAGCCAGTGCAGTGTTGGGGTTACATTCCCTTTGCATGAGTGACTGAGCCAGTGCAGTGCTGGCTTGCATTCCCCGGGCATGAGTGACTGAGCCAGTGCAGTGTTGGGGTTACATTCCTGGGCATGAGTGACTGAGCCAGGGCAGTGTTGGGGTTACATTCCCTGGGCATGAGTGACTGAGCCAGGGCAGTGTTGGTGTTACATTCCCCAGGCATGAGTGACTGAGCCAGTGCAGTGAACGTGTTACATTCCCTGGGCATGAGTGACTGAGCCAGTGCAGTGTTGGGGTTACATTTCCCGGGCATGAGTAACTGAGCCAGTGCAGTGTTGGGGTTACATTCTCTGGGCATGAGTGACTGAGCCAGTTCAGTGTTGGCGTTACATTCTCTGGGCATGAGTGACTGAGCCTGGGCAGTGTTGGTGTTACATTTTTCTGGGCATGAGTGACTAAACCGAGCAGTCTTGGGGTTACATTCCCTGGGCATGAGAAACGGAGCCAGGGCAGTGTTGGGGTTACATTCCCTGGGCATGAGTGACTGAGCCTGGGCAGTGTTGGCGTTACATTCCTCAGGCATGAGTGACTGAGCCAGGGCAGTGTTGGGGTTACATTCCCCGGGCATGAGTGACTGAGCCAGGGCAGTAAACGTGTTATATTCCCTGGGCATGAGTGACTGAGCCAGTGCAGTGTTGGGGTTACACTCTGCGGGCATGAGTGACTGAGCCAGGGCAGTGTGTGCCTTACATTCCGCCAGGCATGAGTGACTGAGCCAGGGCAGTGTTGGAGTTACATTCCCTGGGCATGAGTGACTGAGCCAGTGCAGTGTTGGAGTTACATTCCCTGGACATGAGTGACTGAGCCAGGGCAGTGTTGGAGTTACATTCCCCGGGCAAGAGTGACTGAGCCAGGGCAGTGTTGGGGTTACATTCTCTGGGCATGAGTGTCTGAGCCAGGGCAGTGTTGGTGTTACATTACCCAGGCATGAGTGACTGAGCCAGTGCAGTGAACGTGTTACATTCCCTGGGCATGAGTGACTGAGCCAGTGCAGTGTTGGGGTTACATTCTCTGGGCATGAGTGACTGAGCCAGTTCAGTGTTGGTGTTACATTCCCCGGACATGAGTGACTGAACCGGGGCAGTCTTGGGGTTACATTCCCTGGGCATGAGAAACTGAGCCATGGCAGTGTTGGGGTTACATTCCCTGGACATGAGTGACTGAGCCAGAGCAGTTTTGGCGTTACATGCCCCGAGCATGAGTGACTGAGCCTGGGCAGTGTTGGCGTTACATTCCTCAGGCATGAGTGACTGAGCCAGGGCAGTGTTGGGGTTACATTCCCTGGGCATGAGTGACTGAGCCAGGGCAGTGTTGGCGTTACATGCCCCGAGCATGAGTGACTGAGCCTAGGCAGTGTTGGCGTTACATTCCTCAGGCATGAGTGACTGAGCCAGGGCAGTGTTGGGGTTACTTTCCCCGGGCATGAGTGACTGAGCCAGGGCAGTGTTGGTTTTACATCCCCTTGGCATGAGTGACAGAGCCAGTGCAGTGTTGGTGTTACATTCCCTGGGCATGAGTGACAGAGCCAGTGCAGTGTTGGCGTTACATGCCCCGAGCATGAGTGACTGAGCCTGGGCAGTGTTGGCGTTACATTCCCCAGGCATGAGTGACTGAGCCAGGGCAGTGTTGGTGTTACATTCCCCGGGCATGAGTGACTGAGCCAGTGCAGTGTTGGAGTTCCATTCCCCGGGCATGAGTGACTGAGCCAGTGCAGTGTTGGGTTACATTCTGCGGGCATGAGTGACTGAGCCAGTGCAGTGTTGGGGTTACATTCCCTTTGCATGAGTGACTGAGCCAGTGCAGTGCTGGCTTGCATTCCCCGGGCATGAGTGACTGAGCCAGTGCAGTGTTGGGGTTACATTCCCGGGCATGAGTGACTGAGCCAGGGCAGTGTTGGGGTTACATTCCCTGGGCATGAGTGACTGAGAAAGGGAAGTGTTGGGGTTACATTCCCTGGGCATGAGTGACTGAGCCAGTGCAGTGAACGTGTTACATTCCCTGGGCATGAGTGACTGAGCCAGTGCAGTGTTGGGGTTACACTCTGCGGGCATGAGTGACTGAGCCAGGGCAGTGTGTGCGTTACATTCCGCCAGGCATGAGTGACTGAGCCAGGGCAGTGTTGGAGTTACATTCCCTGGGCATGAGTGACTGAGCCAGTGCAGTGTTGGAGTTACATTCCCCGGGCATGAGTGACTGAGCCAGTGCAGTGTTGGAGTTACATTCCCCGGGCATGAGTGACTGAGCCAGTGCAGTGTTGGAGTTACATTCCCCGGGCATGAGTGACTGAGCCAGTGCAGTGTTGGAGTTACATTCCCTGGGCATGAGTGACTGAGCCAGGGCAGTGTTGGGGTTACATTCTATGGGCATTAGTGTCTGTGCCAGGGCAGTGTTGGTGTTACATTCCCCAGGCATGAGTGACTGAGCCAGTGCAGTGAACGTGTTACATTCCCTGGGCATGAGTGACTGAGCCAGTGCAGTGTTGGGGTTACATTCCCCGGGCATGAGTGACTGAGCCAGTGCAGTGTTGGGGTTACATTCTCTGGGCATGAGTGACTGAGCCAGTTCAGTGTTGGCGTTACATTCTCTGGGCATGAGTGACTGAGCCTGGGCAGTGTTGGTGTTACATTTTTCTGGGCATGAGTGACTGAGCCGGGGCAGTCTTGGGGTTACATTCCCTGGGCATGAGAAACTGAGCCAGGGCAGTGTTGGGGTTACATTCCCTGGGCATGAGTGACTGAGCCAGGGCAGTGTTGGCGTTACATGCCCCGAGCATGAGTGACTGAGCCTGGGCAGTGTTGGCGTTACATTCCCCAGGCATGAGTGACTGAGCCAGGGCAGTGTTGGGGTTACATTCCCCGGGCATGAGTGACTGAGCCAGCGCAGTGTTGGTGTTACATCCCCTGGGCATGAGTGACAGAGCCAGTGCAGTGTCGGTGTTACATTCCCTGGGCGTGAGTGACAGAGCCAGTGCAGTGTTGGCGTTACATGCCCCGAGCATGAGTGACTGAGCCTGGGCAGTGTTGGCGTTACATTCCCCAGGCATGAGTGACTGAGCCAGGGCAGTGTTGGTGTTACATTCCCCGGGCATGAGTGACTGAGCCAGGGCAGTGTTGGTGTTACATTCCCTGGGCATGAGTGACAGAGCCATTGAAGTGTGGGCGTTACATTCCCCGGGCATGAGTGACTGAGCCAGGGCAGTGTTGGCGTTACATTCTCTGGACATGAGTGACTGAGCCAGTGCAGTGTTGGGGTTACATTCCCTGGGCATGAGTGACTGAGCCAGGGAAGTGTTGGCGTTACATTCTCTGGACATGAGTGACTGAGCCAGTGCAGTGTTGGGGTTACATTCCCTTTGCATGAGTGACTGAGCCAGTGCAGTGCTGGCTTGCATTCCCCGGGCATGACTGAATGAGCCAGTGCAGTGTTGGGGTTACATTCCCGGGCATGAGTGACTGAGCCAGGGCAGTGTTGGGGTTACATTCCCTGGGCATGAGTGACTGAACCGGGGCAGTCTTAGGGTTACATTCCCTGGGCATGAGAAACTGAGCCAGGGCAGTGTTGGGGTTACATTACCTGGGCATGAGTGACTGAGCCAGGGCAGTGTTGGCGTTACATGCCCCGAGCATGAGTGACTGAGCCTGGGCAGTGTTGGCGTTACATTCCCCAGGCATGAGTGACTGAGCCAGGGCAGTGTTGGGGTTACATTCCCCGGGCATGAGTGACTGAGCCAGGGCAGTGTTGGTGTTACATCCCCTGGGCATGAGTGACAGAGCCAGTGCAGTGTTGGTGTTACATTCCCTGGGCATGAGTGACAGAGCCAGTGCAGTGTTGGCGTTACATGCCCCGAGCATGAGTGACTGAGCCTGGGCAGTGTTGGCGTTACATTCCCCAGGCATGAGTGACTGAGCCAGGGCAGTGTTGGTGTTACATTCCCCGGGCATGAGTGACTGAGCCAGGGCAGTGTTGGCGTTACATTCTCTGGACATGAGTGACTGAGCCAGTGCAGTGTTGGGGTTACATTCCCTGGGCATGAGTGACTGAGCCAGGGAAGTGTTGGCGTTACATTCTCTGGACATGAGTGACTGAGCCAGTGCAGTGTTGGGGTTACATTCCCTTTGCATGAGTGACTGAGCCAGTGCAGTGCTGGCTTGCATTCCTCGGGCATGAGTGACTGAGCCAGTGCAGTGTTGGGTTACATTCCCTGGGCATGAGTGACAGAGCCAGGGCAGTGTTGGGGTTACATTCCCCGGGCATCAGTGACAGAGCCAGTGCAGTGTTGGTGTTACATTCCCCGGGCATGAGTGACTGAGCCAGGGCAGGGTTGGCGTTACATTCCCCAGGCATGAGTGACTGAGCCAGGGCAGTGTTGGTGTTACATTCCCCGGGCATGAGTGACTGAGCCAGGGCAGTGTTGGTGTTACATTCCCTGGGCATGAGTGACAGAGCCATTGAAGTGTGGGCGTTACATTCCCCGGGCATGAGTGACTGAGCCAGGGCAGTGTTGGCTTTAAATTCTCTGGACATGATTGACTGAGCCAGTGCAGTGTTGGGGTTACATTCCCTGGGCATGAGTGACTGAGCCAGGGAAGTGTTGGCGTTACATTCTCTGGACATGAGTGACTGAGCCAGTGCAGTGTTGGGGTTACATTCCCTTTGCATGAGTGACTGAGCCAGTGCAGGACTGGCTTGCATTCCCCGGGCATCAGTGACTGAGCCAGTGCAGTGTTGGGGTTACATTCCCGGGCATGAGTGACTGAGCCAGGGCAGTGTTGGGGTTACATTCCCTGGGCATGAGTGACTGAACCGGGGCAGTCTTGGGGTTACATTCCCTGGGCATGAGAAACTGAGCCAGGGCAGTGTTGGGGTTACATTACCTGGGCATGAGTGACTGAGCCAGGGCAGTGTTGGCGTTACATGCCCCGAGCATGAGTGACTGAGCCTGGGCAGTGTTGGCGTTACATTCCCCAGGCATGAGTGACTGAGCCAGGGCAGTGTTGGGGTTACATTCCCCGGGCATGAGTGACTGAGCCAGGGCAGTGTTGGTGTTACATCCCCTGGGCATGAGTGACAGAGCCAGTGCAGTGTTGGTGTTACATTCCCTGGGCATGAGTGACAGAGCCAGTGCAGTGTTGGCGTTACATGCCCCGAGCATGAGTGACTGAGCCTGGGCAGTGTTGGCGTTACATTCCCCAGGCATGAGTGACTGAGCCAGGGCAGTGTTGGTGTTACATTCCCCGGGCATGAGTGACTGAGCCAGGGCAGTGTTGGCGTTACATTCTCTGGACATGAGTGACTGAGCCAGTGCAGTGTTGGGGTTACATTCCCTGGGCATGAGTGACTGAGCCAGGGAAGTGTTGGCGTTACATTCTCTGGACATGAGTGACTGAGCCAGTGCAGTGTTGGGGTTACATTCCCTTTGCATGAGTGACTGAGCCAGTGCAGTGCTGGCTTGCATTCCTCGGGCATGAGTGACTGAGCCAGTGCAGTGTTGGGGTTACATTCCCTGGGCATGAGTGACAGAGCCAGGGCAGTGTTGGGGTTACATTCCCCGGGCATCAGTGACAGAGCCAGTGCAGTGTTGGTGTTACATTCCCTGGGCATGAGTGACAGAGCCAGTGCAGTGTTGGCGTTACATGCCCCGCGCATGAGTGACTGAGCCAGTGCATTGTTGGGGTTACATTCCCCAGGTATGAGTGACTGAGCCAGGGTAGTTTTGGTGTTACATTCCCCGGGCATGAGTGACTGAGCCAGTGAAGTGTTGGTGTTACATTCTCCGCGCATGAGTGACTGAGCCAGGGCAGTGTTGGGGTTACATTCCCCGGGCATGAGTGACTGAGCCAGGGCAGTGTTGGGGTTACATTCTCTGGACATGAGTGACTGAGCCAGTGCAGTGTTGGGGTTACATTCCCTGGGCATGAGAGACTAAGCCAGTGTAGTGTTGGGGTTACATTCCCTGGGCATGAGTGACTGAGACAGTGCAGTGTTGGCGTTACATTCTCTGGACATGAGTGACTGAGACAGTGCAGTGTTGGCGTTACATTCTCTGGACATGAGTGACTGAGCCAGGGCAGTGTTGGGGTTACATTCCCCGGGCATGAATGCCTGAGCCAGGGCAGTGTTGGGGTTACATTTCCTGGGCATGAGTAACAGAGCCAGTGCAGTGTTGGGGTTACATTCCCTGGGCATGAGTGACTGAGCCAGGGCAGTGTTGGGGTTACATTCCCTGGGCATGAGTGTCAGAGCCAGTGCAGTGTTGGGGTTACATTCTCTGGGCATTTGTGTTACCATAAAAGGGATTTTTCAACTTCCTTTTGCTTTGAGTGACAGAAATGTGACCCAATTCTTGTAATGGCAGCTCCTTCTCAACTGGCAGAAGTAGGTAATTTCCATAAACACTGATAGATAGTCAGGCTTGGGTGATATTTAAGGGGACATAGAAATGCAAATTTTTATCTCATGCATTTAAAAGAGCATGTTTTACGCATTATTAAGTGTCTTTTTTCATTAAAACTATTTAGTAAAACTCTTTTAAAATTATTTTACATATTCACCTAACATCTTGGGTACTATGAATATTGTAGGTACGATTTGCAGACACTTGGGCTCCTATACAGTAGAAGTGGCTGAAACTACAACATGGGCATCACTTAGACCTCAAGTTCTCGTAATATATTTCATGTAAATATGAAAGCCATAGGTGCTCAGATTTCATATCGCACAGATGTCCGGTCATAGGGAACTTTGCAGGCGGTGAAATATCAGGCAGTTTTATTGCTACTTGGAGTGCGGGTTTTGGATGAGGCGAGGGGGTGGTGCTAAGAGTTCAAAATAAGAGGCTAAAGAAGGAAGGGCCGAAGACACGAGAGGCATGAGTGGGCTGGTTGGTAGTTTACAGGGGGTGATGCTAAAATAAGCAGAGGTATCATATACCAAAGTGCTCATATGTGAGTAAGGTTTCAGATGGAGCCAAACTGTGCTTTGATTATAAAAATGGAGGGTAGAACATCGTAAGGCCGAATCGAGAAAAGAGATAAGGGAATGGAAGCACCCATAATCTATCACCTGACATTTTTCTTTTCAGTTGCCTGACAAAGGGAACTAAAGCCTTAAGGCCGTATCAGTAATTGACCTAAGCATAAGTAACAAAAGATCCGAGTGACATTAGACAACCCCATTTACCCAATAATGACAACTCACTTGAAGTTGGGTATAACCAGGTTAGAGCTTTATTGATAACAAAACATGAATAACATGAGGGGCTTCACACCCTTACACGGAAAGAGCTCACCACTAGACAGAGGGGCCAAGGAACCCCATCCCAAGGGACCTCTGTCAACGACCACTCACTGGAAACCTACACAGTTAATGAGCTCCCCCCTAGGGTGATGCAGCACCCCCGCAAGCTGTGACAAATAAACAAAACAGCCTAACCAAATAACAGGGCGGTAGGGAGGGAACTAACTCCTTTAATGTGTCACACCAAGTGGCACTATGGCACCCTTATTTCTTTCCCAGGGGGCTCCCATTATCAATGATCTCTCATTACTAAAGATAAACATCTAGTTTTGTTGGTGGATCTAAAAAAATGGCAAATCTCAGTGTTAGTTTGCTATAGAAAAAAGTATTTTAGAACAACATTCAGTTGACATCGGTGTTAATTACACCATATTTAGAGCTTTCTCTGCATACAGAATGACGCATTAAACAATAAAACTTACCAATAGTTTTTAAAGACTTCAATATCTACATTTTCATGTTAGCCGGTTAAATAATTGTGTGTGTATATATATATATATATATATATATATATACTGTGGATAAAGTGCAATTTGTAGAGTAAATAAGCAACAAACACATCTCCAAGACAACATATTAATTCCATCCTTAATTAGCAATATTCCTCTTATGTATTTGTCTCTGTGCTCGCTCTTTCTCTAGCCGTCGCGCTGCTTGTTCGAGTGGCTTCTTGTGGCTATTTTAAGAACAGAACTTGCTTTGTATGTAAAGAGTTTGTGGATTTGTCATTTTATTTTAATTGGTAATGACAACCCAGCGTAATGCATGATGTCATCACCCACACCCAGCGTTTAATCTCAGCTACCCATACACCAGACCAGGGTTTCCATAGACTGCACAGAAATGAGGTGTCTTCAAGGGAATATTTTTATAAATACGAATTAGGAAACACAAATATAATAAGTCCAAGTGAAAGAGATACCTATCCGGTTTTATGTGCTCCGCTGTTGAAGAGCTCTCTAGCGGTATAGCAAAATAACTATTCTCTCCTCCACAGTGGCGCAACTTGACGGGGCAAGCATGTGCACGCAGCGTATCTCAAACAGCAACGCACATACAACAGGATAGGACCCTGCTGGTGTAGCAAGTGCAAGGCACCAGGGCCCACACCATTGTAGGGGCCCTCAACTGCTGCTGAGTACTGAAGTAAAGGGGAACTCTTAATTTATTAGGCGTGGGGCAGATAATTATTATTATTAGAATCTGATCACCTGGCGGAGAACTACCCCAAACGCAGATCATCAAGTCATAGAGAGTTTGGTTACACAGGCAGGAGCAGCAAGGACGCTTAGGAAGGGAGCTGGTTTGGGAAGGGGTCTTGGGGGATATTAAGATAGGCCAGTGTTGGGAGGAGGAGGTCTTTGGGGAAGGGTCGTACCTTTCCTGTTTTCTGCCCACAGAACCTCAGCATGAAGGTACCAGCAGGTTGCACGCCGCCACACAACTCAGGTTTTGTTGAATTTGTTCTTTAGGTTAGGATTAAGGGTTAGGGTTAGGGTAGTGGCGAATAACACACAGTAAAATAGTGGCCAAGAAAAGCCAGGAAAATCCATTCAAAGGGAAATAGTGAACACTACACCTGATGGAGATGTCTGGATAGACACCGTGAGGAACAAGTGCAGGCTAGCATGGATAAGTAGTACAGTGGCACACAAGAGACTGAATCTGCAGCAGACAGGCACAGTCAGGAATAAGTGGCATCAAGGCGCGCTGGTAAGAATCACACAGACTCACACAGGTAATCAGGTAACAAATGTCGGCAAACACCACAACAAGCAAACCTAGTGGCATGGACATTAATAAATGAATGTAGGTGCCGTTTTAAATAGTCAGCAGAGTGTTGGCTGGATCACGTGCAGGCTTCCCCTATTAGCGTACTTCCCTAATAATCTAACACAATTGCATGCACACTAGTACCGGACAGACCTGCAGGAGGATACTGTGGTATCATGGAAGAGGTGGGGCATTTACACTGGTACCGGAAACCTGGGGGATTCTGACACAAGGGTCTTCTTTCAATATTCAAAAAGTATAGGAACAAGCACCCATCATGGACTTGGCGAATTATAGGTCCATTATGGAACAACACAGAACTCTTGTTATGTTTTTATTCCCAAACCTTAACATATTTTCATAACAGTTTCCCCATATTCCCATTTTTATTTGTACATGGTTTTAAAATGTCTCCTGCCAGCTTTGCGTTAATCCCATATGGCCAGTTCCTCTTTCCACCTGAGTACACACATTGTTTTACACTTTCAGCGGGAAGGGACTCTCTTCCTTCCCCAACCATTCAATCTCCGCTACTAGAATGGGATCTATCCCGTTATGTATGTGCCAGCATTGACAGCTGCAGTGCCAGCAAGTAGCCGCTAGATGGCGCTGTCAGGTTTCAGGGAAGGCCTATAATTGTCATTTTCTTGATTTGCTTTATTCAGATGTAACTCTATGGTACTTACAGAATAATTGCTGCCTGTTCATGGTGTGCTTTTGTGTGACAAGTGGTGGTTTGCTTAGCTCTGACTCTGTGAGATCTGTATGTTTGTATCCAGGCTTTACCACCATGCTGCCTACAAAGCTGCCATCAGAAATCTTGGGCCCAGTAAATACGCAGTCACCAGGGACCCAGTCACCAAAGGACACCCATTATCCATATCTCCCATAGCCAGCCTTAAATTAACTTGGAGTAGTGAAATATCTTAATTTATTAGCCCTTATTAAATGAGTATATTTCATAGACTTGCAAATTATAGCTCATCCTTGCACTGCTCTTATCAGTGGCGGAGGCCCCGGTACAAAAAAAATAATTTTGGGGGAAGGCACAGTTTTTTTGTTTTTTTTGTCCCCCCTACCCGGTCCGTCGTCCTCCAATGCCAACTCACTATATGTTATTTATATATATATATATTATATATATATATATATATATATATATATATATATATATATATATATATATATATATATATATATATGTAGCATCCTATGCTGTGCTTGAAAGGTGTGTTATACAAGAGGCATATACTATGAGGAGCCATGTATAATGTGATATTGGATTAAAGAGTGAAAATGCCTTGTGGACTCTTTTGCATGTCCCTGCCCAGTTTCCCAGCATGCAGTGAAATAACTGTATTTCTCAGAATTCTGAATAGGAAATAATCTTTTGACTTGTTGTTAGATGTCCAAATGTACAAAGGATGGGTTATGTATACGTATATAAATATATGTATATAAATGCATACCTTTTGTACAATCATGAATTCAACATGTTATATACCCAACATCCTAACTTACAGCCTTATTCAATTCTAATTGCGCAAATTGAATACGGCTCTATATAAGCACAAAGCATATTTTTTTTACAGAAGTTTTAGTTAGTGAAGACCTTGCTTTTGGATAGAAGTTCACTAACTAAAAACTTCTGTAAAAAATTGGCTGAATTGCAATTTAACAAGGCTGTATGTGTCAGGATCAGTACTTGTTACTCTATCACGGCCCATCTATGGGCTCAAACAATGGAAAATAACTGACTCAATAACGGCAACAGTATCAGGGGAAAACGTTCTCTATTTGAATTTATATAGAATTAGAGAGAAATAAAGGGAAATTATGATAGATTTTATTAAATGTTTTTTGAAATCTCTCTGAAAGAGATTACATCAGAACTTGAGGGGATGGTCTGTGGGTTAATCTTACCCTCAACTAAAATCGTTTCCTTTCCT